>CM053560.1:38066008-38149776 GCA_028646485.1 Cryptoprocta ferox
TGGTAAGTAATTTAAAATATTTTGTATTCAAACAGGAATGGCCATATTCAGGAATAGCATATTAAAAAGCACATTGAATCTATTCCTGCTGTATAAGTGATGTATGAAATTGAATATCAAACAACGATAAAACAAATGATTCCAAACAAATACCAGGCTTGCCCTAGGACACTTAGAACCTCCCCCCACCACTTTCCTCTCTGGGGTCTTCCGCATCTTCACTGCCTTTGACCAACAGAGATACGTGAATGGAAAAGTCTGCAAGGCACTGCTGGGTGGAACCTTGGGATGGTGGTCAGGTGATACAAGTTTCAACTTTCTGCTTAATAAAAATAATAATCCATTTGTTACTTATTAATAGTAATAACAACAGTAGCAACAGGCTAGTGTTCAGCAAATGCTTACTAAGTGCCAAGTACTTTTCATGCCTTATGTCATCTAAACCACACACACACACACACACACACACACACACATCTTTCGAGGTCTGTACTATTAATGTGTCAATTTATAAGGCACAGACAGCTGAAGGGACACAGGCTATGGGATGGAGCTGGCTTTCAAACCCAGGAGTGGGTCTTCCAAATCCAATTAAGCAATAGGACCTCAAGATGCCTATGAGCTATGCTGCCCCCAGCTGGGGACAAAGGCTGCTGGTCCTAAGCCAAAGCAGTCAGCTTTGCGTTGCACCCGTAACCTGTGAGGCAGTCGGACAAGAAAACTTGGCCCCAAAGGCACGTTTTATATTGTGATGTCCAATGATCCCATTTGTATTTTCCTGAGAAAAGTGAGAAGGTAAGACAATCAGAAAGAGGGCACCAGGGCCAGAGGCAATAAAGGGAAAGCGAAGCAGAAACAGAGGCAGAGGGTGATGCAGTTAGAAGGAGGCTGCGTCCCACTGGCCCTGAGTCCCTGGGAGAGATGACATGGTGGCCAAGTCCCTCAAACGTCCCTTGAAAACTCACATCTGCTTAATCTGTAACAGTGAGAAAACAGTGCTCTGCCTTTCCGTGGGGCATGGTGAGACAACTCCTGAGATGTTTCCTAGGTTTCCTCACCTCCTGTGTAAACTTTCAGTCACCGTCCAGCATCCAAGGCAGTCTTTCTTCTTTTCAGCCTGGCAGCCTAACACAGTACCAATTCAGTGTGGGTCCCTGGGCAGATCCCTTCTCCCTCCTGGGTCTCCAATATGCTCAAGTGAGGTATACTGCCCCACTGAGGACACTTGGAATGTGTGTATATGGAGGGAGGGGGCGGTTTTGATAGTCAAAAAAAGATGGAGGGGGTGCTGTTGGCATTTAGCGCCCAGGAACCATCAAGGCTAAACATTCTGCTGGGCCATTAGTACCTGCACTGAAAAACACTGGGTGATCTGGAATCTTTACAGTGGCTTCTTCCTATAGAAGTATGAGTAAAGTCATTTTAAGTTTTGAAGTTCTGTTAAATGGGGTTCTTAGAGTTGAAAGTTAAAATGTGAAAGGGAAGTGAAAAATAGCTCATGATTTATATGGAGGTTTCCAAACAGACTTTTAAATACTGGGTGATTTTCTCAAGGAAACAGCTTTGCTGTGACGGGAGGGTTTCTGCCATGTTTCTAATGCCTTTGAGCTCTAAAGATCTAAAGCCATGATCACACGAAATACAGATGTCCTATGAGCCATAAGGTGTTCTGTTGGTAAACTTCCATAGCAGAATTTTCTTGAATTGCAGGGGGAAAAAACCAACATTTTTTTTTTCTCAAGTCATTGGTACCTGATTTTATTTGTCTGCTAGTGAGGAACAATGGAATGTTTGGCAAAGTCAGACTGGAGCATACCTTGTGAAGGGCCCTTTCTTTAATTTTTAAAAATTTTTAAAAAATAAAATTTATTTATTTATAGAGAGAGGGAGAGGGAGAGAGCGAGAGAGTGAGCAGGGGAGAGGCAGACAGAGAGGGAGACAGAGAATCCCAAGCAGGCTCCATTCTGTCAGCACAGAGCCTGATGCAGAGCTTGAACTCATAAACTGTGAGATCATGACTTGAAATAAAATTAAGAGTTGGATGCTTAACCAACTGAACCGCCCAGGTGGCCCAATAGCCCTTCTTTAGGGCCAGGTGCAGTTGCCTTTTTTGGTCCTCCTGGATTATATATAAACCTATGACTTAAATACTTGAGGCGTTCCTTACTGGCTATGTTATATTTGTTGTATCTGATTACCATGTGTTATAATTAACTGAATATTTTTTATCAACTCACTTTGTAAAAACTTGTACACATCCTAAATAATTTCTGTGAGACAATGCTTTGATAAGCGATTTATATTTTTCAAATATACCCTAAAATATATGCATAACTTAAAAATTTTCAAAGTTCATCCATATATTACCTTAAATCACCACCAGTAAGTGTAACTATAGCCATTGCCATAACCTATAACAATAGTACAAAGGAGCTTTAAAAATCCAGATCCTATACAGAAAACACAGGGATTAAAAGAGAATAAATAAACCCATGTTTCTAACATGAGTACATATAAGTTTATGATAGAGCTGACTGAAGCATGCGTTGGAATGTGTGAGTGTTTGCGTGCGCGCAATCAGTTACATCTAATATTCTTTGTGGCGTTATCTTCCAGCCTGGTATTACCTTCCAAATACTCTTTAATAGATAACTGGTAGAATAATCAGTGTTGCCACAATGAATTACAAATGCTGGAGCCAAAAGCAAAGATATTTGACATACATGCTAGTCTGTCCTGGCTTTATGTAGAGCGGACATGCAATATCTTTTAGGCTTTGGAAACCACTGAAACAGAGCCTGTGACAAGGAAAAATATAATTTGTGGGCATGGAATTGAAGGTGGGGAAGGGAGGAAATGAAGCTAGGAAGAGGGTGAGGGAGAGAGAGTTAAAACAGATTAACAGATCGTGTCCCCATGAAGTTGGGTACCAACTTCACCAAACTCATAACAAGGGATTTGAGCTCTTTTCTGTTCTTTCACGCATATGGATTCCTCCATCAGCTATGCCTTTTTCTTTGAAATCATTCAGTAATCACAGTGATAGCTTCACATGTACGGAGGATGTTCAGGGTGTCAAAATTCTCACTAAGTCAAAAGGAAGGACTCTATTTATAGGAAACTAGTGCCACACCATTGTCAGGTTGATACTGTCCATAGTTTTTATCTATTTCTCTAGCTTCTTGCCAGCTACAAGCTGACCAAGATTGTCACCTGTTTTGTTCTGAGTCTGAGCACCTGGGCTCAACACATGGAAGGCGCTTAACATTTGCGGAATGAGTGAATGAAACTTGGTCTTTCCCAGCTTCAGTAAAAAGCACTGCGGGCGACTGAGAAGAAAATAAGGAAGCCTCGTCCCTGACATTTGTTGATGGAAGAGTCAAGAAGTCCATGAGGATTGAGGTGAGGAGGCTTTTCCATGCCACGCAGGTCTGAGTGAAAGGCAGGAAATGCACCATAACCCCATGTGGTCCTTCTTGAAGCCCATTTCAGAGACTTAGAACCTTAGCTAGAAAGTTCGGTAGTTCCTCTGCTCCCTTACTGGGGACAGTGCCTACTCATTTAGAGGTAAACTGTCTGATGTATACACAATTCGTCTGACTTCAATTTCCAATGGTCTTTGCAGCTTGAAAATTATAGTGATGCATGGTTATTCAGCCCTCAGAATTCCTAAATCCCTTCCCTTTTGCTCCGCCCTCTCCCCCCACCCCCACAGCGGTAGTTCAGAAGCCTAATTCACCTAGCCTGGAGTCTGCTTAGGATTCTGTGTCTCCTTCTCTCTGCCCCTCCCCTGCTCGCGCTCTGTCTCTCGGTCTCTTCGCTTTCTCTCTCAAAAATAAACATTAAAAAAATTTCAAGTCATTTGATATAAACGGTAGTATATGGATGATTGATTTGGTGTTTATGGGTGACTGATTTGGGGTTTGGAAAATGGGTTACCACATGGAAATCATGGCTATGACTCTCACACAAAACTAACTCAGGCGTGGTTCAGTATCCTCTTTAATGTGTGCGTGCCAGCTACTTTACCAGCCACACTCTGGCTTTTAAGGTTGCACGAGGGAGACCAAGTCTTTGCTCATCTGCACACATCTCCCAGGCAAGGAGCACCCGCAGTCCTAGATAAATACGTGTACGGTTCATTAAAATCCCCCCTGGGAGCTTGGGCTGAGGGTGTCCGTGTTCCGGCGGGCGCGCCGCCAAAGCGCCATTCGAGGCCGGGCGCCCGAAGGTGCAGAGGGCGGATGAAGCCGCGGAGAGGCCTCGCCTGCCCGGCGCAGCCCCCAGCACAGCAGTTAGACCAAACCCGTCCTGTCCCGGGGTCGGGAGCCACGCTCAGCCCACTCTCGGGGCCTCGCAGAGGGCGACCTCCTCCCGGCTCCTCCGCAGGCAGCGCCCGCCAAGCCTGGCGGCAGCTGCACCACACCCGCAAACCCCCTCGCGCAGCCCTATGCGCACTGGGGCAGCCCCGGGGATTTGTCAGTGCGCCCTATATAGCCGCAGACAGCTGCCATCTGTTATGTTTAGTAACAACCCCACGCCGCTCCCCCTTCCCGGTGAATAAGCCTGCCTCGGTCATTAAGCCGGAAAGTTATTTTTTAACGACTCCCACTCCCTCTCGCAAGCAGGTTTTGCCCATTAGGCAGCGGCTGCGCCTGTCTTCAGCGCGGCCCTTTCTCCCCGCCTCCTGGCTCGGAGGCCGTTTTCACGGACGGCCTAGGCCTATGGGCAGGTGCTTCACCGCAAAGGCGGAGAGAGCACCTCCCTCCATAAGTTCACTGAAGAGAAAAATCTGTGATGTGTGCACCATTTTAATGCATCGCATCTCAGGTCTGCAAATGCGAAGTGTAAATTGGACTAGAGCGTGATTGTGAATCAGACCAGACGTCATGATTAATTTATCACCGTGCTCCAGATACATCAGCTAAAATAATATGAATTTCAAGTAACGGTTCCTCTTGCCTTTGTGTTTGCTGGTGAACTCTAAAGAGTAGATCACTAAAGCAATAAAGGAATTCACTTTCTTCTGATATTGGCAAGGCATGGATGTAATTAAACATTCTCAACCAGGTTTCTAACCCCACTTGAAACTGAATTTGCCTATTGACATTTTATATCAGCCTATGTCCCACTCTCATTGATACACCCTAAGCGGATGGAAAACACTGAAGTGATGAGCTCTTTCATATTTCAGACAATATTTGAAATGCCTAAGGTTCTGGTTCTTCAACTCGCTGATTATTAGAATGTTCTAGGGCATTGCCACTCAGAGTGTGGTCCATGAAGCTGCAGCACACCATCGCTTTCAAGATGATTAGAATGCAAAATCTCGGGCCCTACCTCAGACCTGTGGAGGCAGGTCCTGAGAACCTAACTTTTTAACAAGACCTCCTATTAAAGGTTGAGATGAAATGATTTAGTTTTTTTTTAAACCACAAATACTTTTGCCCAAATGTCTAGATGCATTTAGTAAGCAGCCCAGATGATTCTTATAAATAGAACGGTTAGGTTTGGAGGCCACTGTCACAAAAGTCTAAGGTTCAGGTGACTTTTACGCTCATGACATCAGCCGAATATTTGAATCAGTAGAACTGTCTTAAAGTTTAGTGCAAGTGAGTTTATCTGTTTGGGCATCCATGAATTACAGCCGCAATAAAGCTTATGAAATTTTTTTGGTTAAATCACAACACATTTATTTCTCCATTAGGAAAGCTCAAAACTGAGAAGGTGGGTTTTCTGCTTGCATAACTGGCTTATTCACTTCCAGGCTGAGTGTAGGCATGAGAAAATCTTTTGCTTGGCCATTAAATCTGCCCCCTCCCCATCCAAATAGTCTGACTTTACTTATAACAGTACCTTTCATTCAGAGGGACACAAAAGTCCTTTATGCTGATGTTCAGTGGTGTTTAGGGCTGTACTGGAAGACTGTGTCTCATTCTGGACTTTACAATAAAAGAAGGACGTGCAGACCTTGGTAAAGGTTCAGAAGAAATTCCTAAAGGTCATTTTTAAAATTCAAAGTGAATCTTCAAGTTGCATGGCATTATCTAGAAAGTGAGCATCCATCCAATCATTGATATAAATGACATGAAATGAACCATCACTGCAGCTTGAGAGATTCTCACTTTTAGATAAATTAATATTGTAGGAATAAGTAGAGGAAGAGGAAGGAATGTCTCTGGAACACGAGCTCTCTCCCTTGGTCAGACATCACAATCACCTGGGGAGGTTTTAAAATTCCCAGTGCCAATTAAGTGGGGATCTTTGCGGATGGTAAGGAGGCTTCAGTAGTTTTTAAAGCTCTCCAAGTGTTTCTGATTTGCAGCTAAAAAGCAAGAAGAGAGCAGGGCTTCTCCAGTGGTAGCTCGCATCAGCACAACCTGGGGATTTTGTTAAAATGCAGATTCGGATGGAGCAGGTCTGGGGTAGGGCTAGAACTTCTGCGGTTCTAACAAGCACTCAGGTGATGTCAAAGTTATGGTCTGTACCGCAGGTTTTGAGTGGCAAGGGGCTAGAGGCCTTTGACAGTAGACAAATCTCATTCCCAGGAAGAGTCCAGGATCTTATTTTCAGACTATACCAAAGTCCCTGTGGCTTTATGACATTTGTCAACATGAAAAAGACATCCTTTCAGGCATTGTCTAAATGGAAAGAAAAAAGCAACATGAGGAACACTGCTTGGATGAAAATATTTAACACTGATCAGTATCTCCTTGAATGGAGAAGTATTTACAGAATTTAAAGGACATCGATATTCCTAGCTTTTGGGGACAATATTGCCATCCCTAATCCCATGCTACTCTTTCCTCAAAATGGCTTTTTATTTCTGATGGCAGAGTCATCACAGTGGTATCTGGTCAAGTTTAGGGGCAGCTGGGGCGGATGTTGCTGCATCTGTGTTGGGAACATCTGGTCCATCTCAGAACTGAGAGGATCCTCTGAGTTCTTGGCATAGGAGAGCCGGCCACTTTGTCATGAGACTCCATTCAGCTGTCAACGTGATGGGGCAAGTAACTAAACACAATTTAAAAAACTTTAAATTTAAATGCGTCCACAGTGACAGGAATGGTTAGACTAAATGACAGGGCTTTAAGTGTACTATCTCATTTAGATTCTCAACATTTTGGGGTGATTATTATTACTATCCCTGTCCATTTTACAAATACCAGAGCTTAGAAAAGATGAGAGACTTGTCCAAGACCACACCACTAGAAAGTAGCAGGACCAAGGTTGGACCCCATTTATGTTTGACTCCAGAATCACCATACTAAGTTCATCTGTGAGACGAAAAATCTAGCTTGCTGTTTGAAATTTTCTATGGGTATTTCTGCTGCTATAAGCAGTGTGTTCATGTTTTTCCCTAGGCTGTGGTCTAAATATTTTTAAAAAGCAGCCTTTTAATTTTTTAATTAGCCTAGTTCCCTAAAGAGAAAGCTCTTTAAAGGTCAGATGTTAACTTAATCCTCTTTGGGTTATCACTGAAAAAGATCAGCTGAATTGACCTTGACGAAACGCCTCGGAGGCTTGGGGACAGACAGGCCCTTCAATATCAGTGAACACAGACAACTGCTGTTATGGGAAGGGGCATTTTCTATGCTTTTGATAGCAGGCAGATTTGTTTTTCTTGACAAGACCCTGAGTAAAAAGACTTAATATCCATCTTCAGTGTGAATCGAATCGTGTCCTACTGACATTAGATCCTCAGCCCCAGGGAACACCAGGCTGGCCAGTGAGAGGCTGCGCTAGGCCGACTCAATGACCGCGAGAAGAAACAGAGCGTGACAGGGGCTGAATTGCACTGCCAGAAAGGGCAGGCTCGTCACACGCTTATCAGGCTGCCTCCACTGCAAAGCCTTACCAATGACACAAGACAACAGTGGCCCACAGCTCGTGGAACACTTTCCTAAGGACAGTCAGAGCTGCTAAGATATCAATCTAAAATGCAGAGTTTGCCTGAAAAGGACAAAACTCTATCAGCTTTGAGTCAACACGGTAACAGCTCTTATATGTGACAGCCGTAACAAAGCATTGCTCTCCTGGGTGTGTGCTGGGATAAAGATGGGGGCACACTGACCCACCCCAAGCCTGCACAGGAGAGAGGGGGAACCGCTGGGACCAGCATTGGCAGTTGAGACAACTGGAGTCCTTCCCTGGGATTTTTAAAACTGGAAGTAAAAGAAGGAATCGAGATTCAGGAGTTGTTGGCAGCCTGGTCTAACCTAGAAGGTAAGAAAGGCTACGGAGAAAGTAGGGAGGGCGCTTAGGCACCAGGTCCCAGTTGTTCCTGAGGCCCAGCTGCTCCTGACCAGCCACAATGTAGTTGTTCAACAGTAGATACTATGAAATAACAAATTCCCCTTTTGCCCAACCTAGTTACGTTTCTATCACTTGTCGGCAAGAAAGTCCTGACTCCTACAGAGGAATTGTGAAGTGTGATCTTAGAAAATCTGCACTTCATTTTCAGTGTCCTCTCCTCTGAAGTGGACAAGCAGTGCATTCCTGCAGGGGACACTGTTTTCTCCCATTTCATAACCAGCAGGCTGATGGCTCCTTCCCAGAGGATCTGACCATCAGCTTTCTGCCATGTGGTTTTACGAAAAAGCTGAGAATTTCAAAATTTCTCCTCTGGGGAAAATCGCAGTTCCTCTAAGAATGAAAGAAGGAATGCACTTTAGTAAGCTGATGGGTGCAGGTACTTTAGGAGAGAACAGGCCTCCCAGCTGGTGTTCACATGACATCACAATGTCAGAAATGGAAAGCGATGTGCATTTATGGAAAGTGCCTCACAACGTGTAAGGCACATTTTATAAAATAATCATTACAATCACAGATAAGAACTGCTAGTCCATGTTGTAATACAGCTGAGAAATACTATGATTTTAACTATTTTCTAACACCTTACCCATATCCTCTCTCTTATCATTCAAACATCCTGGGGACTTTCTATATGGATAGGACTAAAATCCTAGCAGAAGAAAATTCTTGCTGTTTTAGTTCAAAGGTAGATTTTTAAAAAAAATTATAGCAGACATCAGATTTTTAAGTGTAGGAGCCAGCATCTTGAATAATTTTGGTCCTTTTAATTCTAAAATCTTGTTTCCAAATACTGAGGGCCAAAGACAAAAGGACCTTGAGTCCAGACTTTATTCTATAAACCAGGGATAAGCAAGCTATGGCCTGCAGGGGTAGAGCTTTTATAAATAAAGTTTTATTGAAACAGTCACACCCATTTCTTTATGAATTGTCTATAACTACTTTTGCACTAGAACAGCAGAGCTGAGTGGTTGCAACAGAGACTGTATGGAATTTAAAGCCTAAAATAGTTACTTACTATCTGGCTGTTTTCAGAAAGCTTGCTGACCTCTGCATAATTCATGGGAAGGAGGAAGAATATAAGAAGAGGTGGTGTTTTCTCCCCCCAAAAGGGATAAGGGTTTGACCTGCAGGAGGAAGGGAGAAACTTAACGATGGGTGACTAGAGCGTAGAGATTTCTGAGCTCTGAAAAATGGGCATAGAGTCCACCATTCTGAACTAAGTCTAAAAGAGGGAATGGGAAATAAAAAGCATAGATTGACTTGGAAGTAGAGAGTAGAGAAACTTCTACCTGCAGGTGACCCCATGAAGGGTCTACAGGCGGCCTCAAAATAGAGTGTTCTGTGAGAGTTTCCAGAAGATTCCTATGTCCCCTAAAAAGGACCAGAGGTGACAGAATGGGCTGACAGCCTGGATGAAGTCTCTCAGTTATGACATGGGAATGCCATCAACAAATAGGCTGGACCATACATGTTGGAGACCCCAGCAAGATGAAAGCATCATTAGAGACTGAGCCAGTATCCAAATGCTCTGAAGGACAGAGGATGTTACATGCCCTGGATGCCTCATTCCTAATGCCAGGATACTTCTTGGAGCCCCTAATTCACCCTCAGAACTCTGATTACTCCCTGGACAGAAAGAGATAAAATATGAGACCATGTCTAAGTGGTTTCCAAAAAGTGCTGGCTGAGCGGGCTGCCTGGAAGGTAGTGTAGTCTCACTGTTAGCAGTATCTTTTAGCTTATCCTTCAGAAGTTCTGCCCCAGTGAAGTGTCATCAGCATTAGAACAATAATATTGGTGTCTAAAACAGCACTGTTCAGAACTTTCTGCTAGGGTAGAAATGTTCTGTATCTGCACTGTTCAATATGGCAGCCACTAACCACATGTCACATGTGGCTATTGGGTGCTTGAAGTACGGCTGTGCAACTGAAGGACTGAATTTTTTTCACTTGCATTTAATCTTTATTAATTTATGTTATAACTTACATAGCCACAGTACAGGTCTAAAGACATCAGATTATTTTCCAGGTAAAAATTAAAAGGAGGAACTGAAGAAATCCAGTTTGAGGGCTACTGGACATTGTGACGTCTGTTTTCTAGTCTCTTCGGTTTTGTCTCTGGATTAAATTCCTAGAGTGTTCCTGGCATGTTCTCACACATATTACACATATTACATATTACCCAAATGAAGAAGCAAAACACAGATTGTTTGACATGAGGATTCCTCAAGAGCTTTTCTTTTGATCCCCACAGGCCATCTGGAGCTGGTGTGAGAAGACGGACAAAGAGATCTGAGGTGAGGGAAAAACACAGATCACAAAAGAAACCCAAGGTTAGGGGGCATCTGGGTGGCTCAGTCAGTTAAGTGTCCGATTTCAGCTCAGGTCATGATCTCATGGTTTGTGCGTTCAAGCCCTGTGTCCGGTTCTGTGCTGACAGCTCAGAGCCTGGAGCCTGCTTCAGATTCTGTGTCTCCCAATCTCTCTGCCCCTCCCCAGCTCGTACTCTCTGTCTCTCAAAAATAAATAAATGTTAAAATTTTTTTAAAAAAAGAAAGAAAAGAAAGAAAGAAGCCCAAGGTAAGAAAAGGTGGAGGGGCACGGTTGGGGTGGGAGATGATGTAACCTCCTCAGCTGCCTGGTTCCTCATCCCCCAGTACTGTCAAAACCCCTCCTGAACCAGTCTCCACAGCCAGCTGTATTTGGTCTGCTCTTATCCCTTCTTTCCTCCGTGTCCAAGCCTGTAATTATTGACACCAGGTGCACTCTAACACTCATCTCCTGTGACTTTATCATTCACAGAGCTATGAGTGGTAATTTGCCAACTTCCATGGAAGTTTCTTTTTAAAAGCAGAATACGCTGGGTATAATGTTACATCACTAAAGAACCATTAGACAATTGAAAAGGAAATGGAATTTATCCAGGGAACAAAGGAGTCTGCAGCTCACTTCTCTACAGCCCTAGACAACACTGTGGAATTGACTGCCGGGCTCTGGGAGAACAGAGACCGTGCTCAGGACAGGAGGGGGCTTATGGAAGAAGAAGCTCCTGGGGTTGGTGCTTAGTAACTCCAAGTGGGGACATTTGCCCTAATGCCAAGTTGAGATTGAAGTGAGGAAGCAAAAGGCTGTGGTTTATCCACTCAACAGGTTGCCAGTGAAGACCATAGAGTAGTTAGGAGACTGGCTTTGAAGGTAGACTTCCTGGTTTCAAACCCTGGCTTACCCAGTTAGTAGTGGTACACCCCTGTACAGGTCAGGCGTCCTCTCTAAGCCTCAGTTGTTCATCTGAGTAATAGGACAATTATCATGCCTATGTCAAGGTGGTGTTTTAAGGATTTAAAGAAGATTCTGTGTGGAAAGCACTCAACATAGTACCTGACACAGGATACACACACAGTAAGTGTCAATCATGTGGCGGTGCTAGTTTGATTTCCTTTGCCCAGCCATGTGCAAAGTGGTCATAAGACAGAGTAGCTGTGTACTTTAGGACATATACCTGCAAATCTGCTGTGTTTGGTATCTTTGGAAGAATGCTGCATCTGAAGCTGGTTTTGTGTATCTCTTGCTTCTGTTGGTCTCTGTGCAAGTCTCTTTTCCGTAGAAAGGCAGACTGACAAAGATTCCTTCCTCCTTAAGGCCTTTGCTTGGCTCAGAAGACCTACGGTTCCAAACTGAGAAGTTTGGAAGTCCCCTCCAGTGAACTAAAAGAGATAAGAAGAGAGTAATTAGTAAATAACTTGCATCTTGGAGGACAGAGGGATGAACCAGTTATACATTGTGACTCAAATACAAGGGACTCTACACTGTGTGTTTAGTGTGTCTCCCAGCTTTGGGGTTTCCCAGGGGTGGAAAAATGAGGTCCAAATCCTAGGGCCCCTGGTAGGTTCTTCAGTCTCTTCAAGACCAATGCAGTTTCTAAGGAGCCAATTCTGGAGGATTTAAAATCTTATTTTAGTAACAAGATTTCCTTGCCACTCCTCCCTGTCAGCTCTTCTGTGGACTACGTTGCTGCTGAGGAATTTGTGCGAACGCCAGTTCTCCAGTCATGCTCCTTTCTCTGAGAGAGACTGAGGAAGAATTTAGCACGGCAAGGAGTTAGCAATAAGGTGGAGTAATGAAGTGGGACACCTGGGAAAGAGAGGCCATGAGGAAGGATCAGACACCTGCCCACAGATGAGAAGCATGATGATAATCCACCATAACCCCCTTCCTGAATTTGCCTGTGAGAGTTCATCTTAACCCCTGGCAACAGCTGAAAACACTGCCTATCCTCCATTTAAAGAACAAATAATCATGGTTCACAAGTTAGAAATTAGGCCAAATTTAGTCATAGGGATACAACTGATATTTGCAACCCTTGAAAAACTGCCTTGGCCGTGGGGGCAAGCCCCTTTGGAAGGCTGCCCCTTGCCCATCAGGACAGGAGACCACAGTGCTCGTTTCTGTGCTTCCCAAAGGCTGAGAGCCTGCCTACAGATATGTCAAAGGTGAGTTTTTGAAAGTCAAGCTCACGAGTCATCTTGAGTTTTTGTGGTGAAAAGATTAATTGGCCAATTTGAATGTTAAGACCCAAATGAACTTGACAGGCAGTGTCTGCAGTGCTGCATAAAATATTTCTTGTTATTCATTCAGCTCAACTCACCCTGACCTGGGAAGCATACATCTGAAACCAAGAACTCACCCTGCCTGCAAAGTGGTGGGGGGAGGCCCCATGGGAGCCTTCTTCCTGCCAGTGGGGAACCACAAGGCTGGCTCTGTAGGGGCAGGGGACACCCAGGGAAACACAGTCACTTGCTGTTCAGGAGGAACCTCTAGTCAACTACTGTGGCTTATGGCTTTGAGGAAGTTGAAGGGGCCCCAAAAAAACCTAGCAAAAATCTATCTGAATATACAAACTCCAAGATAGACTTCAGAGCTGTGCCCACAAAAGATGGTGCAAGCTGACCTGCTGACAAGCCAGGGGTAGGGTGTGGGGACTCAGGAACTGGGTGTACTCAAAATGACATGTCAGAGAAAGAGTTAGTATCCAAAAATCTATAAAGAACTTATCAAACTCAACACCCAAAAAACAAATAATCTAGTGAAGAAATGGGCAAAAGACATGAACATATATCCAGATGGCTAACAGACACACGAAAAAATGCTCAACATCACTCATCATCAGGGAAATACAAATCAAAACCACAATGAGATACCACCTCACACCAGTCAGAATGGCTAAAATGAACAACTCAGGCAACAACAGATGTTGGCAAGGATGCAGAGAGGACTTTTGCACTGTTGGTGGGAATGCAAACTGGTGCAGCAGATCTGGAAAATTGTATGGAGGTTTCTCAAAAAATTAAAAATAGAACTATCCTACGACCCAACGATTGCACTACTAGGTATTTTCCAAAAGATAAAGGAGCGTGGTTTCAAAGGGGCACATGCACTCAAATGTTTATAGCAGCATTATTGACAATAGCCAAAGTATGGAAAGAGACCAATGTCCATCGACTGATGAATGGATAAAGAGGATGTGGTTTATATATACAATGGAATATTACTCGGCAATCAAAAAGAATGAAATCTTGCCATTTGCAACAATGTGGATGGAACTAGAGTGTATTATGCTCAGCGAAATAAATCAGAGAAAAATATATGACTTCACTCTTATGTGGTATTTAAGATACAAAACAGATGAACATAATGGAAGGAAAGCAAAAATAATATAAAAAGAGAGAGAGAGATAAACCATAAGATACTCTTAAATACAGAGAACAAACAGGATTGCTGGAAGGGTTGTGGGTGGGGGGATGGCTAAATGGGCAAGGGGCATTAAGGAGGACACTTGTTGGGATAAGTACTGGATGTTATATGTAAGTGATGAATCACTAAATTATATTCCTGAAATCATTATTATACTACATGTTAACTAACTTGGATTTAAATTAAAAAAAAAACAACAACTGGGTGCACTAAGAGCTTCCTCAAGTCCCAGGTGAACACCTCCTATTAACCCCGTCCAGGTGCCCCTCCCCCCACCTCAAGACAGTCCTGAGGCAACAGCTAGGAGCTTTTTGGAATGATAGTGGCAGCCCCTGTGGTCACTGCCCCTGTTCTCCTCTCCCCTATTTGCAAAAGCAGCTGTACCACTACAGACTGGCTGTGCCTGCTCCCCAGACTTGCTTGGTGCAGCAGAACTGGCATACAGACATGCCTGGGAGGCTCCGAGATGGGGCTTTATCTGCTGTCTCCATAGTAACGACTATCACTTACTGAGTTGCCATTAGGGAGCATCCCTGAGTTAAGCAATTGACCTACATGCTTGACTCGGGGGGACTAACATTCTGCATCAGCTGAATGCTGCCATTCTTCCACTCCCCTGTTCATTCACCGGCTTGTCTCATAAATATGAACAGCATCTGTCACTGTTTCTCAAAGACCGGAATCCAGTCTTTCCCACGTCTTCATCTCCTACAGAGAATTAGCTCAGGGGCTTGCATGTACTGTTGGAAATGTTAAGGAAAATCCTCCATACATGTACTGGATGTCATCCACTGAATGCCTGCTGTACTCACAGTTGGTCTTGCCTTATCCCACATGACTTTGCTGCCCTAGGTCAGAGGTTGGCACCTGAGCTTAAGGCTCCTGTTTCACAGGCCGGGTGTGGTCTGTGAGGTGGCTGGCCCAGAGAAGGAGAACAGCCCAACAAGACTCTTGAGAATGGATGCTGACTAGCCAGGTAATCAGATTCTCTCTCTTGGGGAATTTTGATTAAAGGCCCATTGAGGGAGTTCATCAGTTGGTGGCAGCAAATGTAGAAGAAATAAGTTAAGCCACACATATGGTTGAATCCTGAAAGTCAACAGCAAAGGCTGCCCACATGTAAGAGGCTAGAACCATTATATCCTTGAATGATGTAACCCTGAGGCTTTGTCTAGCTAAAATTAAGTGCTCTATTTACCATGTTTACTCTTCTACAGCCATCATCCAAATGTATAAATGCTATAAATTTGGGAACATAAACCAAAATGAAAAACAGCCAAAAGGTTTCTTCGCTAAGCCCATTGTTTTGAAATTCAGGACAAGGACAAGCACTGTCCATTGCCTGCGCCTGCTTTCTTCCTCCCCGTAGTCACTTGATTCCATGGTCTCACTCGGCTAACTGGAATGGGGTCTCTGGCCATGCAGGCTGCTAGACCTAGACTATGGGTCACTGCCTTGTTCTCCAGAGCGGCTGTGGGTTGGGAAATCAAACTCTGACTGTGGTATTTCTGGTTGGTCAGGCAGGGGCATTCCCTGGACGTGGTAGACCTAGCATGCGGTCTACTGTTCCCTGTAGTGCCAAGCAGTAGATGACTTCCAATCTACTGGTTTTTGTCAATTTCTAGGTAATTTAATTTTTTGGTAATTTAATTTTTTTCAATATACATTGTCTTTTTCTATCCTCATTCTAGTTTGCCTCTGGATAACGGGGAGTTGAGTATTCCCAGTAAATCTGCAATATCTCCATACATAGCCCTGTAAGATGCAAACATGTTTACATGCTGGCATTGCCAGCAAATGTGACATGATAACCAACAATAACTACTTTGTAGAAAGTAAGTGTTGGGTTCAGCTAATAACGTGACCAGCTTATAACATAACAGGATTTTTTTTTGCCATGAAGTAAAATATATTGGTCAAAATACATATACATCGCAAATATATATTGCCATTGTCCACAAAAATAATGGCTATATTAATCTACATTCAAGAGCGTATACATTCATATGTTCTCATGCATTGACCAACAACACAGGATCGTATCATTTTTAGTTTTTGCCAATCTGAGAGGTGACAAATTGCACCTACGTAGCAACCACTAGTTGTCCTTTCTCTAATGGGTGGTAGTTTTTTTTTTTTAATTTTTTTTTATATTTATTTATTTTTCGAGAGATAGAATGAGACAGAGCATGAGCGGGGAGGGTCAGAGAGAGAAGGAGACACAGAATCCGAAGCAGGCTCCAGGCTCTGAGCTGTCAGCACAGAGCCCGATGCGGGGCTTGAACCCACGACCCGTGAGATCATGACCTGAGCCGAAGTCGGCTTATCAGTTTTTATCAGTCACAGTCCAGTCAGGAAAACAGAAAATTTATTGAAGCTTTCTAGTCCATTTCCTATAATTAGTATTTAAGTAACTTAAAAAGGAAAAAAAATCAACTGGTAAAGGAGAAATGTAGTTGAAGGGATTGGAGCGCCAGTGTCACAAGGTGGAGTTGAAAAGAACAACAGATTTGGAGCTGAGATGTTAGCTTCAAGACCAGCATATTTCCATGGTCACTGGAAGTTCATATTTCTTCTGCATCTATTGCTTTTGCATTGTTTTTTTTTTGAATTGAACTATATTTGACACACAATGTTACACTAGTTTCAAGTATACAACATAGTGATTTGGCATGTCTATATAACATAAGATGATTTTGTAATACTATAAAATCTCCTTTCCTAACTCATTGTGGACATGAGAACATCCAACCTGAACGCAATTAGAGGAAATAAAATGTCGTGGAGTTTCTG
Organism: Cryptoprocta ferox; assembly: GCA_028646485.1. Classification (NCBI taxonomy): domain Eukaryota; kingdom Metazoa; phylum Chordata; class Mammalia; order Carnivora; family Eupleridae; genus Cryptoprocta; species Cryptoprocta ferox. The sequence continues at coordinate 38,082,868 of CM053560.1, forward strand.
TTTGGATATTTTTATATAAATGTTACTTAGAAGACATTGGTTCCTGAAAGTTCTGATGACAGGTTGGTCGGTGCATCCAAGTAAGAACTTAACAGTGTGAGGTTGTCAAGAAGCAAGGGACTTAGGACTCCAGGCAAGAAGGAGTATTGGGGAGCAGGTTTATCCTTCCACATGAAGCAATCAAGGACATAATATATATAGCATATAGACAAAATATATGAAACAAAAGTTTTTAGGACATTGGACAATCAGGCAGTAAGGCACATGGATCCCTAAGAAAAGGGAAACATAAAACATGAACCCGTGAATGCCCCAGCTTATTACCTGGGTGGGGCTACATCACAGGGAGGAGGGGGTGTGAGGTGGAGCCTAGTGACCCCTCTGCACTGGGCAGACAGAGTTTGGAACAGGGAAGCTCTGGCACTAGAGTTCTCAGGAGACAGTCTCTGAGAAAGCTGAAGAGAAAGGGCTCTAGAGAGAAGCAGAGGCTCCTGCAAATCTCCAGCTGAGCTCCAACCAGCACATGCCTGTGAGAAAAGTACATAAGGCCAGGCACAGGACCACCCAGCACTGGGTAATATATAAATAGTCCACGGATTCAGTAGCAAACTTTATGTGACTTCAGTTTAGAGAATTTAAAGAAGTATCACCCTCTACTTGATGAATAAAGATGATCAATTGATGCTAAAAACTGCCTTTGGCACTGGCTACTAGAAAGCCCAAAACGTGGGCATATATAGAATGACATGCATTTTATATACTAGTCTTACTCTAGGTTTAATCTTACTTTTTCTATTCTTGCTTCCTGTCTTAGTTGGGGCTGCTATACAAAAGTACCATAGACTGGGTGGCTGATAAACAACAGAAAGCTATTGCTCACAGTTTTGGAGGCTGAGAGTCCAAAGTCAAGGTGGGTTGGGTTCTGGTGAGGGCCCTCTTGTAGGTTGCAAACTGCCAACTTCTTATATCTTCACATGGTGGAAAGAGAGCTAGCCAGCTCTCTGGCCTCTTCTCATAAAGACACTAATCCCATTCATGAGGGCTCCACCCTTATGACCTAATTACCTCTTAAAGGTCCCACCTCCAAACACCATGACATTGGGGCTTAGGGTTTCAACATATGGATTTTTTTTAAGTTTATTTATTTTAAGAGAGAGAGAGAGAGAGAGAGAGAGAGAGAGAGAGAGAGAGAGAGTGTGTGAGTGAGCAGGGAAGAATCACAGAGAGGAGAGAAAGAATCCCAAGCATACTCCATGCTGTCAGTGCAGAGCCTGACATGGGGCTCAATCCCATGAACCATGATATCATGACCTGAGCCTAAACAAGAGTTGGGCAATGAAAACATGTCTAAAACTTTCAGGATTGATGGAAAATAGTTGAAATCTACCTCCTTAAAAGGAGGTAAAGATTGATGTAATGTTCTCTCTGAGATAAATGTTTTTGCTACCACATTATCAATGTCCAGTCTACTCTCCAGGGCACATTGTCCAGAAATTTGGCTCCAAGGCCAAAAATAGGGTGGGGTGAGGGATTCAGGAAAGCTTGGGGGTGGGTGAAGCTCAGAGATGGAGCAGGAGGCAGGCTGGGATGGCAGTCAGTCAAAGGCAAAGCCCAGGATTGGAGCAGAGACCAACAGTGGGTTGAAGCTCAGGATAGGGAATTCAAGGATAGAGTGAGAATATGCTGGGCACATGTATTAATTTTTAAAAAGCTAAAAGTTGGGAAGGAAAGGGAAGGCCTTTCTTTACAGTAGGATACAGAAAGTATGGAGTTATAAAATCAATTGATGCTAAAACTGGTAGGTGAGAGTATGATGAGGAGTAGACAACACAGTCTCAAATAATCAAATTACACATTAATTACAAAGTGAAAAAAAGTGACTTCACAGAGGAGAAAACCAGCAGATATCACCTTAATTGAGTGATCAAAGATGACATACATCATCAGTAATGGGACAAATAGGTAACATGTGCCCCCTGGATGTGATGCACCAAGGAGGACATGACATCAGTTCTGTTGTGGTCCTGCCACAACTGCATCATCTGAAACTAGTAATGAGAAAACACTGGAAAAACCCAAACTGAGGTATAGTCTCAGAATAACTGGCTTCTATTCCTCAAAAGTGGAACAGTCATTAAAGACAAAGGCAGGCTGCAGAACTCTTCCAGAATGAAGAAACTGGGCAATGAAGAGACATGACAGCTGATTGCAATGCATGATCCTGTATTGAAACTTGGAGTGGCAGAAATGGCTATTTAAGGCATTTGGGCGTAACTGATGAAATTTAAATATGGACTGTAGATTAGGTGACTATTTTATGAATGTTATATTTCCTGATTATGATAATTGGCCTGTGATTATGTAAGAAAACATCCTTCTTCTCAGAAAATACACAGTGAAGTATTCAGAGGTGAAGAAGTACAGTGTTTCCAACTCATTCGCAGATGGTTCAGAAAACAGTAACTGCTGATACAACCAATAGTGGTGTGTACTTATCTAAATGTTTTAGATAATTTACCGTTTGCCACACACTGTTGCCACATACCCCCTCTTCCTGTGCTCTGATTTCCTCTAGGAAATCTCTTATACAGCCTTATATATAGTCTCAGTGCATCACTAAATTTTGGCGTCGGTCTTATTGTGAAGCTAAGAGGATAAACCCTTCCTCTGATTACTTTGGTTTCCACTCATTTCCAAGCCTGGTTTTCTAGCCTTCTTATAAGTCTGTGAGCTTCTAAGAGCATTGCTCTAAATTTCACTTATTGCTTAAGTATCTAGAGTCAAGATCTGTGGCCTGGAAAGGAAGAGCCCTGACTGATGCATTTACTGTGTGGTGGGCACTGTGGTAGGTGTTTTGTATACACTCAACAATTCTCAGAGCCCTCTACCAGCCTCATGGAGAAGACAGGCATATAAAGGCCAATTCCTAGTAGCAAGAACCACAAATCCATTTGTCTCGGCTAATCGAGAGTTTTAAATGGGGATCATAAGTAACAGTTTTTACTGTGGGAATCTGGGTTGATCCTCACCAGCCAGATAATAGGAGAGGGAAGAAGCAGTTTGGAAGGTCTCTGTCTCTAGCCTGTGCCCAGGGTCAGGTGAGGCAGGAAGAGAAATCCATCCTTGTAAATAAAGTTGTTAATCTTTTAAACAAATTGTGCTGGGAAAACTGGATATCCATATGCAAAAGAATGAAGTTGCACCCTTATCTTACACCATATACAAAAATTAACTAAAAATGGATCAAAGACCTATATTTAAGAACTAGATAGCCCTTGGAATAAAACATAGCTGGAAATTTTCGTGACTTCAAGTTAGGCAATAATTTCTTAGGTATGACACCAAAAGCACAGGCAATAAAAATAAATAAATCAGGCTTCACCCAAATTAAAAACTTTTGCACATCAAAAGACACTATCAACAGAATAGAAAGACAACCCACAGAATGGGAGGAAATATTTGCAAATCCTCTATCTGATAAGAAATTAATATCCAGAATATATAAAGAATTCCTACAACCCAACACACCAACAAAACCAAACCACCCAGTTAAAAATGGGCAAAGGTTAAACTAGACATTTCTCCAAAAAAGATACACAAATAGCCAATAAGCACATAAAAAGATGCTCAACATCATTAGTCATCAGGGAAATGCAAATCAAAACCAATGAGAAATCACCATAGGATGGCTATTTTTCGAGCAAACAAACAAAGAGAAAAATATTGGCAAGGCTATGAGGAACTGGAACCCTCATACATTGTTGCTGGGAATGTAAAATGGTGCAGCTGCTATGGGCGACAATCTGGTAGCTCCTCAATAAGTTGAACATAGAGTCACAATATGACCCAGGAATACCACTCCTAGCTATATACCCAAAAGAATTGAAAACAGGGACTCAAATTTGTACACCTATGTTCATAGCCACATTATGCACAGTGGCCAAAATGTGGAAAAACCCCTGTCCATCAATAGGCAAATGGGTAAACAAACTGTGGTATATGTATTGTTGGGATAATAGCTGTAAAAAGGAATGAAATTCTGATACATCTTAGAACATGGATGACTTGAAAGCATTATGCTAAGTGAAATAAGCCACACACAAATGGACAAATAGTGTATGATTTCACTTATATAAATACCTAGGGTAGGTAAATTTCTAGAGATAGAAAATAGACTAGAGGTTGCCAAGGGCTGAGGGGAGGGGAGAATGGAAGTGACTGTCTAATGGATACAGTTTCTGTTTAGGGTGATGAAAATGCTCTAGCACTAGACAGCAGTAATGCTTAAACAACACTGTGAATGTGTTTAATGCCACTGAATTGTACACTTAAAATGGTAATTTTGCTATGTACCTTTTACAATAACAAAATTATGTGAAGATATAAATATATATCGGGTGAGATTTTCCCTGAGAAGTTAATTTGAGTGGCATTATAATGATCAAAGAAGTTTGAAAAAAATGCTGGTTTTTTTTTTCCAGCTTGAGGATATTTTTTTACAGGTTATCATAAATCATAGATGGAGGTAAATCCAGTATATTTTCATTATGAATAATCTTCAGCTTATACAATAATCCATATACACTAGAATTTCTCTTTGATTTGTCTTTTCCCTGAGTGACGAGAAAATGATTGGAAAGTCTGTCCCCAAATTTGGAGGCTTAAGTTAGTCTAACTTAAAATAATAGGCTCTGTGACAAACATCCCACTCACTTTGGTGCTCCCAGAAACACTGAGAGAGGTAAGATTGTCTGCAGAAGATCAGACTGAGAGCCAAGGGTCTGCGGGCAATGGCACATGGTTTCCGCATGAACTGCCTACTGAGTCTCAAAGGCAGAAACTCCCAACTGCAGGTGAGGATGGCAGCGGAGGGGCCTCTGACACGGGCACCTTTAGCATATTTCAGGGTTAGTGACAGCAGGGCTTCCTTTATTTAATGTTGGTTAATAATTCTACCCAGCGATGTTGGGCAGCATGACTGGGGCAGCGAGAGGATGAAGGAAGTATCCAGTTGAGTGGGCAGAGCCCACGCTGGTGGGTTTTGCTTTTCTTTTCTTTTTTTTTCTCATCATTTAAATTCAGAAAATTTCTACTCCAAAGAATCGCATTTACTAAGAAGAAAATATATTATTGTTTTACCTCCTGTCCTGGCCACAACTGGTATAGGTTACTGGCTTAGAATGGAAGGAAGCAGACAGAGCACAGTGAGGAGGGAAGCTTTCTGATGACACAGAGCTTCTTGCGATGTTTATTTACATCCAAACTGTCATATTTACGGTGAAAGGACTTGGGTAGTGGCTTCGGAAGCAGCTCAAAAATATGCACAGAATAATTGTACACCTTAAGATAGTCACCTCAGAAATAAGTTGCTGATAAATTGGAGGCTCTGTTTGTTTTTTTGAATTGTGAAATATGTTGTCCATTGTTGAAACTTGAAAAAAAATGATACACTGTCAAACGCTGAACTGCTCTTAGCTGACTCTACATTCTGAATGTTAATGTTATTTTGTTTTGGCTGGGAGGGTGGTGGTGGCCGAGGGCAGCAGCAGCAGCAAGCTAGAGCAAACAGGAAACCTCAAACAGCATTTCATGTGGTCCCCGCCTCTCTACTCCCACGCACTTGCCTCAAAGTACACAGTTCAAATTAAACCACGGCTCCTGGGTTGTGCTGGCCAAGTAATAGCTAGGCCAGCTAAGTTGGGGCTCAGCTAAGGTCATGAACATCTTCTTCATAGAGTTGCAGTTCTGCCAGAGATACTAAGGCTCTCTACAGTCCCTATCTCTTCCAGAGGCTCCAGAACACTCCTCGGGTGGAAAAAATAACAGATAAACTTTCTGACTGGGTAATCAGCCCAAATTATTTAATGACTGTTAGGTTTGGGGCAGCACGGCCCTGGGTGGTGTATGAGAATAACACACAGCTCCTCTATGTGTTGAAATGCCACTAAACTTGACAGTAAAGCTGACAACGTAAGCAATGCCATATTCCTAACGTAGACTTACTGAAAAGCTCTTCTCAGGAAGCAAAAGACATAAAAAGCAGGCTTTCTTAGTGTTGTACCTTTAAACCTCTCTTACTCCCCCCTTCCCCCCTTAGGGGATCTGAGTGTGGGAAATCCCTGCTAAGCCAGGCATTCTCAGTGGCCTCAGCTGCCTTACCTTTTCCTTTGCTCATCTGTTTCCTCTGCTGGGAAGACTTCCTGTTTAGCTCTTCTATGCAAATCCAATCTCACCCTTAATGCCAGGTAGTTGGCTTCAACCCCCAAAGATGCAGAAACACTGACCTGTAATCATTATGCGCGCTTGCGATACGCTATCATCCCATGTGGTCCCCGCCTCTGTGCCATCAGCACTTATCTCAAAGTGCACAGCTCAAGTAAGACCATGTCTCCTGGAGTGTATGTAACACCAGTCTCATTTTCTGCAGGCACATACACATGCACAAGCTTATTTATCCAAACACATATTGTGCCCCCATGGTAGCTATTAGGGTTATCCACAAATATTCTGGTTTGTTCCTTTCGGGTTTCCTGAAGTTATATGTGACTCACTTTGGCCAGTGAAACAATCCAGGTGGAGGGAACAGTAAAACAATTCCCAAAAGACCCTAGGATCTGAATGAGACAGGTATGTTTGGGAACAGCCAGGAGACTGGTGTGGCTGAAGCGAAAGCAAAGGAGGGGAGTCAGAGGTCTCAGGAACATCACATAGGGGGCTTTGTAGGCCACTGTTAAGGACTTGGGCTGTTACTGAGAGAAATGGGAGCCACCTTAGGAATTTGAACAAAAGATCTCAGGAGGGGCAAGGGGGAATGTAGGCATTCATTGAGATGGTGGTGGGGTAGGCTTCCAACCTCCACTGATGAAAGAATTTTTAGTTTTCCAGGTCATTCTGTCTGCAGGCAGGTTCAGAACCATGGCTTCAGAGAAGCCAGGGAACAAATTAATAGAAGGAAAACCTGCAATCCTTATCTTAAACTTCATTTTAATCACTTTCCCAATTGAACCTATAAGTGACAGTTGACAAATGACATTGGGTCATCCCCTCCTTCCCTGTATACAGGGCCTTTGGAGGGACATACTGGAGGGACAACAAGATGACTAATCTACCAACCAGTGATGCATTATATTGACTGCTGTAAAACCTGAGGATTTATGGAGTCTAAATTTTTTTTAATTTCAGAAAAATAGAATTTTCTTGTTAAAAAAATGATACCTTGTTTTTCACTTTAGAACCTCTTCTTGCCCTATCTCCTTTTCTTCCCCTCCTCCACATTCTTTTCCTCTTCCTCCTTTGCCAAAGAGAAAACTGCCAACTTTATCAAATGACTTCAAATTATTAAAGTCTAAGAAAGTCACAGATTCTAAGATTGAAAAGTACAATTATTTTCACATAAACCATTCAAATTTTTAGACCTGAACAAATGATTTTTGAGAAAAAGTGTTTGATTTTCAGTCCAAGAAACTAAAATGTCAAAACAGTTTCAACAGATTGAGAGAACCAACTATGTCATCTTCAGAAACTGCTAGCGCATTCTTCCTTATTTCAAATCATGGAGACTTGCCCTCCAGGAAGTTTCCTTCTTGGAGCCCTGCTCCTCCTGAGATGGAAGCTTTTACTGACACTGTAGTTCTGTCAGATGCCAAATCCATCTGGTAGTGAAGCAGCAAACCTCTCTGAAGGTCAAGTTGAACCAGTAACACTAGTGACAGGCACCTGCAGTTGATCTTGAACAAGGGTATTTATATATGCATATGTAACACACTTATAACCATATTGTCATTAAACAGTCCAACCTACTTATATTGTAGATATCAGGACGGAGCACAATGCAAACCCTTATGATATGCAAGGATGTAGAATTCCACACCCTCAGACTTCTCTTAAAAATATTTACGTACATAAGTCCTAAAGTGAATGTAGTCTAGGAACCTACGTATTTCAAACAAAGCCAAAGGACAAAAACAAGGCAAACATTCTGATTTCAGACATAAATACTAAGGAAGGGCACCAAGCAAGCTTCCTTTCTGTGATCTTGACACATTAGCAGTTTTGTTGCCTTTATTAAATGCTGAGACCTCTTTTAATTTTATTAAGGATCATTGCAGCAAAGTCTGTCAAAATACATCAATAAAAGTTGAATTTATATCAGTAACATGAAGACTTTTATTTGCCTAATGCCAAGTTAAAAACTCATTTCCCATGTGCTTCTACTATATCAAATCACTAGAACATTTTAGTTGTTTTGTTAGGAATGTTCTGGAGACTTTTAGTTAAAAAAAAACTTTGTTTTGTTATAAGCAGTTAAAAGATCAATGGCTAAAATAACAAAAACTCTGCTCTTATAATGGTATATAGTGAATCTTTGTTTTCTTCATTAAATATGATCAAATACACATTGAAAATTGTTATATTGAATATTTAAAAGACAATCCTTGGAATGCTTTCAGTATGCTAATGTGAGGTACACATATAAACCCATTTGACCTAGAAAAGTCACAAACTCATCTAGCAAACCTTTTGATTTTTAAATACAAAACAATTTTAGTTGATAGCAAAACAAACACAAATAGCAAAATACAATACAGAAAAGGTTTTTAGGAAGGACACAGCATGGCTACGGTCTAAGTCAGAGTTTGTCATCTAGTTAGAGCCTTCATCCACCTATAATGAAGACAGCACTTAAAAGAATAATTTTCAGAGACTCCAGTCAGTGATGGCTCAATCAGAGTTGGATCCATAAATCTCAATGACCTTAATGTTTGAAAGGAACTCTCCACTCACCTCACCTTTATGTTAATTCAAAATAAAACCATAACATCATTTTCCCATCGTATCTTTATGCTTTATTATAATCCAGCATTAACATTTAAACTTTATATTATTTCCTTTCCAGGTCAACTGGTCAACTGCTGGAATAACATTTCTCATAGCAATGTCCAAGCAAGTTGATCTAATACTAGAGCATCTAGGGGGGCTCTATGAGAAGCTGAAATGACAGTAAGTGATTTAAAAACTTGAGATTTAATTTCAAGGTAGGAATCATAAACTTGGTATCATCTACATTTACCAAACTTCATATATGCAAATTACATATATGTATGGTTTTTCCTTAAACCCGTCATCCAGTTCTAAGGGTCAATTTGAAGGAGACACAATTAAATTGAAATAATGAGAGAAATACTAGCTTGCAGTCAGATCATTCAAGAATAACTAACTTCAGGGGTGCCTGGATCACTCAGTCAGTTAAGCGTCCCATTCCTGATTCTGGTTCAGGTCATGATCTCACGGTTTATTAGACTGAGCCCCACCTTGGGCTCTACACTGACACTGTGGAACCTGCTTGGGATTCTCTCTCCCTCTACCCTTCCCCCACTCATTCCTCCTCAAAATAAAAAAAAATAAAGAAAAAAAACCTTCAGAAACTATTAAATTGAACCAAATAAAACTGCCATTTTTATAGATCAGGAACGGCCAAATATCAGAAATTTCACTAGTTCAAATTGACATCTGGAAAAGTGTACCTTGTGTACTCTTTTGTACCTATGAGGAAAGCCGTAGAGAAGGTACTTTGGTCTAGGAGACCCAAGCCTCTACCTAAACTATAGCAGAGGACACATATGCAGTATGTTGAGCTAATCCACTCTCTAGGTAACAGTGGAACTATTAATCTCACAAAAAGCTTTCTAGATACTCTGAATCACCTTATACAAGGTATCAGAGAAATTATTATGAATCTCATTAGACAACATGCAGCAGTTGAGCCCAAATCGCTTACGCATCTTTGGCAAGCGGTTGGTTTTGCGGCAAGTAAACAAAGGGCATGCAAGCTAAGCTTTTCTGGGGCAGTTCACCTAAGAACAGATTTTTCAAAAAGAATCAAAATTTCTGTGACTTAATGGGAATTTCAGTCTAAGCAATTAACAAGGAAAGAGCATCCCAATATTCGTTTCTCGGTAAATAATCGCTTAAAGAGAAAAAATAATTGAAATAAACAATTTTTACTTAAAAAAAAAAAAACCCTACCTTCAATGTTTAAAAGAATAATCACAAAAAACAAAACCCCAGGACAAAACCTGTACTTTGACACGTGAACATGTACTCGTAACAGGTTAGCCAAATAAACATATTTGCCCCAACCCTCCTTATTTCCAAGACTTGCCACCTTTAATTAACTAACATGTTTTCATTATACATTTCACAGTGAAAATAAGGCTTTGCAGTTCCCAGAACTTCACTTACAACACTAATTCAATGTACTTTAAAACCCCTCTAATTTAATTATGCAAGCCTGTAAAATAAGTCACACTTTCAGACATGAACACAGGTAATACAAAATACCAGAATTAGCAGAAGCATCAAATTGTGTGTACCCACAGGCACAGACACGCATGCGCGTGCACACGCGCGCACACACACACACACCCCACTATGAAGTGAACATACACCAGAGACACTAAATGGGTAAATCCTTTTCCAGACCACTTCCAATTCCTAATCTCAACTTTTCAAGAGAGTAAGAAATATTTATCATCTGTAAGAAAAAAATATGGGAATGTTCTTGCCAAAGAACTTCTTTGTTTCTGGAATGTTTTTATGAAAATAACCATCAATTCAAACTTGCTTTCAGTACTCTTCCTAAAATAAGAAAGGAAATGACTATCAGTTCTATCTTCTTTAGCCAATTGACCGAATTCAGTTGAGCAAAAATTCTCTCAATTTGTCCTAATAAAATTCAAATTTTCCATGTTTCTAGGCAGAACAAAAATGCTGCTTGCAATATCAAACAATCATAAATACACACACATTATGCAATTGCCTGTTTATTTAGTGGCACCAGTTTTGCAAACTAGAAATTATTTCTACTTTTCATCTCACATACAATCTGCAACCATTCACAGGCTGAATGCAATTTCTTCAACAGACTTGAAAACAAAAAGTACATTCTTAAAGTTAGAACTGAATTCACATGTTTTCTTTGGACCAGGAAAATGGTACATAATACAAAATATACATTTATGGAATTTCTTTAAAAGTTTGGATCACATAAACAGCAAACAGTGGGTGAGTTAACTGTGGAGAATTTCGTTATACACTGTTTAGGAAAAATATTTCTGCAGATGTATTAGTTTTACATTTATAGATTTTTAAAAAATCAATCTATGTATGATACAACATGCTTTTAACATGTACGTGGACTCTCCACTTGTAACATTTATACAAATTAAGTGAAATAAATCATTTCAAGAGTGAAAACCAACTACTATTGGGGCATATTACTACAAACAAAATCTCTTCCTGCAGATAATGCTGTTGACTTAGTGAAGGGCTAACCAAGCAAGACAATGGTTTCTGTTTCAAAATTCCCACAAATGGGAATGAAATAAGCTCTAACTGAACATCCAATTTGGGCAGCAAATGAGACAAGCTAATCAATTTTTTCATGGTCGTTACATTTTAGTAGAAATCCCATTAATCCTGTACATTGATGGCCATATGTTACATCCTATTTTAACATTCTATATCAGTGAGTAAATACCTAATTCCCTAAAATCTGAAGTGAATTAAACGTTTAATGAACTCTAAAACTAGGAAGCTCAAAATTTTAAAACCTGAGTGAGATCGGACAGTTAAATGTCTTGTGAATATAGTATATTTGCATTATGCAGGTCAGAAACATTCCAAACTTTCAGTTTTCATTTTACCTCTTTTCCATTAAGTTTCAAAACTGGCAAACTTAGAGTGGTGTTATCCTCCAAAACTGATCCAAATAAAATTATTTTATTCACCTTTAATTACTCTCCTTTCCCCCAAAATACAACTTTTAAAAAGGGTATTTTAATATCAGATTCTAGCCGAGGCTCCTATTCACCTCCATCTTTTAAAAAGTTAAAACACTTCCTTAAATTACTCAAATTATTTTGACACCCTTGAAACATGTTTTACAGTCTTTTTGCAGGAAAAAGGCTGATGAACCCCTGCAATATTGTAAACTTTGGGGAGTCAGTACATTATATGAATTTTCCTGGGTAAGGAAGTTCCTACGGTTCATCAATTTCAAAGGGTCTGGGGACCTAAAATGTTAATCATTGCTAAAATGAATTTGTAGCACTCCCTATATACCTAATTGACATATTACTAATTTTTTTCTGCAGCTACAATCTCCTACACCAACCTTACGTCAGGTAGTACGACATAAACACATATGTTACTCAATGTCTCTTAATGGACCAGGGGACTATGGAAAGAAAGGAAAAACATCAAATTTTTCTGAACATTTAATTCGATGAGAAAGCTAACAGAAACTGAGTTTTGGACGAATTAAAAGACCGAAAGGATCAGGTTTTGTGGTGAATAAACATTTGCATTTATTTTTTCTGTTTTTAAGTTGAAGCAGCAGTATTTTTTTTTTTTTTAATCATTATCTCCCTTGTTGGAAAAATCATACGATCTGAAGAAGCAAAGGTTGCTTCTTGCCGGTTTATGTAACAGTTCTGAATATAATATACAGCCTGGTTTGAGGAAGACCTCTCTGTGGCTTTTACAATAATTAAGAGTAATCCTCTCTGTCTTCCTCACTGGCATCTCCCAAATTTTCTTATTTTTGGCCCAGTTTTATATAGTAGTAGTTGGCCTTGGTGAGGTAATGCACTAAACTCTTTCTCAAGAAAATGGAATTGGCCTGCCTACGTTTGAAAGAGACAGAGAGACAACCATCACCAAAAGGGTGGAGGAGGAAATAAAGCAACATTTTGTGCTGGATAAGGGAGGGGGAAAAAAAAGTCACCTCTTTCTTTGTTATATCAATTCAAACAACATTTACCCCCAACTAATAAAATACGAGTTGTCAACTATAATTCCAATACATCTGAGTTTTTCTAGTTGGCGCACTCCTACCTGCTGGTAATATAATCAGAAAAACACGAGAGCAGAGGCCACTAGGTTAATACATAAAGCAGGTAAAAGGGAAAGAATGAGTGAAGGTGAACAAAGAATGTTCATTTGACAATCACGTGGAACTAAATGCCTCTCATTTCTGGCGGCATTCTGATTATCAGTAATAACACTTGAGACTTACATTCTGACCAACAAAACAATACAGTATTATACTTGCAACATTTAGAAAATGTATCCTTAAATATTTCAAGCATATTCTAAAGTAATACAGAATTTGAAAATACAATCCAAAACTCATGGCACATTATTGAAGGAAATAAAGTAAAATTCGGCTTCTAAAGTTTTAAACCACAAAGAAGTCTTCCCAATGCCTAAAAGAAAAACTAATAAGACTAGATCACTCAATTACAAAATGGTCATCTCACCAGCAGTATCTGCAAGCAAAAGTATGAAACTATTTAAGGTTCCTTCAAAGAAAAACCTCAAAAGAGAAACACTTATGTACTGAAATATTTACATATTTTCTACTACCAAATCCTAATATAATACTGTACAAATAACAAAACATTATACAGGCTTACACCTCTAATTCAAACTTTATGAATTAAAAGTATACACCATGAAATTCAAAATTGAAACAAAAAAGAAAAGCTGTAACCAATTTTTGTCAGTTCTTTCAGAAATTACAAATTGAATTCACATATGAACTTGTCCAGCAAAGATGGGCAGTGAAATTATTTTTAAAAATGAACACACATAATAATCACTTGGCTAAAACTAGATATTAACAACAGCAGTGTGTTTCAAACAAACAGAATTTTTCTTAAATTTAGCTATATGTATACAGCAGAAAACTATATATATAGCAGGAAGAGTAAAAGGCCATTTGTTAAAGGTAGTCAAGCATACTGAACAGATTTAAGCCTCATCAGTCCAATTTTATTGCTATGCTGAGTAAAATTTTCTTTTGAATGAGATTTTTAACTTTGGGGAGAGGAAAGAGTTTTCAAGTGAATAATGGAAGCATAAATGAGTTCTTTAGGGCAGAGACCTTCCTTGTTCAGGAAAATTATCTGGCAGACAGTAGTAGAAGGGTGTAACTATTTTTTTTGGATGAGTAATTCAATTATAATATTAACGTACATTAGATTACAACTTCTACTCAAATGTAAACTCCTTGAGGGCAAGGACCTAGTCATTTCTTTATAGTTCCAAGGTACTTTGCCTAGAACAGTGTTTTGCAGATAACAATATGTTTTGTAGAAAAGCTGATTAGTGGAATTAATATGTGGTCAGATGGATGATCACTGAAAGTTCTGGTATAATTCAGATTATTTGAATTACATAATTTATTCTTTAATCCAAATTTCTTAATGTAGTAAAATAAAATATAAGTGGCTGGAGCAGTATACTAATTGCATAGCACTCTAGAAGCAAGCATTATAATTAAAAATGTTTGAAATGGTTCTAAAGCTAAAAATGTTTGAAATAATTAAATACCATTTGGATTTTGTAAAGTTAATGCTAATATTGAGAACTGCTTCTGTTTTCTGTAAAAGTATATTCCTTAACAAAGTGGAAATTAAGAGAGCTTACTTTGCTAAAACAGTAAGAGACCAGTGAAATTTTTTAATGTTAGGGTTAAGAGTCTGCTACACAAAATGAATTTCCTATTACAAGCAGCAAATTGAGTTCATCCTAAGAAAACACTTAAATGAAAGTACATTTTGAATCGTATATTATCATCACAAGAGAACTTTCACCCTCCAAAGAAAATAACATACAACACATCAAAAAATTTTGAGGCATTGCCCTGAGATGCTAATTAGCACACAAAAGGAGGGTGGGAGGGCAAGAACTGAAGTGGTACAAAAATGAAGTGCACCACAGAGGTGCAAAAGTGCCTTTTAAATGTGTGGTTGGTTCCCACCACCACCATTACCCCCAGGAATCAAGAACACACACAGTCTGCTATTATAATGTATACTTCCTTTTTTATAATGAAAAATTATATCTAGTATGGCAAATGCTGACTCATGTGGAAAAGATTTAGTCTTCTCAGAGAACATTTAATAGTTTTCTCTCATTTCCAAGCTTTCTTTCAGTACTAAGAATTTTAACAGAGGAATATCTTAACTTCCTCTTTTTTATTTAAAAACTCTCAAATAAGAAAAAGCTCTAAATATGCTGTTATGGTTTGAAATATAGCTCCCCATCACATATTTTGACTTGTGATTTAGGGTTTTGCATCTCAAAATCCAATTCAAGGTTTTGAAATTTCTAGAACTAAATAATTCAGTCTACTTAAAAAATTAAGAACCTGGCGTCTTATAATAGAAATTTAGTTTTCAGTACCAGTATGTCTGGTAATCACTCTACACTAGAAGCACTGTATTCATTAAATGCGCACTGAGATGCTTGCAAAGCCATAACTTAGAACATGATCCTAGTTCGCACTCTACCACAGATTTAGACACTGAGCATTTATTTGTAAGTATGGAATTGGTTCTGTAATTCCAACTTACGAAATTCTAAATATAAATAGTAGTTTTTTCTTCATTCATGCTGGATTGAGATATAAATTAAATACAATTAAATTACATTTAATTGCCTCACAAGAGGGTTAATGATAGGTTTTGCTGGTATGTAACTACTTAAATCTGAGACATTTCACATTACTTTTCCCACTACTCCCCTAACTTTACATTAGTTTTAAGGCTATATATACAAATATGTATACTTTCAAGTTAGGGAAAAAACAAATATAACAAAATTGATTATACTACCTTTTATACACAGAGTTTTGATTTTGTATTCAATGTTGTATTGTAATCATACATGTTAGTAGTTTTCTAGTGGGGAATCTGCCTACTGAATGATTAAATTACACAGCAATAAATACAATATTGAACCTAAAGAGACAGAAATACAGAAGGGCACAAAACAGTAGTCTTTTCAATGTGACAGATTTTAAAACTTACTTTTCACATGCTTAATCAGAGGAATTTAAGCCTAAATTAAATTAGGTTATTTTTTATATCTACAATTCCTTAAGCTTCGAATGTTATTTTTAAAGGCCAACAGCTAAATATTAGCAACATGCTCTATTTCAAATCACAAATACATCTTAACTAGTTGGATTCTAAAGACATGGGTCAACTAAAAAAATCACAGGCAAACACACATGCGCGCGCGCACACGCGCGAGCAGAGACACACACACACACACACACACACACACCTACTATAGAGTGTTAGATTGTCAAGCTGACAATTATTTTAATTAAACAGTAGGCAAATTCAAGCTGATACACATAGAATGAAAAATAAGCAGCCAGAAAGAAACCCATTAAAAAAGAGATTAAGAAACAACAGAGATTTAAATCTTTTAGTCTTTCTAATGGAAGGGAACAGTTCCATCCGTGCCGTGAGTAACATTATTTCCCAATTAAAAGAGACAAACATCTTTCCCCACGAGAAACTTCTCACTTACAATGGCATGGTGTTTTAAAAGGGCGGGGTAAAGGAGGAATTACACATACATGATTAAATTTCTTGTTTGTTAAATCAAGCTTTATTGATAAAATGGAATTCAGAATACCTTACTAGGAACAGCAGCAGGCCCAGCCAATCATGATAGCAAAAATGTGGCAGTCTCCTACTATATGTAGGAAGCTGCTGCTTATCAATTAGTAATTCAATGTAAGGACTTGGAAAAGAGGTGCAAAGAATCAAGGCATTTCAGCCCCAAGATTGATATTCTTATGAATATACTGTATTACCTGCAATATTCCTGGCAACAAGGAGAGAACAACCTAAATGACAGATAAATGAAGGGACCAGCTTTCTCAACAGTGCCAACCCCACTGTCAAGAACATGAAGATAGTTTTCAGTTAACTCCCTAGATGTTTGGCTTTGTAAGATTTGGGAGTTCTTCTCCGTATCATGTGCACATTTGAGCATCTAGCTGACATGGCTGCTGCTCTCCCTGTCCCAACGCCAAGTCCAAACACAACATGACTTGAAAGGGCTATATATCTGTTGCATCACACAACAAGCCAAACATTTTTTGGAACTTTGATAGTGATTTAAAGCAGTTCATAATTAAATATGAGCATTTTGTACAAGGACAATTACACTTTACAAAAAACAAAATCATACAACAAAAATTGCTGGAGTCTGATTTACAACATGAATTATGGTTTGAAATCACGTTTACATAAGTCTCAAATTTACAAAAAAAATCAGTTCTGGGCTAGCTGTTGTACTGCTGAAGTTCTCTGGTGTGATCCACTCTCACCCATGACACATGTCCTTCTTTAAAGTTGAGGAGGGATGTTTAAAAGATTCAAGGAAGTTGAGCTGTACTCTCCTTTGGAGGTGAAGGTAAACTCCATGGCTAGATGAGCAGTTTTACCACATATCATCAGTTGATGTAGAATCCTTTATAAAAGGAAACAAAGCAAAACAAGGAACTACATTAAAGCTGACAGGTGTCAAAGCACACTACTCTCTGGACAGTGCAGAAAGATAAGGTTTTGTAAAGTTGACATTCAGACTATAAATGCTTTTTAAAGTATATAAGTATGTGTATGTGTCTATATGAAATAACAGTATTCAAGCTGTTAAAAAATTGTTTTGGAATAAAATATTTGAAATATGATTTTACTGTGCGGTTGACCAAATGTATTTCTAAACCATATAATTAATAATTTTATTTTCAATTAAAACCTAATTTGTTTTTAGAACACTACTTTTATGAACTTTTACTACATAAGAAGAGATTAAAACCTCAAGGCCTAAGAGATTTGAGGAGGCTTCATAATGCAATATATATTTTAGAGCTGTGCCGAAATGATTTTTAAGTTACCACTTTTCTGTAAACACCATACTGCAACAGAATTCTAATAGGAAACCTAACTGGAGAATAGGGCATTCTTTTCACATAAGTAGAATTCTCTAGTATTTAAATGAAGTATATACTTCAGGGTTCTCATAGAAGGTATTTCCAAACATAAAAACTATTCAGTGGAGCTGGGCATTCTGAAGTTCTACTGTAGCTCCTTATAAAACTCAGAATGATTCAAGATTCTGAGCAACTTCAAAAAAACATTTAGTGGAGGCAAACCTGAAGTTGATTGCTTGCAGAGGCTTAAAAAACCAGGAATAATTCAAAGGGACTTTCTTCTTTTTTGAGAGAGGTGGCCACTCATCATGATTACGTCCTCAATCACTAGAACTTTGGTGCAGCCAGAGTTCAGAACAATCAATCAGGGGTGTGTGTAAGGGAATGGGTACAGTGAACAGCTCTGCAAAAACAGGTAGGAGGGATATGCATATTTAGAGTGGAGGGGAAAGGAAGCCAGCAGAGGGAGCGAAAATGCTACTTACAGTGTCATCATTTTTGTAAGGATTCAGTCTATTGTAAACGGCTTCAATTACATTCCGCCTAAATTTAAAAAAATGCAGAAAGTTAATTCTTGAGAACACAGAACTGCTTAATAACTCATTGTTACGTGCTCATTAAAATGTCAGATAATCTTACACTTAAAACTTATTTTAATTCTATTTCTTACTGTCAATAAGTGATCCTCACTTTAAGATATTTGAGCCCCAATGTGTAAACTAGATATGAATTTACTCTAAAATGTAACGTTTCACCAACCCAATTAATAGAAGACTAAAAGTCATGGTTTGGAAAAAAAAATCAGTCAATAGGGTCAACTTCATTTGAACTGGCTGATGTGGTTATGAATCAGCAATGATGATATATCTTAAGATAGAATAGTAACATACTCTGGGTAAGAGTTGAATGTTAGTTTTGAAATAGAAGTTAACTTCAACATCTGCTGTGATAAAATAATCTGGATAAATTTTTACATTTGAATTTCTGCTTTTTGTAATGCCCCCTTTAAAAAAAAGCTCTATTAAAACGAAAATGTCAAATATGACATTTTTCCTGCCAAGTCTAAGAATTAATTTTTGAATAATATTTTGTTAAAAAATCTGTAGTGGTATTCATAAGTTATAGCCTCCCTACTTCCAAAATTGATTTGAAGCAATTTTATAGACAGTCATTTCACAGAAGGTCATATTGGAAGAAAAGGTTTCCAAGAAATAAAAGCTTCAAACAGGAATTTTTATAAGTACTATTTAGAGAAATGATTATAAAGAACATGGCTACATTTATAGAACACAGTATAAAATCAAGGAAATTGTCAATATATCTTTGTAGGTCAATTATATGGATAGTTGAGGTACAAATGCTTGATTCATAAAATTTCTTACAAAGATGTAAGCTTAATATTTAGTACAAATTAGTCCAGTTCTATGAACAGAGATGCACATAGAAGAAGGTGAGAAATGTTTCCTCCTATCTTCCCTCACAACAAAATCCAAAAAACCAGGAATCAACAACCAAAAACACTGGGAAAATCAGAGATGTAGAAAAATGGCCCGGATGGAGGAAGAGAAAAATGTTTATCCCTGGGGTGCTAAATTATCCAAGGATTGACAAAATCAAATTATAACAATAGCAATAAAAATGAAAATTGTAGTGCTATGTAATTTAGCTTAAAAAATTCTTTCACTATACTTATGCTGTATGAGGAAAATCAATGTAACTCAAGTCTCCACTAAAGAAGGGCTTCAGTGTAATAAGTTACAAACAATAACATTCTGACACCTATTCTGAACAAGCACCATGTACCATTAATAATGAAAAACACTGAATTGCTGGTTAAACATTTTGAAGATACAGGTAATTGTATCACTTCAGAAATTAGGTAAGTACACATTTGATCAATGAACACTTAATATTTTTATGTACTGAGATAAATTTTAAGAGTATGCAAAATGTAACTTACTTGCTTGCCAATTCACCCCCCGGTGGGAGGCTGGGGATGTTCTCACTTGCTAATGTGCGCATCACATGGACTAAGTCAGGGACGCCTTCCCCCTGCTTCTTTATGATTTCTGGGAATCAGAAGTACTTTTTTTGTAAGTGTTATTCAATTTAATTTAAAAAAATGAAACAAAGATAACTTAGGTTTTTAAAAACGGCATTTACCACATCTGAGATTTTCTAAGCTGGTATTAGAAAAAAAACCAAGTTGACCTTTGAAAATATATGACAAAGGGATGCACAAAATGACACAAAAAAAGAGATACTTTCCAGATTAAGTTGAAAGAATGAAAATAAACAAGATAAAAATGTGAAAAAATTTTCATGTTAAAATCAATGTATTATCTAATCAAGGATACAAACAAGATGCCAATTAGTTCACTTTGGAGGAGGTCAACTCCTGTCTTTACACTAGAAACATGTTTCCTGAATTTTGCACAGATTCAAAAAAATAATAATTTCAAAATTTGAAAGGAAAAAAACCCTTTAAGTATAGGGGAATTTATTGATAACATACTAACCCAAAATCATTTTACATGTTTATATTTACAAAATGATACTTAAGTAGCACGTGCAGATTAGGTTGTATAACTGAATACCACTCACAGCTTAGTTTTTGTCTGAAGTCTCTTTAGGCAGTAAATAGATATATAATACCATTTCTTTAGTTCATTATTTGAACAAGGCATACAGAATGCAAAAAAGTCTAAATTTCATAATTTTTTAAAATTTGATAAACCATACAACTGCATTTTAAATTGTTAATTTCAAAACATCCAGTTACTAAATGGGTACAGTGATATGATCTGCGGTGTTGCCAGGTAGACGCATACTGTTATTCATACCACAGAACACCAACAATTATGTACAAAGGACTTAAAGAACTCTCAAACTACTAAGTACAAGAAATCTTGGTGTTTTAGCATATTTATTCTAAATGCAAGATCATACCAAAGGTATTTGTAAATTAAAAGTTCAAGTTTTATTCAATTTTGTTTTTAAATGTTTATCCTAAGAGATTCTCTTTGTCATGATTAGGGCAATAAAATTATCATTCTAGTTCTCAATTTGTAAATACCCTTGAAAATCACAATGCATATATAAAGATCTTCTGTCCTCTGATCAAGTTTTAAAATATTAATTTCTCATTAAAGCCGCATATTAAAAGACAGACATTGCTACCCATATTTCTTTAAATAGCTCAAATTGTCCTTCTGGAATTAAGGCCAAATTTTACCATGTATTATTTTTTTTGCCTTTTTTTTTAACCAGTCTAAAATCTGAACAAAAAGCAAGGATCTCAGATTTGGTTTGCCAAGTTCCTTTATTGTATAATCTTTAACAACTAGTATATTTATTCTACATAGTTCTAATGCTGGAAATCTGCTGTACAAAAATAAAGGGTTTTGATGTTTACCTAAGCTGCACAATTTCACAATCTAAAGCTGTAATACACTTAACACACAGTCTCTGCTAAGCCAACACAATTATTGGATAGATAACTAAATACAATAGAAATGAACACTGATGATAAATTCAATCAATGATAGTTTCAGGTCTAAAATACATTACCTTGATTCATCTATATTTGATGTATCTTACATCTCCTCTGTTAAAATATATATTTGGGTATTTTAATTGTGAAGAAAATTACAGGAAGACAAATTCTTAAAAAAATTAATGTAAGGCTTTAAAAACAGTTAATATCTCCTATTCCACATGGGACAATAATACATTTAAACTGTCTTACCATTAATACTATACTAGCATTGCTTCTTCTACTTTTAAAAAGGAAAACAAAATGAATTTTAAGAAATATTCCTTTAATTGCGCTTGGACTATACATTTTAATTTGAATTGTAAAAAGATCAAGTATTTTGACTAAAGAATATATATGTATAGAAGATCTGTTTCTCATACTCACATATAAACACATTCTACTCTTCCCCACTCCCCTTCACACCAAGTTTGTGGGATTCTAGTATTTATCTCCAAATTAGCAACTTTAAAGCTTGAGCAGTCAGCAGCAGAGATTTAAAAAATATATGTGTACAAGTACAATTTTACATTGGCTTAAAAGGACCACAACCTTAAGTGATGTGGTTTAAATTATGAGCTGAATCTTTTCACAACCCTAGAGAGTCAAGTATTTAGAAGGACACAGATAATAGGAGAGCTGAAAAGCCTTTCCTCTTTTCTATGGTATGGACGGAGAAGCCAAAAGTATTCAAAGCAAATAAAATGAGGTTTAATAGGTGACAGCAATTTTGAAGGCATGTATTTAAAGAAATAAAAAAAAAAAGAGAATAAATATTCAGTGCCTGCTTTGGAAGCAGAATGCAGTTTTTTCTTAGAACAACTTTTGCAATGTAAATAGTTACATTCTATGTCTTAAAATATAATAGCAATTTTAATTAATGTAATATATTTATTCTCTAGTTGCAGTCTTATCAAATCTACCTCAGTAAGGAATATAAAATTTAATTTCTGACACAATAATCTCAAATTGAATGGTACAAGTATAACAGTTCAACATATCAAAAATACTGAGTATTGATGTAAACTCTGTTCGGGTGGCAACCCTAGCTGGATAAAAAGCAATATAAAACAGTACTGTAACATAAAATTATGTATCTATAGCAATTATTTAGAAATGCACCAAAAACTTAAAGAGTGCACACTAAAGAGAAAAGTTGTATTTCAAAAATGTGATCCTATTTCATAGCAAATAAAACTATTTATTCTTTATATCAATAAGAAAACATGTACACCCAAGTTAAAGTGCTAATAAATCAAATACCAATTTATCCCAATACAGATTCTTACGGTTTCATTTTTCCACTAACCAGCAGTTCAACCCAATGTGAAATATAACTTGGTAGCATTCTAAATATTTTATTTTACTTTACTGTATTATATATAAATAACATATCAAAATGATTCATTTAAAATATAAAAATTCCAAGACCCTTGGGTAATAGTGAGAAAACAAAGTCACTGAATAGTATGTCCAATGAATGAAATATTAAATAGTACACACACACACTAGATATATCACTATTAAGTGGGGGAGAGCAATAAAAACAAAATAACAGCTCTAGATAGTACTGAAAATCAAAACCAGTCAGGATTCTAGTATCAGACTGATTATAAATGATATCAAACAGTAAAAAGGGAGAAAACAAAATTAAAGTGCATATTAATTTTAATAATGCAGGCACAGCAGGAAATAATCCTGTGTAGGTCAATGCTTACATGCTATTAGATCTTTAACGTGCAAATTCATAACATTAGTAGGAGGCCAAAATGTATTTTAACGCTTTTATAGGCATGTTAAGTTTTTTTGCTTAAAGGAACTGCATAATCTACATGTTTACTGAATATATGCAGTGGAATGGAATTCTCTGGGGAGACTTAACATTTATATCAAGTAGTAGCTGCATAAAAGGTCATTTGTATTTTTTCAAATGTTTAAAGCCATTACAGTCGACATTTATAGACATCTTTCTAATTGTCTCAAAATAATTTGCAGAATTATGACAAATCTACTCCTGGAACTCCCAGTAAAATGCTGATTTTATTCAGCATTTACATTTCTGCCAAGTAGAGACTTAGTATGTCTTCTATTCAGGTCTATGTTATCTAGGTGAGGCAATTTATGTCTTAGGCAAGAAGCCTTGAAACAGTTTAAAATAATTTTTTAAAAGCTGTGGCACATGAAAGTTGCTAATAACCAGGCTGTGATCCTCAAGTTACTTTAAAAAAAAAAAAAGAGTCCTAAAAATCTTAAATTAATATACATAACTTTACACAGAAAGATGGTATTCAAATTATCACCATCATAAACAATCTGTTCATCATTAAATAAACCACAAATCAGACTTCCTGGCATAAAATTACTCATGCCAGTGAATTCATCAAGAATTTTAAAGCATACAAACACTTTTTAGCCTTTTTAAACAAAAATATCCTGAACAGAATGTACAGCGCCACACTAGTTATTTCTATTATAACTGTGATACGACAATCAAAAACATCTGAACAGTGACTACAGAAATGCCCTTTCCCACTTTTGTACACTAAACACTAAATGTCAAAGGCATGTAAAGATCTAAAAGCTAAAATATGAAAGTTTGACTGTGTTGAGGTTTTTCTTTAATAAAGCTACTTATTTTTTGTTAAATGATCCACCTTCTACTCTGCTTTCCAGGTACTTGTCCAATTCTGCCTCCTTCTTCACTGCTTCTGGTGATACTTTGGGTGCATTTGGAAAACAGATCAATATCACACTCATGTTGTCTCGACTTCCCTAGGAAGAAAAAAGTTTAAGAAATATTATGCTTTCTTCTTGCTCTTTAAAGCTTTGAGAACCTTTATAGCCATGACAATTTTAATTATACTTGTTCTAGTAAAAAAATATACACATATTGCTTTTAAGGAGAAAAAAACATGCATATGTGGAGAGGCACTCCCATACACATAATAGTATGTATGGTATACAGTACAACTAACACTCCAAAAGACAGGAGAAACACTACAGGTTAACCTCCACTGCAATAATCATTTTTTTAAATGCTATAAAACAAGAATATTTCTGAACATTTACCGGTGGCCTACTTAGCTTGAAGTGTTACCTAACCCGAATACACATACATACTCACTCAACAAAACAGAAAATTCTAGCGGTATTCCTTACAAGAGGATTTGATCTATAGTTACAGGTATGCTCGACAAATTTATATTTAAAACGAATTATAATAAATTATGGGGCTAATTAATTTGCTTCATAATAAATAGAAACATGGAATTAGAAGTAAAAATACACATATATAGCTTATAAAACAGTTTTTAACTTTCCTAAGTTAAAAAAATTGACAACTTTTAGGAAGTACATTTGCTTTTAAAGACACCTAGGTATTCAAACCGTTGTAAT
Organism: Cryptoprocta ferox; assembly: GCA_028646485.1. Lineage (NCBI taxonomy): Eukaryota > Metazoa > Chordata > Mammalia > Carnivora > Eupleridae > Cryptoprocta > Cryptoprocta ferox. Next base: position 38,107,602 of record CM053560.1, read on the forward strand.
TAAAATACTCGAATCAATGGTAGCCTCCCCATAGTCCTCTTCCTATTAGGAACTGGAATTAACTTTTACATGTTAAGTATTTGATGCCTATGTATGGGAAAACTGACCTTATAACATTAGTTTAAGCAAACCATGCAAAGAATTTAATATTAAAAAGAACCTAGGAGAAAAACAGTATAAAATGTGGCAAATGATAAGGTACTGAATAATTTTTAAAATGGAGTAGAATGCAGAAGAGATAAAGTGGAAGCTGAGTCATAATTTACTAGTGTCTGAATGTGATAATTCTCTCAAGAAAACAGCTTTGAATTTAGCCAACTATTTAATTCTCAAAAGCTACAGAGTTAAGACCAACAAATGGATACTACTTTTATGCATACTAAAAGGGACAAAGAACACAGGCATCATTGTTCATCATTGTTCAGCTATCCTCAAATTCGGAAATTAACAGTGTGCACTATTAAGTTGTTGCTCTACTGATTTTTTTGTTAACATATGTGTTGGATGTTCCATAAACTTGATTTGTGTTTGATGTTACATAAACCTGATTTCTAAATATGATCAGATTTTAATTAAGATTTTAGGTAGAGCCGGCAGTATGCTTATAAAACTACAAAGAACATTAAGATGACTTTCATTTTCTGCGCATTAAAAGAAAATCAAATATGTAGCCTCAGAAGAGCTTTATAAAATCAACATTTGCTGGGGGGAAAAATCAAAGAATTAATGAGCATTACTGACAAAAAATTTAATTCCTCAATAGTCCTATGAGTTAGATACTATGATCTCCATTCAATAGCTGAGAAAGGTTGAACAATTTGTCCAAGACTGTAGAGTACAAAAGTAACAGAGGTAAGCCTGATTCAAGGCCTGACTCTGAAGTATGCTTCCTCTTGCTTCAGCTTCCTCACCTGTAAAATGAAGGGGCTGAGCTGGCTCATCTATATACATGATCCCTTTTGATCCTCCCAACAACCCCATGAGACAGTATAATAATCTCTCTTACCTTTTTTACATTTAGAGAAACTGATTTTTTCCAGACAGCTTAAATAGCTTACTTACCTGAAGTCATACAGTCTCAGACCAAGTTCTTCTGACTCCATGTCCAAGGCTATTCTTATTACATCACACCAATGATCACTAAATTCTTTGTTGGTGCTACAGATTCATTACACCATGGTCTCAAAGTACTTCCATGAATGTACTGAGATATCACATGATAAAAATAAAATATTAAAATTCTAAAATGCTTTTCATTTATAGACAGAGGCCTAACCCTCCCTTTCCTTTTAAAACATGCACTCTGATGTGATCTTTTTGCCTTTGATAATCTTCCACAATACCGAAAGGCTCAAGTAGTAACCGTTAGTAAAAGACCATTGAGATTATAACTCTTGCATATTTGGTAATTTATTTCTAAACTATGTTCCTAAATTTTCCTAATTGGTAAAGAGTACCCTGCAGTTTTGCACCAAAAACTTATTTCTGAGAACTATAGTTTCTAAAATGATTAAATACTAGAGTAATAATTAAGATGACATAAAATCATTTTTATCTTTTAAAAGAAAGTCTAGCTACCTTATACAAACAGGTGTCGACTACTTCATTGCAAACTTTCTCAAGGTCATCAGTGACTTCAAGTCTGGATCTTACAAAATCACAAAGCTCTTCATTTCCCATAACATCCCAAATACCATCACATGCAAGGATAATGAACTGGTCATCTTCTTCAGATCTTTCAATATCATGGACTTCAGGCTCTGGTGAGACAAGCTGCTCTGTAGGACCTTTTCCATGGACACATTTGTAATCAAAGTCCCCAAGGGCCCTCGATACAGCCAGAGAGCCATTCACACGCTGAATCATTACAGAACCACCTGCATTCTGAATTCGTTCTTTTTCCAGCGGATTACTTGGTTTGTGATCTTGTGTGAAGAAGTGAACTTTCCTGTTCCTACAAAGTAAACCTCTCGAGTCTCCACAGTTAATGAAATAAGTATGTTGAGGAGAAATTAAGACACCCACAGCTGTTGACCCACTTCTATCTGCACCATGTTTCTTCTCTGACATAACTCTCATGTGTTCATCAATCTCCAGAAAACCTGTTCTGATTCCATTCTTTACATTTTCCACAGAAGGTGCTCCTGCAGACCCTTTAAAATCCTGGTTATTGGTGATGTGATCTAGCAAATGCTCACAGCAGTATTTGGCAACCTGAGAACCAGCATGCCCATCATACACAGCAAAGAATGACCATGTTTCAAGTCCACTTGGCAAACCGATCACAGCCGTATGTGCATCCTCCATTTCAACTCGCCAACCTTGCATGCTGCTTAGCCCATATCGCAACCCATTACCCTGCCCCTGGGCATTATGTTTTTCCATCTTTGGCTTGTCTAAAAATGCTCCCATTATGTCTTGATATTCTAGGTCTGCAAAGGAAGAGAAACAGGAAAGTTAATAACTATCTTACACACAAAATACCTATCCAACAACCTTTTTAAGAGTGAAGGAAACAAAGAAACCTTTAAATAAGAAATCACAACTTTTTTTAAAAGTTCATTTATTTTGAGAAAGAGAGCACAAGTAGGGGAGGGGCAGAGAGACACGGAGAGAGAAACCCAAGCAGGCTTTGCACCATCAGCACAGAGCCCTGGGGCTTGGAATGCTTTAGGGTTCGAACTCACAAATCTCAAGGTCATGACCTGAGCCAAAACCAAGAATAGGACACTTAACCGAATGAGCCATCCAGGCACCCAGGAAATCACAACTCTTAGATGCCTGGCTGACTGGCTCAGTCACTGGGTCATGAGTTCAAGCTGTACGTTGGGTGTTTAAGTAGGGTTTACTTTAAAAAAAGAGATTTAGAAATCACAGCTCTTATAAGCAGACATTGTGTAGCTGACTTGGAACCTACAGATTAAAAAAGAAAGAACTGGGGAAAAGGCTGATCAGGCACAGCTTAGAACCAGGCAAACAGAACTAAAGCAACAGGATAAAGGCAGCTGACCTGACACTGCCCCCATGAGGCACAACCACTTGAGGTAGAAAGGAGATCTGGCAGTAGTTATCAGCTTACATGAACCAGACCAAGTGTTTAAGGATGCAATAAACAGATGAATCTCTTAGGAAATCTCAGACCTAAGTTGTATGTGTATATTAATCAAGAAAAAGCCAATGAATTCACAACATACCAAAAGCCTACTAATTCAAACATCTTGGTTGAACATTCAGGATTTTCCAATTTAATTCTGAACTACCAACAGTTTTATTTCTACTACATGAACTCTCTGAAAAAGTTAAAAGCGATCTACTCACAATGGTCCAAATTTGCATAGTCCTTCAAGCCTTTGCTCATGTCAGACCCCTTAAATGGAATCCCTTGCCCCTCCTCCCCTACTTACAGAGAAAAGTATATCCATCTTTTAAAGTCTAGTTCAAATTCTACCATTTCCATAGGTTTTTCAGTAGTTGACAAAGCCATTAAGTTATTAAATTATTATAAGTAGTACAGCCTCAACTGTCAAGGTACAAAGCAATTGTGCATACATATAGCAAAGCTTGTTACATATAACAAAATCAACCTACTGTAATCTATTGATGTTTTATTAATTTAATGGTAATAACATGTATCATTATTATTATACTCTATGACCATTAGTTATAAATAGTAAAGGAGATTAGAGGGTCTAGGAACAGCCATGTGGACAAGTCCGAAAGCTCAGCTAATCTAATCCTTTCCCAACAACCAAAAACTACAAACCCTGGTCTGGAATGGGCCCATACAACACAGGGAGACAGTTGGTTAGAATTTAGGTCAACCTTTACTTGAGTAATAGCCTAGGAATGCAGACACTTGGGGTCCAAGATATCAAGTAAGTCACAACCCAATTCAATTCAATCTGAATGAAGGATAAAATGAAATTTAATAGTGGTAAAGGGGGGAGGGGAAGTAGGGGAAAGGAAAAGCACGATGCAGTTATGAGACTAAAGGATTGATGCCAGTGATGCTAAGCTTTCAGAAGAAGTTGGGAGAGAAAGGGAAAGAAAAACAACTCCGGAAGGTAATAGTTTCTGGTAACCTTTTCCCCCTTCTTTTCCTACCAGAGCCAAACTAATACACAAGAGAGAAGTATGACTGACTGGTGTGGTAAAACAATCTCCTGCCTACTCCTCTGTTGCTTATTACAATTCAGCTAATGAAGATAAATAATAAAAACTAGCCATCATTTATTCCTTATGCTGGTATTCATCAGATTACCAGATACCAACTTGATACATATTATGACAAGGGTGAGTGTTTTGACTGGACAAAGGATAACATAATGATGACACCTTAACACCAGACAATGTTTAAGAATAATTCTAAATCACTCATTCATTCTCAACAACCCTCTGAAGTGAGTAATATCTTCACTTTATAGATGAATCTTAATGAGACTAAAGGACTTGGCTAAGGGCACTCAACTGATTAAGTTTAGAGGAATCAGGACTCTAATTCAAGCCTGTCTGACCCTGAAGTACCATTTTACTAAGGCAATGGTCTTGATAATAGATGTACAAAAGAATTAAATGTGGACCTTTTGAAAAATTACAATTAAGAAATCAAGATTTCCAGGGTAGGGTTGGAACCTAGGCATCTGTGTATCCATGGAAAAGATGAGATGGGATACCTAGATAGGTACGTGATTAGATGACTGAATCATCATGAAGTTAAGTCATCTGCTGAAAGTCAATAGCAATTTGCCCCATCTCTGTACCTCAATTCCTTTAGCTAGGCTAAAGGGGAGGAGGGAGATATAGTTAAGATGTTTGATATTTACTAATCTAGCATTCCTTCTCTATACAACGGACATATTTATACTTACCTCTGAATGTTGATACGAGGTTTAAATGAGGCACTCAACAAAGTATTTAATTATTACTACATTCTTACATACACAGTCACATCTAGATTCTGATATTACCTAAAAGGAAACTTACTCTTTTATAGAAAAATCCAGTAGTTATTTTCCAGATATACATATGCAATTACCAAATAAATAATTTTTTGAAAACAAACTGGGTAAAAGTTCTAAAAACAAAACCCAAACATTTGAAAAATATATATTAGAAATGTAAAAATGTAACAAACCAAGCCAACTATCTGATAAAATTTTAGGTCCTGCTCAATCACAAATATAAAAATATAGGTCAAGGACACACTAATAATTTTGTGGTTGGACTTTCACATAGTGGAAATAGGTAATTTGGAAATCTTACCTCCTGGGATTCTGAGTAATTTGTAGACTCCTAGTGAAGCAGCTAACAATAGCTACATAAATACAGCAGATGGTTATGTAAATATACCAGAAATATATTTTCTTTTAAATACTATGTTTACATAATCATCTTCCAGAAGTGGACTACTAATTATGTAGTCAAATTATTAAATTGGCATATATCTATAACTAGTAAATTCCAAGGGGATTCAATATGCCCATGAAAGCTTAAGCTAGTTTCTGAGAGAAATTCTAGTTCTCACCTCATCTTTTTTTTTTTTTATGTTTATTTATTTTGAGAGAGAGAGCACTAGCAGGTGTGAGGGAGGGGCTTGATCTCACTAATTGTGAGATCATGGCCTAAGCCAAAAATCAAGAGTCAAGACGCTCCCCTGACTGAGCCACCCAGGCTCCCCTCACCTTGTCTTAAATCTGCTTCGGGCATATGCTGGATAGATCTCACCACAACACTCAGTTGGTCTCAACTTTTCAAAACAAAGTACTATGACAATCACAAGACTGAATTCATCTTTGATACAATCAGAAATTTGGTGAATATTTTTTGTTTTTTTAAAAACTAACTCTTAAATTGAAAAATTCTAAGGCTAGGCCAGGAAATAATTCATTAAAGTTCAGCCATTGGCTTTTATTAAGCAAAACTGATCTCATAATCACAGCAAAAAGTCTTAAAACCTTGTCATTTGGTTTAATCTGCTCATAAATCCTCCCCTCCTCCCCTAAAAGGTCTATATATTCAACTGTTAAGATCCTTAAACAACATATTAGCCCAGAAAGAGTTTTTCAAGTGACTGTTTGGGTAGTCTCTTAGTAAAAAATTATTGTTTTCGTTTACCTATGGACACACAGTAAACAGGCTCCATAAACAGAGGACAAAATAGATATATGTAAATAATGTAGAGAAATTATATTTTAAACGTTAAGGGGAATCCAGAGGGATTATATAAGAGAGACTAGAAGCTCCTTGGGGGAAGAGGGGGAAAAAATGGAACACTAACTGGCAGCATAGGTAGCAGTGTATACAACATGGCAAAATTCAAGATATTTGTAGTGAGATGTGGGATGTAAACTCTCTACCACTACCAAATGTTTAGCATATTCTACATTGCCCACTAATGCTTATATATAAATAGATTTTGTCAAAGAAGACGACAAATTCTCAGCTGACCCTTGAAACGCACATTTATTAAATAACAGAATATTAAGCAATATATTCCATAACTGGGGTTCAATAAAGAAACAGATTCTTTGTGGCCATATCTCTGCTGCAAAGGATAATTTAGGGTACAAAAACTACTTTTAACTTCCCACACTAGGAGACATGGTAATTCATAAATTATATTTTGTAATCCAAGGGAGCCACCTCAAAATTATCTATGGTAATGATAATTAAGTGCGTGAGGGACACCTGAATGGCTCAGCGGGTTAAGTGGCCAACTCTTGATTTCAGCTCAGGTCAGATAATCACTGTCATGGAGATTGAGCCCTCCATGTTGTTAGGCTCCATGCTGGGCACTTAGCCTGAGGAAGATTCTCTCTCCTTCTCCCTCTGCCCCTCCCCTGCTCTCGGTCTCAAAAAAAAAATAAGTGTGTGAAATAAAAAAATAAGTGTGTGAACAAAACTTTTTACCAATTTGATGGAAAAAAAGGTTAATCTTTAGATAATTTTTCTCTCACTGGGTGTATGAAAGTTCTCATCAATAATTACTTTAAAAATGATTACACATATTTATATTTACAAATTTGATTAACTTGTATAACTCATCAGAGCCAAAAGGTAGAAATGATCTGTCCAAACCTATTTTACAAATGAGAAGGCACACAGAAATAGAATGATCTGCTCAAGGTCACAAGCTAGTTCAGCAGTAAAGGCTGAGAAATAGGACCTAGGTTTTTGGATTTTCACTCCAATTCTATACATGCTATCCTGTGTACTTGCAAATCAAGTAATGGAAACTTAAAAACATAGGCTTTTCATTTACTTATTATTCATTTAATTTTTTTTGAGAGAAAGAGAGAGAGAGAGAGAGAGAGAGAGAGACAGAGTTTGAGCACGGGAGGACCAGAGAGAGGGAGACACAGAATCTGAAGTAGGCTCCAGGCTCTGAGCTGTCAGCACAGGGCCCCTCACAGGGCTCGAACTCACGAACTGTGAGATCATGACCTGAGCAGAAGTCAGACGCTTAGCTGACTGAGCCACACAGCACCCCAGAAACACAGGCTTTTTAAAGACAACACACAAAGCAGATAGGTAGGGGAGGCTGTTGTAGAACAAAGCTGAAACTTCCTTAAGTGCCATTTCTTCCTCTGCCTATGCTAACTTGTTTTCTATTCTTCTATACTACAAAACATAAATGACAAAAAAAAAAAAAAACCCAAACAAACAAAAAAGGAAAAGTAAAGAGAAAAGGAAAAAAGGCGAGATATCTAAAATGTAGTGGTTTTTTTTGTTTTTTGTTTTTTGTTTTTTGGTCTGGGACAGAGAGAAAACAACAGTGAACAATTAAATTTCTGGCAAAGCAAATCTCAAATACTCAGGTTAAATAAAATACGAGCAAAGAAAAATTAGGTGATATATTTTTAAAGATACAGAAGTTCCAGGGAGAATGGGGGGACCTCAATATTCATTGGCTCAAACTAGAAAATACCCATCAAGATATGAGGTATGAGATGACACTGAATGAACAAAACGGCAGGCTGTCAATTAAACAAACAAAAAACAAACAAGCAAACAAAAGGCACTCTGTAAGTAGGTTCATGGAAATGAAAATTATTGAACTAAAAATTTCAATAGAGGCAATGAATAGCCACTTAGATACCACAGGGGGGAAAAAAAAACCTATACATGAGATCACCTCAACAAATTCTTTTAGAACTTGGGTCTTTCCTCATCTTGTTAATTCCAAACATATAAACCCACCCACATTTGTACCCACCCTATCCTTATACCTTTCAGTTATAAAAGAGGACTCTCTGTGCTCTAACTTAGCATACATCCCTCTACTAGAGCTTTGAAGCCCATGCCTCAAAGGCATCTTATACTACTTACATGTCTTCTCTGGAACCTTATACTATTATCCTCTTTATATTCAACCTCTCCCTTTCAACTGGAGAACTTTTATTTTTAATTTATTTTTTAAACAGTTATTTATTTTTGAGAGAAAGAAAAAGAGAGAGTGAGTGGGGGAGAGGCAAAGAGGGAGACACAGCATCTGAAGCAGGCTCCAGGCTCTGAGCGGTCAGCACAGAGTCTGACATGGGGCTCGAACCCACAAACTAAGAGATCTTAACCTGAACCGAAGTCAGACGCTTAACTGACTGAGCCACCTACGGGCCCCTGGAACACAACTTTTAAAGACACTCAAATGTCACCCATTACTAATAAGTCTTTCTTTATGTGACCCCTGCCCCTCTAGCTACTCATCTGCCTTTTTCTTCCCTCTGCAGTTCAACTTCTTAAAAACAAGTATTGATGCTCTACACTGTTGGCCTGACCATTCCACCAAAATAAACTCCTCCAAGTTGCTTATTCCAGTGGACATTTTTAGTCCTCATTTGATTGACTTCTTACTTCAACACTCCCTCTTACAATTTCCCACTGGTTTTTCAAGAGGCTACACAGTCCCAGCTTTCCTCCTGCCCCTAGTTTTCCATCCTTGTTCCCTTTGCAGACCCATCTTCATCTTACAAGTGATTAAATGTTGACATTCAAGGCTTAAATCTAAGCCCTTTTCCCATTTTATGTTGGCTTCCAAACTATTGTTAATGTATGGAGGAAGAAGAAACAGGACACACAAGGACTCAAAGTATATACTCATATCTTTTTAATGAAAATTCCAGCCAAGCAAACATCTACTCTCTATGGCTTAAAACTAAGTTCATCTCTATGACTTGTCATTAATTTTACTCTTAAATAACCTCCTTCTTATAAATAATCTAGAAAAACAAAACCCTTTATATAAAGTAAAAAGAACTTGGGAAATCGCCCACTTATCCAATTTAATACTAAGGAGACACCCGTTTTATGTCTATAAATGGAAATACTTTTCATAAGATTAAACTTCAAAATTATGGATGGATCCAATATATGACTTTGGCCAAATCCTTTCACTTAATTTCTAACTCTCTTCATTGATAAATAAACATTGATAAGTTAAGTGAAAGATTAACCATTCTCAGAACAATTACTTTGTTCTGAGAAATGTAGAAGTGAGAAGCCAGAAGTTCTAGGAATATTTAGGTAAATGGCATTAGTAAATTAATACTTCAATCTAAAATCATGCTAATGAATCCTATTTAAAAACTTTCATTCTCAATACCAAGATGAAGGTTATGAGATAAATAAGATTATTTTATAACAGAAAAATCAACTTGTAGAGAATGAAAACAGAAAACACACAAAAACCAAAACCAAAATCAAACAAAAAACAAAAAAAGAAAAAGAAAAAAACAGCCACCAACTACAAGCTGGTAGCCTGAATTTGACTTTCACATTTATTGTTAGCCCCTGTGCTAACAATGCATTCTTCAGAGTCCCTACTACTTATTGACCACTTGGCATCCGAGCTTGCATCATTTGATAAAGAGGACAATATCTACTATGATGTTAACAGCAAAATATCCATAAGGATTTTCTGTAATCTGATTTTTCATAAAGTGGCCACCTCATCTCAAGGTAGCAAAACAAAATAATACCTGTAATAGGCTGAATTATGGCTTCCAAAGATACCAGGTCCAAATCCTATAAATATTACGTTATTTGGAAGATCTTTGCAGGTGTGATTAGTTAAGAAACTTGCAATGGAGGCATTATTTTGGATTATAACGGGGCCCCTAAATGCAATCACAAGTATCCTTGTAAGAGAAAGACAGTGGAAGAATTGTCACAGTGGAGAAGAGATGTGAAGATAGAGCAAAGAGAGATTTGAAGATGCTGGCACTGAAGATTATAGTGATATATGGCTATAATCCAAGGAATGCTGCATTCTTCCCTAAAGCCTCCACAGTGAACACATTCCTGCCAACACCTTGACTTTGGCCCACTGCAAATGATTTTGGACTTGTGCCCTCTAGAACGGTAAGAGAATAAATGTGTATGAAAAATAAGAAACTAGAGTATAAAAAGTATTATTAGAGCTAAGGAAAGAAATTTAAGAGGAGAAAATTTTTTTACAATAATTACAATTACTGTAAATTATTTTAAATGGCTTGAAAAACAGTAATGAGCAAAGAACTTATAGAAAATAATCTTGCAAGGGGTAAAATTCAAAAAAAGAGAAAAATCATCCTGTATGCAGATAAAAATAGAGATAAAAGTGGGTAGATTAAAGATACAAAGAATGCAGACCCAACAATTTAATTAGTACATTACAAAAAGAAAATCAAATAATGGAGAATAAGTTAAACTTCAAAGAAAAGAGAAATTAATCCTAAACTGAGGGAAAATGTGATGATTTAAAATGTTCATCAAGTACTAGATAATTTTAATACAAACTGAACACCAAAGTATAATTTGATAATGAATTTCAAGAATATACGAATTTAGACAAGTAAAACATACCAAAAAACAAAAACAGATCAGGCTGGCCTCAAACTTCTCTGTCACATGATATGCAATAATGAAGTAATGCCTATAAATGTTGAGGGTAAAGGGGAATAGTACCAGAATTCTATACCCAGCAAAGTTGGTATTTATATGTGAAGGTAACAGAAAAGGTATCATCAACTATGCTAGCACTAAAAGAGTATCATCCATGTATCATTCACGAAAAACCTATTTAAAGCCAAACTGATGCCATCAAGAGACCAAAACCAAAAACTCAGTAATGGACATGTCATAATATAGAGGATTTGGGGGTGGGCAAAATATGCTAAGCAAATATAAGTGACTCTTGAAAAACATGGGTTTGATCTGCACAGGTCCATTTATACATGGATTTTCTTTTTATAAATACAGTACAGTACTATAAATGTATTTTCTCTTTCTTACGATTTTCTTAACATTTTTTCTCTAGCTTATTTTATTATAAGAATACAGTATACAATGCACATAACATGCAAAATATGCACTAATTAACTGTTTTTGGTTTCAGTAAGGCTTCCAGTCAACAGTTGGCTATCAATAGTTAACTTTTGGGGGAGACAAAAGTTATAAATGAATTTTTGACCATGTGGAGAGTTGGTGCCCCTAACCTCCATGTTGTTCAAGGGTCAGCCGCATAACAAAAGTCAAGGGTTGTGATTTTAATTTCAAAGAAAAGCATAAGGACTAAGTCAATAAATACAATTGTCTTTTTTTATTTGATGAGAGTGTACTCTAAAATGTAACTTGCAAATTTTATGGGCTAAATATTTTTATGCCATTTAATGCATAACAATCCTTCAAATATACTGTATGATAAATCAAGACTATATGTTCTGTTCAAACATGCTTAACACAGTTAAAAAATCAAGCATTTATTTGATTGTATACTGGAAAACGAAAGGTATAAAGTTTCATATATACTCCCACCCACCCTACCCAGGACCCCTCTCGCCTCCAAAAAAGAAAAAGAAAAACAAATGACACAGATCATATTATCTGACTTTAATTCAGTTAACAGTAGATGTTGGTAACAGTAAAGAATGAAGAAGACTTCTAACACCCAGAAATTGCTTTAAATAAGGCGTGCATCTAATAAACCTTGCATTAAGTTTGTATATTTTTATAATTATAGAATATTTAGAAACAATAGTAATGAGAAAAACCTTGTCTCAAACTTTATGAGCTGTGACCAAACCTTACTCAGGAAAACTCACACTTTCTTAGTAAAAAAGTGAAAATCAGTATGCTAAATATCAACTCAGTAAGTAAAAAGAACAAACACACACATATTCACAAGACCTGTGGAAAGAAATATACTAAGGGATATATTAAGAAAAATTAAGGCAAATATGATGTTATAAGAGAAAAAAATAAGAATAAGTTAAACCACTAGTTAGTCTGAGAAAAAATATTATTCAAAATTAGAAATCAAACTGTACTTGCCTTACAGATAGGTGTTTGTTTTGTCTTTTTTATAAAAACACATTTTATAATTCTTTGCCAATAAATCTGAAAATATGGAGGAAATAGGTAATGTTCTTGAAAAATAAATTATCAAAATTTTTCAAGCAGTCATGAAACAGAGACCAGTAACTCTGGAACAAAATGAGAAAGTTATCAAAGAACTAAAGAGCTCTAGGGCTCATGAAAAACGAAATTAAAAAAGCAGAAGAACCATCCCAGGGTAAAGAAGAACAAGGAGATATGACAACAAAGTGTAATGTACTATAATAGTGCACTGGCTTATATACATTTTTGTGTGAAAAAAATATATGCATGAGTATATACAAAAGGAAAAAAATAAAATTTATAAAACAAATATGGCAAAATGTTAATTAGTCATGCAGGTAAAAAAGTTTGCTGTACTTTTTTTTCTTCAAATTTCCTGTAAGTTTACACTGTTTTCAAAATAAAGTTATTAAAAACAAAAGTGTATCAGACAATTTCACAATCAAGTTCTTACAACCCTTAAAAGAAATAGTAAAAATAGCCAATTTACCTAAATTACCTAAAGAACAGAGAAAAAAGCTTCCCACTTCTTTTTACAAACCTACCAAAACCCTGATTAAAAACTGAAAAGGACAGCTCTAAAATATAAAACTACAGTCTGAACACATTAATACAGATGCAAAAAAACCCTAGGAGAAATATGAATATATTAAAAATCAACAAGTAGAGCTCATTTTAAGAATTTAACTATGAGCCAACATTCAACAACCTATTAAGATGTCATCTTTTTAGAAGAAGTTCAAAGGAAAAAAACATGATCATCTCCTCATATGATAAAAGGAATCTGATAAAATTAATTCCATAATGTGATAATATATATTTCAAGCCAAAGAGGACATATCATGATTAGGACAATTCCCAGGAAGAAAACAAACACAGGATACCTGCTCTTATCCCTATTATTTAGCAATGTCTAGAAATGGTGATCAATACAGTTAAGATTTTTTTAAAGGTATAAAATTATGAAAAGAGATTAAATTGTTATTTGCAAATAAATATTATGTCATGGCAAACTCAAAATCTAAAGCATTATTAGGAAAAAAGAAAGTTCAATAAGGTTATCTGACTACAGAAAATCATATAAGAAAACTATTAATAACCACTTATAAAATGAAGAAAAAATGCCAACAAAAGTATATCTAAATATACAATCAAAGAAATATGCAGGACCTTTAAGAAGAAAGCCTCAGGGGTGGCTGGATGGCTCAGTCAGTTAAGCGTTCGACTCTTGATTTTGGGTCATGTCATGATCTCACACGTTCCTGAGATCAAGCCTTGCATGGAGCCTGCTTGGGATTCACTCTCTCCCTCTCTCTCCGCCGTTCCCCCAATCACATGCGTGCCCGAGTGCTTTCTTTCTAAGTAAAGAAACTTAACCACCCTGCCCCCCACAAAAGAGCCTCAGAAAAAAAGACACTTCAATTTCTGAGACAGGAAGATTCAATATTAACTGGGTCTTTTTGTTCCCAGACCTGATGAAATGATTCCAAAATTTATATGAAAGAATAAATGTTTGAGAATAGACAAAGCATTCTAAAAACATTAGCATTTGCCATACCTAATATTAAACAATTTCAAATTATGTTATTTAAGAAGGAATACTATTGCAGGAATGACCTGATAATGGAATAGAACTGAGACTCCAGAAAGACAACTGTGGAAACAAAAATTCAAAAAATAGTGTTAAAACAGCTGGCCTATTCTAATCTTGCCTCTCCCACGAAAAGTAGCTGAATCCCTATGATACATCTTAAAATAAATATCAGGTAATTAAAGATTTAAGTTTGAAATACTAATAATAAAACAATACATCTAGACAAATATTTCTATAATCTTATGGTAGGAAAGGACTTTCTAAGTATGATTTTTTTTTGCCATTGTGGCAAAAAAAGACTCTAAAGGAATAAAAAGCAACTCCAGAGGAATAAAACTTCTACACTATAAAACCAGGCTCATAAGCTTGAAAGGTAAGTATCTTTCAAATAAATATTTGCAGGGGTGCCTGGGTGGCTCAGTCAGTTGAGCATCCAACTTCAGCTCAGGTCATGATCTCATAGTTCGTGGGCTCATGCCCCACATCAGGCTCTGTGCTGACAGCTGGGAGCCTGGAGCCTCTACTGGATTCTATGTCTCCTGTCTCTCTGTCCCTTCACCGCTCGCTCACGTGCTCTCCCTCTCTTTCAAATATAAACATTAAAAATTTTTATTTTTAAAAATAAGTATGATAATACATATGGTAAAGTTAATATCCCTAAAATAGACAAAAGGCTCTTATAAGACAATGAAATGAACACTTCAAAGGAAAAGAAATGGACAAAGAACATGAACAGGCAATTCAATTCATAAAAGAATTGTCCATACAAATGGACAATAAATACATGCAATAATAAGCAATCTTACTAGCCATTAAACATAAATTCATTTTTTACACATTAAAGATTAAAAATCTATAATGTCCACTATTGGCAAAGAAGTACAAAAAATATGCTTCTCATAGGTAAAGAGTAAACAGCCACCTTTCAAAAGGATATGTACAACATGCATTAATTTTAAATGTTGATCTCCCTTTAAATGGTTTTGTATATTCACACTCTGAAGTGCCCTTCTACTCCAAAAGTATTTTTAAAATAAATGAACTATAAAAACAAAATTAAGAAGACCAAGCCACTTGCTAAACTCTTGAAATACAAAGCTCTTTGTGAAGCTGAAACTATGAGCCTCCTGGGTTCAACTCCCAGAGATGACAAAAGTCTACATCCTGTAGAGATAGTAACAGAGATTAAAAATGCTCTGTGCAAGGCTGGAACAGAATTCTACCTCACTGAAACTAAGAGCCTGAGATGAAGGGCTCTGTTGCCTATAAAAGGAGCTGGAAAAAATTACTTGCTAATCCTTACCTGGAGCTATAGTTTGAATGACGTTAGGTGCCCACTGAGCAGAAGTATAGAAATCTTTTAGTCTGTGTCTTTTCTTGGGAGAGATAAGGCTGATTTCCATGCTATCAGAAATCAGGAACCACACCTCCAATATAAGACATGGTTTCAGACTGGACACCCCAGGGCTAAGATGTGGACACATGCAAAAACACTGGATAAGGGTGAAAACAAAGAAAACAAAAGAAAAAAATTCTAATATGAGAATGAAAACCAAACTCCAAAACACATGAGAGAAAAAAAAACTATGATGGACAGCCAACAAAATCAACAATCGTAGGAATTCAAACTAGAAGGAAAAATAACAATCTGAAAATAACTTAAAATGTGTGTTTAGGATCCTTCCAAAGTTAAAAAAAACAACAACAACAACAACAGACATGAATAGGAAAAAATTTTATACAGTCAGAAATCAAATCAGAATAGGTGGCTATTAGAGACAGAGAGATCCTGAAAAGGAAAAAATATTCACTGAAAATTAAAACAACTGAGTCCACATAAACTCTATCTGAATAAAGTCAAGAGGTTAATTAGTAAATTGAAAAATGACACTTAGGTACTGTCTAGAACATAACACAGAGATTAAAAAGGAACACCAGAAAAGCAATATTCAAAAATATAGGGGCGCCTGGCTGGCTAAGTCAGTAGAGCATGTGACTCTTGATCTCAGGAATGTAAATTCAAATCCCATGTTAGGTGTAGAAATTACTTAAAAATAAAATTTTAAAACAAGAAAAAAATATATAAATGTTAAAGAATTTCCTAGAATTGAAAGATAATCGTCTTTGTATCAATAATGTAGGCCAACCATGTATTTCAAGGAGTAGTTACATATAGCACAGCATACACACACCTAGGCATACGATTTTGTGTTTAGAACAAATAGTAACATTTATATCACATTTAAAAAACAGGATTCTGGGGGCACCTGGGTGGCTCAGTCGGTTAAGCGTCCAACTTCGGCTCAATCATGATCTCACGGTTCGTGGGTTCAAGCCCCGCATCGAGCTCTGTGCTGACAGTTAGCTCAGAGCCTGGAGCCTGTCTTCGGATTCTGTATCTCCCTCTGTCTTTGACCTTCCCCTGCTCACGCTGTCTCTCTTTCACTCTCTCTCAAAAATAAATAAAACAATAAAAAAAAACAGGACTCTGTCTTACATATTTTTTTTTTACATACATTAATGTAATCACTGCTTCAACGCCCTACAATACAGATACTATCTCATTGTCTCTGTTTAGAACTTGCCCAGGGTCACACAGTAAATAGTGGTGACAGGATACAGAAAAGGAATTTTTAAAATTACCAGAGAGAAAAATTATATACAAAGGCCTAACAGCTAGGTAGAAACCAGACTTCTCAGGGATCCGAGTTTTATACCACAATGAAATAATACCTTGAGGGTACTAATAGAAAAGGGGGGGACCTATTAACCAAAAATTCTTTATTTGCCTAAAAAGAAAGTAATGTATAAAACATACTTTCAGACAAAAACTACAGATATCTACAGGCCACATTCTGTTATTAAAAAGATTACTAAAAGATACACTTCAGCAAGAAGAAAGATAAATCCAGGAATGAGATACAAGGAACAGTAAGCATAATAATTATTGGCTGATTAAATTAGGCATTAAGTATAAAAAAGAAAATGAGACTTTTTTATGCTACAAAAAGAGGAAATAAAATTGTAGACAGTTATACAGATGATAAAGGGATGTTGTGTTTAATCAAATATGAGCTCACAAAAAAAAAAATCACCAAATATACAAGGAAACAGGCTGCCATGAGTAGAAGTTAACATGACAAATATAAGATATAAAATAACTGTGCAAGGAATATTTAACAAGATTTTTCACATACACACACAAACACACACAGGAAAATGAGAAGAAATTATTTAAAAATCACCAGGCAAACTGGGAAAGAATTAAATGCCACTTTTGGAAATTAAGAATTAAAGATTTATTTATTTTTAATGTTTATTTCTATTTGCGAGAGAGAGTAAACAAGTGGGAGAGGGCAGAGAGAAAGGCAGAATCCAAAGCAGCCTCCAGGCTCTGCGCTATCAGCACAGAGCCCAATGCGAGCGGGGCTGGAGCCAAGAGACCATGACTGGAGCCAAAGTCAGACACCCAACCAACTGAGCCACCCAGGTGCCCCAAGAATTAAAAATTTTTAAAAAGAATTAAAAATTCATTGATATTAATATTTCAAAGGATGACAACAGATTAAAAACAAATGCAATAAATTTAGTTTACTGAGTTGAAGAAATAAGAAAACTAAATTATGTTCACTTTAAAAAAACCTATAACCAAAGGATGATGGAATGGGAAGGAGAAACTGAAAAAGGAAATAAAATTCTCCAAAAAAAGAAAGTATCATAAATAGTCCACAGAAATAGGCTCTTAGAAATTTAAGACTTAGACATTGTAGTGCCCCTGAAAACCCAGGAACTATTAACTAATCTCTCTGTTGATGTCAACTCCCTAGAACATGGAAGTAGCAGAGTTCTTCACACTGAATAATCAACATTTATTCCATTATGAAATCAGAAAACACCAGCAAAATAATGGTACCTTACTCTATACATACAGCTAAATCTCACTTAACAAACACTCCTCTAGTATCTCATATCTTATTGATTTTTAATTTTGAGAGAGCGAGCAAGCACAGGCAAGCAGGGGAGAGGTGTGGGGGGACGGGGGGGGGTGGAGAGAGAGATAGAGAGGAGAATCTTAAGCAGGCTCTACACTCAGCACGGAGGCTTGAGCCAAAATGAAGAGTCGTATGCTCAACCAACTGAGCCATCCAGGTGCCCCAGTATCTAATATTTTCTAAATATACTTAAATCATAGCAGTCTCTAAATTTGTACATCTTATTTATTTTTATTTTTTATTTTTGAGAGAGGGACAGAGTGCAAGCAGGGGAGGGGCAGAGAGAGAGGGAGACCCAGTATCCGCAGCAGGCTCCAGGCTCTGAGCTGTCAGCAGAGCCCTATGTGGGGCTCAAACTCACGGACCGCAAGATCATGACCTGAGCTCAAGTCAGACACTTAACCTACTGAGCCACCCAGGTGCCCCCATCTTACTTTAGTTAGAAGTTTCTCATAAGGTCCGTTAGTTTGCAGCTCATAGGCCTAAGGCCTCTGCAATGTTGCTCCAATCTCCCTCAGGCCTAAAATATTTTCATAGGTTTCTCTTATTAATTATTCTGTCAGGGGTACCTGGGTGGTTCATTCAGTTAAGCGTCTGACTGTGGCTCAGGTCAGGTCATGAGCTTGAGGTTCATGGGTTCAAGCCCCGCACTGGACTCTGTGCTGACAGCTCAGAGCCTAGAGCCTTCTTCACATTCTATCTCCCTCTCTCTCTGCCCCTCCCACCCCCACACTCCCTAGAGCGTGCGCGTATGCTCGCTCTCTCTCTCCCCTCTCAAAAATAAACAAACATTAAAAAATGAATTTAAATATTCTTTTAATAAAGCTCAATCTTATAAACTAGTCAGTTAAATCAAAAAATAACTACTCTAAAGTTTCTCCTATAATTTATAAAATAATTATGCAAATTTATAAGAGTTCTTTTGAAAAGAAATACATACTTGTTATCTAAAAAAATATGCATACATTTTATAAACTTGGGGTTCCAATACTAAAAAACATTTAAATCAGATAATATATTTTATGTTAAATAATGAATCTCAATTGTTCTATCTTCATCACCTGCTCCTTTAAAAAGTTATATCCAAAATATAGCAGGCAATTATTTCTTTGAGAGAGAAAGAGTGGGAGTGAGCACGAGTTGGGGAGGGGCAGAGAAAGGGAAAAAGAGAATCCTAAGCAGGCTCCATGCCCAGCACAGAGCCTGATCAGGGCTGGATCTCACCACTGTGAGATCATGACCTGAGCGGAAATCAAGAGTCGGATGGTTAACCGACTGAGCCACCCAAGCACCTGGCACTATTTCTGATAAGGACCTGAATACAGGGTTTTAAATTTGTCATCCAAAATGTAAAATATAAGTACAAACAGTTCCCATTAGTTTTGCACTCCCCTCCTCCCAAATTTTGACTTTTACTTATTACAGGATTTTACTCCTTTAAAACTCGATGTAGGACTGTGGCTCTTTTGGAGCACTTTTAGCAAATGCCCCTAAAATCCTACTGACAATTTTAATCCAACCAGAAGGCCCCTATCTATCAAATCAGAATTTCTTTGGCAGAGGCAACCTCTCAATTAGGTCAATTCTGCCCCTCCAATCTGAAACTCTAGGGGGACAGTGCCATTTAATTTTCTGTGGGGTATCTCTGAACAATAATCCCAAGGTAATAAGGATTTCCCATGCAGCACTGGCTCAAACCTAAAGATCTTCAAATCTCCCCCCCAAACCAAAAAAAAAAAAACAAAAAACATGACTACAGTTAAGCTTCAAAGTTCCTATACAAAGTCCTGGAAGAAAATATGTCAAGGGCACTAAATCGCATCAGAAAATGGAATTATCATTTGTGTTTCACTGACATTATGGATAAAATTCAACGTTCAGAACTGAGACTTTTAAAAAACTCTTTTCTTCTACTACATTATAACATCTTTGCCTTTTCTTCCCTCTAGATCTTATTCTCTCCTACACAGCCTCCAAGTTATTATCTACAAATTCAGTCTCCTTGCAAACTTTATACCATTTCTGTTCCTGTTCTTACCACCTTGATCACAATCTGTTCTATTTTCCTGTTCTTGACTTTAATTCTTTCTCATTCTTGCGTTCAGAGGAGTAAGAAGGTAGAATTTAGGCAAGTCAGCTGCAAGGGGAAACATTTCAGCGAACTCATCAAGCCTGAGGTTAAAAGGTAGAAGAGAAATGGCTACTACAGCCAAACTTTAGGGAAAGCAGAGGGGCTACTGAGCAACCCACAATAAAAAGTACTACTAGAGGTGAGGACTAATGGTACCTGTTCTTTGAAGTTATAATACTAGTGAAGAGCCTGATCTTGGTTTAAATTTGGGTACAGTCTCCTCCAATTACTGAATAATTTTCCCTGGTTAAGAGGAGGAGGAAACAACCATTATTTAAGCTATAAAAGGAGGCTACCTTATTCATCACTGATTATCTCATAACATATACAAGATGCTTATAAAGTGATCAAAAAGTTATCTTAAGATTGTGTCTATATGAAATATCAAAAATAATCTATAGAGACAGAAAGTAGATGAGTGGTTGACAAGGGCTAGAGGAGAGGAGAATGGGGAATGACTGCTAATGAGTATAAGGTTCCTTTGGGGGTGATATAAATGTTCTAAAATTAAACTGTGGTTAATGGTTGCACAATTCTGTGAATATGCTAAAAACTACTGAGCTACAAACTTTAAATGGGTCAATTTTATACTATGGGAGTTATATCTCAGTAAAGATTGTTCAATAAAGCCATTTAAAAATATGCTCTTAAATGGTTTTCCGTATCTATATTTTATTTTGCACAAAAATTTTTTATTTTTTATTATTTTTATTTTTTTCTAAGTTTATTTACTTTTGAAAGCAGGGGAGAGAATGAGTGGGGGAGGGACAGAAAGAGGGGGAGAGAGAATCCCAAGCAGGCTCTGAGCTGTCAGGGCAGAACCAGACGCAGGGCTTGATGTCACAAACCCTGAGATCTTGACCTGAGTCAAAATCAAGAGTCCAGTGCTTAAGTGCCTGAGCAACCCAGATGTCCTTGCATAAAAAGATTTTTAAGATTATATGGAGCAACATGGAAAATACTATTTTACTATATTAAATGGAAAATACTATACTAAATATATGGAAAATACTATATTAAATACTATATTAAAATACTATATTATGGAAAATACTATATTAAAAACTTCCTTAGCTGCCCAATATTTCATCTTATAGCTTCAACTAAATATTGACTCCACTCTTTGATTTAAATATTTCTTCCAAAAAAACCAAATTTCATCCAAAGGAATTATAATGCAAAAAGACTGTTACAGAGTTAAATAATACCTAAATTTAAATGTCCTAACTTAAAACCCTAAAAATGAAATTTCAAAAACCAAACCAAAAGTGACCAAGCAAACCAACCAAAATAAGTCAGATACAGCTCTTCTATGCTAAAGAGCATTTCCATGAAGTCCATGACACAGGTCATTTTTTTTTTCTATCAAAAATTATTCAAAAATAATAAGTCTTCACTGACTTAGGTAAATATGTACAAGTACGTTGGGGGTGCCTGGGTGGCTGAGTTGGTTAAGTGTCTGACTCTAGATTTTGGCTCGGGTCATGATCTCACGGTCCCAAGATCCAGCCCCGCGTCAGGCTCTGCACTGAGCAGGGAGCTTATTTGGGATTCTCTCTCACCTTCTACCCCTGCTTTGCTAATGTGCCCACGTGCTTTCTCTCACTCCCTCCCTCAACCAAAATAAGTAAGTAAACTTAGAAAAAAATGTGCAACTACCCTAACCATAGTTACTTTGTGCAGGTATGAGCAGCAGTCTCAATTTCACATGGTATGTACAAATCAGAGCTTGTTGCTTTTGATGATGCCTCCATGTTTCACAATTTATTTTTTTATTTTTAAATTTTTATTTATTTATTGGGGGTAGGGAGAGCAAGGTGCAGAGGGAGAGACAGAATCCCAAGCAGGCTCCATGCTCAGCCCAACATGGGGCTCGATCCCACGACACTGGGATCATGACCTGAGCTGTAATCAAGAATTTGTTGCTCAGGGTGCCTGGGTGGCTCAGTCAGTTAAGCATCCGGCTTCAGCTCAGGTCACGATCTCATGGTTCGTGGGTTTGAGCCCCACATCGGGCTCTGTGCTGACAACTAGCTGACAACCAGGCTGACAACAGCCTGGAGCCTGTCTTCAGATTCTGTGTCTCCCTCTCTCTCTGACCCTCCCCTGCTCATGCTGTCTCTCTCTGTCTCTCAAAAATAAATAAAAAACATTAAAAAAATTTTTTTTAAAATTAGTTGCTCAACCCACTGAGCCACACAGGTGCCCCATGTTTCATGATTTTTTAATGTATCAATATCTTCTAGACATGGGCTGTGATATGAACTACATGCTCCATAAGGTAGTCTTATTAAACTTCTACAAAGTTATATATTGCATAATTTTTAAAAGTAAACTTTAGAAGTACATAATTGCCTGAAAAAATATCTAAGCTCAATTTATTTGGAGGCTTCTAGTGACTAGTGACTATAAAAATTAGATACTGACCTATTTTCGCTAACAACTATAGTATAAGCAAAACATTGAAAAGATGTGGAAAACATGGAGCTAGTTTTAAATTTTTCTAAGAATGTTCTATAGTATTCACAATCAATTTGCCTCATCTGTTAACTATTTCAAATTTCTCAGTTTTGAATAACTTGTCTACAGAAGTGGATTCAATTTCCAGTCTGCTATTTTTTAATCCTTGCATATTTAAGGATTCAGACTCAGACTGACCTAGAAAATAACCTACTCCCTTAGCTAATCCATCCTTTTTCCTTTTGCTTAAAACAAACAAACCCCCCTGTGTGACAGAGCATTTATAAATGTCTGCTGATGACCTGAAAGAAGGGGGAAAATAAAACATTAAATATTTAAGATGATAAAAAGTTTATTCACAAACATGTAGCAATTCTAAGTATTTTACACAAAATACAGAAAAAAGGACCAAAAAGTATTTGCCTCTAAGAGAAAGACTTCTGTCCGTACATTTCCAAAACAGATTCATTCACTGAGTCCACAAGTTTTGATGAGATGTTTTGTGTATGGAAAAGGGTGTTGGGGAAGCAAAAAGTTTTGTTTTAAGTGAAGATTCTTTCTAACAGCTTAAAAAATAGATATCCAACTACCTCCTATACTTGATTAGCCACACCTCAAATGACATGACCTAAAGTGAATTTCTCAATGCCCTGCCACTTCTCCTACTCAGTTCCCTGTCTCAGGAAATAGATCTACCATTAGTCATAAACTCACAGAATCCTATAGCCTACTCTTATCATAGCATAGAAGACTCTGAATCCTCACTCATTTTAGATTGTAAATTCCATGAGAGAAGGGATCATGTCTTTTTTGTTCATAGCACTTTGCATATAGTCAGACACTTCTTGATATGTAGGACAAAGGAATGACAGCCATCATCATGACCTCTCCCTTGTCAAGAGTTAGGAATTCTTTTCTATCCAGGAAAAGGTATTCCCAGACAATGACCTGCAAACAAACTATATCCTACCATTTCCATTTTGTTATTCTACAGAATGCATAATTCTAATTTTTAAAATATCTACAGAAATATAATTGATTTCTAATAAAAAACTATTGGACTCTAAAACAAGTGTGCAGCTTATAAATAAAAAACTGATTTTCAGATTAGTGTTCATTAATGACTTTTAAGTGTTTCTTGACATCATTAGTTATATACTCTTATTGCTGAAAAATGCCACAGAAGATATACTGGAGAGAACAAAAGAGAAAGATGTAGTTTTGACTAAAAGTTAGAGCCTGTACAGTCTCTTTCCCTGAGCTATTTATCTGCTCATTCAATCAACAGTCATGAATGGGTAAATTTTTAAAAGTCTTTTCTATACGAGAAGCAAAGTATAAGGTAACTTAGACACAAAGAAATAATTTCTGAGATCTAAGAAATCCACTTTCAATGTATTTTAGACAAAAATTATCCTTAACTTAGTCTAGGAGTTTTACTGTATAAAATGAATTAATCTCATTTGCACTTAAGGAGCTCCTTATTCTATTGACTATAGCAAACCATTACACTAGATCACACTAGATGGCTGACTAGTTGCTAAGTACTTATACTATCAGGAAGGATTTATAGAGAGAGAGAAAAATGAAGATGACAGATATGGAGTAGTTAATACGGGGTTAAGTTGTGAGTCAACAGCAGAACAAAATCTGCGACTTCTAAGATCAGCCCCTAACATCCAAAACAGCCTTACACACTCTCAGTAAGGATAATAATCTACCACTTTTTTTAAAAAGTGAAAACTGTACTTACCATCTATTTACATTCTAAAGCATAATGGAATACTGCAAAGTTGTTTTCCTAAAGCCTGGTAAAATTTGAAATCCTGTTTGCAAAACAAAAGAAAAAACCTATATATAGCCACTCCTTGCTTATCTTTAATATTTTCATTTCTGAAATTTGGTTACAAAGGTAAGTAAGTAAGCTGCATCTCCTATAGACATAGTATCAAATTAGATGCACTTTTCTCACACTAAAGAAAAGGAGAAATACTTAAAAAAAAAAAAAGCCAAGGCCTTTATTCAAAGTCAGTAATGAATTACATTCTTAGAAACACCACAATAGTTCTTGAATAACGTATTAAGTAAAATAATTAAGCTACATATAGCATGACTCAAAACACACACAAAAACTTCATTTATCTATATCCCTGCCTGAGATAGTCATATCAGATTTGAATAAAGAGAACCAGCCAAAATTTAAAGTGGATTATACTTGATCTATGCTCTCATAGTTTGCTGTATTTCTGGCTCAATCAATTTTCTTTGTCATATGTTCATCAGAAAATAAATAAGGGGACTACAAAGACTAAACAATCATATATTGAACATCTACTTAAAACGAATGAAACCTGGTCCTTGCTTTCAAAGATCTATTTTTTAAAAATCTTAATAATGAAATACTACATTTATAGTATAACTTCTACCATAAGCCCAATTAGTCTGTTTAAGACTATATTCTTCTTACATTCACTAAGAATTTCATTTGAATAAAGGACTGATGAAATCATTTGTCAGTGGGTTGCAAAGTAGTGAACATGAATAAGCCATAAGGTAAAATTGTGTGTGGCTTGTGGTACCAGTGGTATTATGCCTTTATATTCTTTTTATATTACAAAATTCAATAGTTCTTGGTAAAACGCTCTTTTAAAAAAAAGATTTTATTTTTAAGTAATCTCTACATCCAATGGTAATCCAGAGATCCAGGGTCACATACTGCAGACTTGAGCCAGCCAGTTGTCCCAGTTCTCGGTAAAAAGTTCTAAAAGGGAGCTGACATGACCTGACATATGATACGACACTTTTCAAATTTACACTTCTATCTCAGATCCCAACTCAATCACAAGATTCACTCACTGAGTATGATGGAAATGTAGTTATACTTTCATAACCAAAGATTTTCTTTGTATCTATTTAGAGAGAGAGAGAGTGAGTGACAGAGAGAGTGGGAGAACGGGAGCATGCGCATAAGCAGGGGAGGAGCAGAGAGAGAAGGAAAGAGAATCCCAAGCAGGCTCAGCACTGTCAGTGCAGAGCCCAATGTGCGGCTCGATCCCACGAACTGTGAGATCATGACCTGAGCTAAAATCAAGAGTTGGATGTTTAATCAAGGCACTTGGGTGACTCAGTTGGTTAAGCATCCGACTTCGGCTCAGGTTATGATATCATAGCTTGTGGAGTTCAAGCCCTGCGTGGGGCTCTGTGCTGACAGCTCAGAGCCTGGAGCCTGCTTCAAGTTCTGTTTCTCCCTCTCTGCTCCTCCCCTACTCACGCTCTGTCTCTCTCTCAAAAATAAACGTTAAGAAAAAAATTTTTTAAAGAGTTGGATGCTTAACCGACTGAGCCACCCAGGCACCTCAGTATAATCAAAGATTTTCTAAACCATCACAACTTCCAACAATTTTTTAGCGAAGCAATAAAACTGCATATATACAACAACTATGAGAAGTCCAAGGACATATGTTTAGCTTCTATTACTGGCTGTGAAACTTTGAACAAGTAACTTAACCTCTGTCTCAATTTCCTCATCTATCAAGATACAAATAATAGCAGTACTACCTCATATACAGAAATATGAAAATTTAATGATAGTAATTAAAAATTTTCTATGACAATGCCTGGCAAACTGCTCAGTAATATTAGCTATCATTGTTAGTAGCTAATGTTAAGGCTAGAAAAACTTAAAAGGCACACAAAGAATCAAATTTATGATTCTGGTCTCATTAGTATCATACCTCAATAAATGAGTCTAAGCAGTCACAGAATGTCTATATAAAAGTATTCATTTTAAAATTCAATAAAGAAAATTTTACTATGCATTTTCCAAATACTAGAAATAGTTTAACAGTTTGATATGTTTTAAAGTTTAGCTTTAAGGTTTATGAACAGAGACTATTCATAATTAGACATTTGTTTTGGTTTCAATTAAATCAGTTGAGAATTATCTCCTGTCTTTAACTAATACATCATCTAATTACTGTGATTCCACCACTCCTGTTTAAAAGGTTGCCGAGTTCATAATATCTACAAATACAACTCTAGAAAGAGATGCAGGATTATGAATGTCCTATTAGCCCTTAACTGGAAGTTAAAATGAAACCATTAGGTCTAGAATCAATCGACCTAATTTTCTACACCAACATAAGAACTCTGCCACATTTATGATTTGTATAATCTTCACACTTAAATATCCAGTTTCAACCAAAATAATATATAGGAAGAAAAGAAGCAATGTCTGCTACCTGAAAGCTCTTTAACTTTTTCCACCACCTCTAAAGCAATCCCTCCTACTCTCAGGTAGACTGTGCCTAATATTTACCAAATATCTGAGTATCTACTATCCACAAGGCACTGTGGTAGGCTTTGGGGATAATAAAAAGCTACTGTATTTTCCCCTTCAGAATTTTGTACTTAAACTGAACACACAATTATAATTAGAACACAGACACCTAGCAGTAAAATATACTATTAAAGACATACAAATAATACAATATTGCTATAAAAGTATAGAGAAATGAGAGATGAAACACTGTGATCAGAAAAGGCTTTGTGGAAGAGGAAATACTAGAAAAGAGCTTTGACACAGAGGAAAGCAAAAGCTGGAAAAGGAAGGGCATGAATTCCAAGCTACCACTTAGCATGAGCGACAATCCACTGAGAGAAAGTACAGGGTGTGTTCTAGAGATGGAAAGTGTACCAGTGTGGCTGAAATAGATCATTCCTGAGGTTCAATCATGGAAAATGTCAAAAGCCCAGCAAAGAATTCTAAACTTTATTCTAGAGGAAAAGGGAATCACTAAGTATGCTGAGCAGAGAAATAATATGATACAAATAGTTTATTAGGAAGGGGGTTGTGATGGTTTACAGAATGGGGGACGGAGATGCAGCACAAGATGAAAGTGGGAAAGACCAGTTAGAGTGCTAAAAGCATGGTCTGGGTATGAAGTGACAAGACCTGTCATATTTCAATATAATTTTTCTACCTTAAACGAACCAGGACCCACCTGTAATGCCTTAATATATTTATATAAAGACTCCCTATTTTTTTTTTTTACAGAACTGGTATTAATTAGAATAATTTAGTTTTCTCACGCTCTAGCATTTTTTACTGTAGTAGTATCTTCTTGCCCATTTCTAATCATAAAGTGTAACTTCTCTTCAAAATACCAACCCTGGTCTTTCCTCACTTACTGATCATTCGAGTCTAAATATTCACCATTGCTTTATTACTCTTATTCTTTATCCTCTATTTAACTGTCTATTCCCACCTAACCATTAACTCCTAACCCATGACCTCTCCAGCTTCATATAGTCAAATATATCTAATCTTATACTCTCTCTTCCATTACCTCTTAACTTTTTAACTTTTATAGATACATATAAGTTCCATATGCCTACAATCTTCACAACTTCTTTCAAAGTCTCTACTCAATCTCTTATAGTATGGCTTTTAGGTTCATTGCTAAAACTGTGCTCAAAGACTCATTTAGTTAAGTCTCTATTCCTGTATCTCAAGACTTCACAAATTCAATAGCAGCTACTATTTATCCAGCACTGTCTTCATGGTAGAAGAAGTCAAGTATTTTACACAAACATCTTATTTAATCTTCAAGAATATCTTATGAGAAACACTTTTCCATAAGACAGATAAAGAAAACTGAGACTTAGAGAAATCAAGTAACTTGCTCCAAATAACCCCACTAGGAAATTTTACCACCTTTTCCCCTCTAAAGCCTTTAATGTGGTTCTATTTACTGTATGTACATAGAAACATTTCCCTTAATCCTTCATTAAGGATATCAACCATTTGAGAATATTGATTCCACTCCTCAATCTGAACAATGATAGTTGAAGACATAAAATTGTTTAGCTCTGTTGACTTCTGAAACTTGGGGAATGACAAAATGAAGTTTACTTCTGAATGTTTGCAGAAGAGAGATTCTTGTATTGGAAGACTTAATTTATACATAAATGTATAAGGTCTCTTTTAATTCTAGGACTCTGAATCATAGTGTTAACATTCAGCTTTTCAATTTTTGATTCCTAGGAACAAGAAGGCTCATTTAATTGGGAAAAATTCACTTAGGGAGATTTTGAAAATACTTTTATATCTGCATAGTTCTGATCCTGGCATGTTACTTAGATTCTGAGTCATTTCCTCATTTATTTGTAAAACAGAGATAACATCATCAATGATAGAGGGTTATGGTGAAAATTAAAGCCTGACAAATAATCAATAAACTATGGCTTTTATTATTCACTTCTTCTATATCTAGAAGTAGTTTGGTCTCATAGGATTTTAATTCAAATCATACCAGTAACAAAAATTCTAGTGACTTTCAATCCAGATCGTACATAAACTTGGTCAATGGATTCCAAACAAACATACTAAGAATTATAAAAACTCAAGCTCCCTCCTTTATCATACATTCAAAGGATGTTTAAAACATCTCTTATTTAACAAACACAATCAGTAGTCTACTTTATTAATACACATTAACATCTAGTACTTTTCCCCTCAGTATCTTTAAAAAATTCTAAAGTCTATTAGATTTTAAGATAATGGTATACAGAAGCTCACCTCTCTTGTTTACTTTCTCTAGCTCCTCCTACCTGCCTCAGCAAAAGAAAAGCTAGGTAAAGAGATTATCTAGGTACTACATAGATAGCTAGGACATGCAAAGGTCAAAATCTTCAAGGAAGATATTCTGGAGACTCAACCAAATATAAAATCATTACTCGTGCAATAGCAAATACATTAGACCTTAGAAAGAGCAAAAGAAGAATACAGATAATCAACATTTTGATTTTGATATCATTTAACCCACGCTCTTTTCATAAAAGGGTGGTTAGTCATCCCAGATAGAAATGCAGAGACTTTCTTGGCTAATAGTGCAATAATAGATGAAGCAACTGGATTTTAAAAATTTTTTGCCACCAACATTATTTGAAATGTAAGACAGAACACATTCTGGCATAAAGTTACTACCCAAGGTACAGGAAGAAACAAACTTTTACCCAGTTGCCTCGCACCTTTCCTTCACCCAAGGTCCACATATTTCACAGGACCACACCTTGTTTTATCTTCTTGCTTAACTCTTTATAGGACTCCACTTGAGCCAATTTTCTTACATGGCTGCCTCACTTCTCTGACCTAAGTATGGAAAGTAATCAGTACCACTCAGAGGCAGGTGCTCAGGCAAGCGTTCGATAATCATGGAGGGGGAGGGGAGGGGTATCATCAAAATATCACCCTATAATTAATTATTTCTACATGATCACAGACTTACACCTTAAAAATTAATCCAGCTCTCATGGGTGAGCATTTCAAGGATAATAAACTAACTCTCTGTGGACATGTCAGTATTAAATAAACATTCCCATAGTTAAACCAGAATCAGCTACGCATTCTGTTGCCCATTATAATAAACAGTCTAGGTATAATCTGAAAAAATTCAAAGACTGTAAGTTTTTAGTAACTGCTTAGTAACATTTACAATGTGACAACATGATATTGCTATAGATTCCTTTGGAAAAAAGTTAGGTATTAGGAAACAAATTTTCAGACAAAGGTTTATTAACAAGTCAAGATAAGCAAGACCCGGCTTGAACTCACATAAGGATATAATGTGTTCTTATAATGCCCTTCACATCAAACTACCCAGGGTCCTGTGCTTGTTCAAGCCTATAGGCTCAACCACCCTCTGTCTCTGTCCTAAGAGTTCTTCCTCTTCCTCCTAAGAGTTTTTCTAGACTTTCCAATCCCAACAGAAAAATCAATAAAGCCTACCTACAGGACTATCTTCCCTAAAGAACAATCACCAACTTACAATTCTTTTAAGTAAGACACTTATTTCTAAATAACACATCTTTAGAACACTGAAACATCTAAATGCCTGGTATGGTCAAGGTATATTGAATAGAAAATGTTAACAGAATAAAACATTTTAACAACTGGACATGCATTTGACAATACAGTATACCACTTTAGCTTTACCGATTTGTAAGCTAGGACTCAAAAGGTTAAAGGATTTGTCCATGAACACAGATATTTTGGAGCACACCCATGACTAAACAATTCTTTATCTCCTAGTGCAGTGTTCCCTTCAACAGGTTATATTGTAATTATGGTCATCACTGCAGCCCTTCAAACTAAGATATAAAAAAATACAACCTGTTTTAAAAAAGAATGTGAGGGGCGCCTGGGTGGCTCAGTCGGTTGAGCGTCCGACTTCGGCTCAAGTCATGATCTCATGGTTCGTGGGTTTGAGGCCCGCATCGCGCTCTGTGCTGACAGCTAGCTCAGAGCCTGGAGCCTGCTTCAGATTCTGTGTCTCTTTCTCTCTCCACCCCTCCCCTGTTCACGCTGTCTCTCTCTGTCTCTCAAAAATAAGTAAATGTAAAAAATTTTTTTAATAGATAAAAAAGAATGTGAAAAGAAATTTATGTAAATTTCCACCAAAAAAGAAATTTTGAAGACTCCAGCATTTAACACAGTTATTTCTCAAATATAATCTGAGATAGCTAGCCCAAACCTTACTGGTCTTAATATTACCTCTCCCATAATAAAATTACTTCAGTGATGTGAAAAATGTTTGATGATATCAAATCAAAAATGTCTTAAGCAACTTCCATGTGCAGTTCTCATTAATGGCTGCAACTTGCAACTTAAAAGTAATCATCCCTACATGACTGAATGTTTATTCAGATATATGAGTTATACATAAGAACAGAACTATAACATGAGGCCAGGAATGTTACTTTGTGCTTCAAATTTTTTGACAAGAGAAACATTAAATCAAAGGTAACATCTAGGATTAGAAAATAGGCAGTGAGGTGGGTCACTCTCTCCCTAATCAGTTTTCTACTCTGTAAAGAGTTACAGAAATACAGTATTTGTAAAAGACCCAATATGTTAAAAAGATAAAAGCTGTAAAAGTGAAGTTGTTCCAATTAAAGAGGAATTGGGGAGTAAGTCCAGTTGGACTCCTGTGAGCTCTGGAACTCAGAAGGCTCAGCAGAGTACTGTTTAAATAAATATATCCTCTGACTCTTCAGAGCTCTTTGCATCTAAAAAAAAAAAAAGTGGTTGTGTTTAAAATCTCAACGTGCGAGTTTGGAAAGATGAAGCCCTCTTTCCTCAGAACAATTTTTTAAATTTCCAATACCTTTCAATATTGTCAAAGTCACCTACTCTGGGAAAATAGTATCTATATCCCATTGATTTTTACACCTCCCATTACTCTTCCAATCACTTCTTAAAATTCATTCGGCTCATTATTCCAATTAGCAGAACATTCAGTGTCGAAAATGGGGGCGGCGCACAGATTTCGTTGGCTTGGACAATTTTAAGAACGACCTTTGTGGATTTATAAGTCCCATGCAGGGCTTGAGAAGAGAAAAGGAAAAAGACCTCAGGTGATGAAATTTTCAAAACGTTATCTAAACTGCGGTTGCTAAAAGGCTCTCCACAGCCATCTGTCTTTCAAGAAAATATTTAAAATCTACAAGCAGAACAGAACCTCAACCTCAACCATCAAACTCTAACGTTAAGAACTTTTATCACACAATTTACACAGTTAAAAATACGAGAAGAAATCAGTGTGATTTATTCGATGCCTTAATAATGAATGAACTGGAGGCACCACAGACTAGAGTTCAGGAGGAGCCTCAGAGCTCAGCCCCCTATAAAACCTGAAGCAAACCGTCCAGAATTTGGTGCCTCGAGGCTAAGTCCGGTCCAGAGAAAGCCAACCCCCTTCTTTCTCCCGGCCTCCCTCCCAGTGGTTGGAGTCCGGGGCGGCCCGGCGGCGGAGTGGGCGGGCGCCGCGACGCCCCACTCCTGGCCCCGGAAAAAAAGTTTCGCCCGCCGCTCTCGGGCCAGGACGGCCTACGGCCTTCGCCCGCGTCGCGGCCACAAACACCCGCCCGGCCTCGGCGGCGGGAGGGTCGCGCCCCCTCCCCGCGCCGCCGTCACCAACACCCCGCCCCCGCCTGCCCGCCGCCACCGCCCTCGCAGAGCGTTAACCCCTCGCCGCCCGCCGCCCGGCTTCGGGGAGGAGGCCGGGCCAGGGGGTGGAGTTGTCGTGTCTCCTCCCGGGAGCGCCCGGGCAGACGCCCGGCTTGTTTACAGGCCCCAGGCCCAGGCCTGGCCGCCACCGCCGCCGCGCAGGCCCGCGCCGTCCGCCCGCCCTCCGCCCGAGCGTCGCGCTTACCCGGAGCAGCCGCGGGCGGGCAGGTCTCTGGTCGGCCAAGGCAGCGGCGGCGACGGCGGCCGGGGAGGGGGCTGGAAGGGGGTCACCGCGGCGGCCGCCGGCCAGGTCAGGCCGGGGAGGGGGCGGAGGAGGGGAGGAGCCGGGCTGCGTCCGGGCCCCCGGCTCTCGGCACCCTCGCGGCTCAGATCATCCGGGCGTTGGAGCGGGAGGCGGAGAGCGGGTCCCGGAGGAGGAGGAAGAGCCAAAGATTCATCGCTTTCGGGCCCCACCTGCCTGGCGCCCCCCCACCCCCCCTCCCCAACCACCCGTTCCGGCGCTGCAGCCGCCCGAGCACCCGAAGCTGCGGGCCGGGCCGGCGCCGAGACCACTGCTCCCTCGCTCCCGCGCGCGCTCCCGCCCCTAGCGCCGCCGCCACCGTCGCCTCGAGCGCGTCCCCGCGCAGGCGCGCTCACGACGGCGCCGTGCTGCCCCTCCCCGACTCCTCTGTCAGCCCCGCCCCCCCGTCTCAGCGGCCGCTACAGCTGCGGCGCGGCGGAGCAGCTGGAGAGACCCGGATGTCGTTGGGCAGGAACTGCGGCGAGGGCCAGGCGGGGGAGGGGCGGCCGCAGATGACATCACTGCCCTACCCTGCTCCTCTCGCCGCAGCCCCCTCGCGGCCAGGGCCCCAGGCGAAGGCCGAAGGGAACATCCGAATACCGGATCAGAACCGGGACTGGGGTCGTTAGGCCCTGGGTTTGGGGGCTGGACAGAGTGTGTGAGTGTAAGGTGCCCCGGCCGTCGAGAGGTTCTCCAAGCCCGGCAGTCTGTCCAGCCGGGTCTCGGCAGCTCCCCCTTAGGGCGTGGACTCCTCCCGCCCCGGCACTTAAATTGTCTTAAATACACACCCCACTCCCAGCAAAGACGCTGTTCTCAGAGCACCGAGGACCGACCTCTCTCCGGCGCAGTCGCGGCCTGGTTGCCGCCTCGCTGCTGTGGTTTAAAAGCACTGTTGGATACAGGCCGCCGCCAGACCCCATCCCACAGGGCCCTAAGCCTCTGGAACCACCCTCACCAGTGACCCTGGGAGCCCCACGCAGGTGCTTCTGCTACCACACACCTCTGGTCCCGAAGGGCAACACCCTACCACCACCCATTCACACGCGAATGCAACTGATACACACACGGGGCACATGCTCTGAGTTTTTGGCAGGTTTTCCATCTTTAGGTCATCGGATTCAACATTGTATTTATTTGCACGTTAGACAGTCACGTGATTCTGTCACAGGGGGGCCTCCAACGACCTCCAGCGGGGTTTAAGGAACGCAAGATTTTTCAAAATCTGGAGGATAATCAGAAACGTAACAGCTGTTTCTGTTAAGAGTTGAACCTAATTGAAACTGCACATGCAGGCGGCCAAAATCCAGTTTAGCTAGCTGGTCTACGGAAAACCAACCCACGCTGTTTGCAGACGCCGGGATAGAATGACAAGCCCTAGGCGGCCAATGAATCAGAACTGGGAGCAGTACATCACCAGCACGAGTTCCCATTGGCTGGGGTGTCTTTCCCTCTCTTGTCTGAGGCTTAACCTGTTCATGGATTTGACCTATACCACATATGCTGGAAAAGAAGTTTAAAACCAAAATCCGTGTTTTAAAAAGATGCTCTGGTATATACAAAGAAAAACCAAATAGTTCAGTGTAGGCAGCAGGTATGTTAAAAAGAACACCTGAAAATATTAACCAAATTGTGTTCTGGCCAATAAAAAGCTAAATATATGATGAGGCCTATCCGTTTTTACTTCAGGAACTCACTGTAGCAATTTTTAGGCTGCTACTTTGTATCTCCTAAAACCACTCTCTTGCCCCACCTCCTAGATAAAAAGCAATCTACTCTTTCTGTCATTCAGTGAACCCTCAAATGTTTTTGAAGCTGTGAAAGCCATTTCCAATTTTTTCTACATGACTTTTTTGGGGGAAGATTCTCTTCCTTTCACATTTAGGCCTGGAAATTGACAACAGTATCACCAAATAGTCACTGGGAGGCCAATTTTTCAAGGAACCCAAAAGTCGCTCTACACAGTATCTATGGTGTTAGAATTTCTTAGAGTAAGATGAAGATGGATCTTTTCCAGGTATACAAAGTGAAAATAAAGTTCACTTATGCATTTGGTCCCAGTATCATCTGAGGACACATTTCCTAATTACTTCTCCATACACTTGCCAAAAAAAAAAAAAAAAAAAAAAAAAGGAAATTAGATCAAAGATCTTTGAAACGGTTCTGTATTGAAATCCTTAATACTTCAGACAAGTAACAGCATGATTAGCATGCTAGTGGACTCATTACCATTCTGAAATTGAAAAGCCCATGTGGCAACCACTATTTGAAATGCCCTTGGAAAACAAATTTTCTTATTCATAAGGCAGAGCCTGGATAGCCAATGGCAGTAGTAGACCACAGTGAACTTGTAGGGCTTTCCTATCTTTCTGCTTCCTTCGTTGAAGCTCCCATATCTTCTCTCTGTTCTACACTTGTAGGAGAATCTGGGTCAATTATAGCAGAAGAGGCATAAAATGGAAAATATGAGCATAAAGAGGTTTTGGAGAAGGCTACACAGTGTACCACAGACTGCTGATAAAGCTGTACCTTCCTACTATTTCTTATTTCTGGATACAGCTTGCAGGGACATTTTGGTATGAACTAGGAAACTCATGGGTTATAAGATAACATTTTAAAGTTTGGAACAAAGATATCTTAGTATTGTCTGAATAAATATGCTTGATATTATAATATCCCCTTCCTTATTATTATACTAAATATTATGTTTCCTAAATATGCTAAGGGCAAAACCCAACTATTCAGAAGGGAGGAAAGGACATTGAAAAAAGAGGGTTAAAAGTTTTCTTTTTGTTTGAACTACAAGGCTTTGCTTGGGCCTCCTACACATATTTGGGATGTTCATATGAGTTTCTGTGAAACATCAGTGAGCATATATTCCCATAATTGTATTTTAGTAATTTCTATAGGTATAATACTATCCTACTCTGCTTCAGAAATCTGTTTACATTTCAGTTACCAAAGAGGAAGATTTTCTGAAAGATTGGCTTTCAAGTCCTGAATTTAACTGTATGTGATTAGCCTAGTAATTGGGAGGCATGGGGTGAGGATGGGGGCTGAGGTGAGGAGTCTGAGGCTTAATCAGCAATAATATTCACTCCTCTTTTCCTCCACAGTCACAGTTTAAAGTGAAGGTTAAATCACTTGTTCCCAAATTACTATTGTGAATCCACCCAGGAGAGTCACCAATGTGACATCCTGACTTGGGCCTCTCAAAATAAAGGTCCCCCTTTAAGCGACCCCTCAAGGAAGCACTTGAGAATTCTCCTCTCCTGAGCCATCCATCCTTTCCCACTGAAGTCAGTCACTCACTACTCAAGAGTCACAAAGCCAAGCAGAACGAGTTTCAACTCTTTCTTCCTCCTCCACCTTTGCTACCTGTTCCACGTTTTTTTCTCACAAATATCCTCTTCATATGTCTTCCTCTTCTCTCTTTTCTCCTTATCACTCTTCTCCCTTTCTTCCGTACTTTTTTAACCTCCTTTGCTCTTCTTTTCCCCATTCTTCTCACTTTGTCTTGTCTTAGCCTACAGCCTCTGCTACCCACTTTCTCCTGAAGCAGTACATATCAGTGGGTAGTGCCCCTAAACCAATTTTGTTAGTGGGGGGTGTACCCCCCACCCTGGTCCTATTTTCTCCATTGTCCCCTCCCACACACCATATCAAATCATGAAACACTTAGGTCTTTAAAGGACTGTCACAGAATGAAAAGGATTAGAGAATCCTGCCCTGTGTGACATCACTGAGGCAGCTCAATTAGGGTGGAGCAGACTGGAGCAAGCAGTCTTGTGTTGCCACTGTGACTCCTCCTCGGCCTT
Source organism: Cryptoprocta ferox (assembly GCA_028646485.1). NCBI lineage: Eukaryota > Metazoa > Chordata > Mammalia > Carnivora > Eupleridae > Cryptoprocta > Cryptoprocta ferox. The sequence continues at coordinate 38,144,276 of CM053560.1, forward strand.
TTGAGGGAAATGTAGACCACCATGAACACCACAGGCCAAGCCCTGGAGAGCCTTTAGAGGCTCCCGCCTCAAGAGACCTGTATATGGCTACAACCCCACAACATTGGTGTGGATCCTTACAGACAAATTCATTTGTTCAACAGATAGTCATTGTATGCCAGGCTGGTAGTAGATAAAGATATGAATGGGCAAAGTTCCAGCCCTCAAGGATCTGATATTATAATCAGGAGTAGAGACACAAAAGCAAACAAATACGGAAATTAAGATTGTGATCAGTGCTATGAAGAAAATAGATTGGGGAGATGACTTAAAACAGGTGTTCAGAGAAGACTTTTGTAAGAAGGTAGCATTTGAGCTAAAGGATGAGGAGGAGTTAACTTTGCAAAGAATCAGGGGAAAGCTTTCTTGGCAGAGGGATCAGCATAGCCAAAGGGCCTGATCTGGGAAGACTTTGGCAGAAACTTGGTCTACAGACCAAAGAGAAGTTCGGCAAATGTAAGGTATATATTTTATAAAGCCAATCAAGTTTAGAATTTCAACTTGGGATATTTGGGATACTTAATCAAATTCACGTTGTGGAAACCACCTTGAGCAGAGGGGCATGATCCATACAAAATAACTTAGTGAGTTGGTCTGGCCCTAAAAGCAAAGCAGCTTGAAAAATCAAAATAAAAAATCAAAGGAGGGCCACCTGGGTGGCTCAGTCATTTGAGCGTCTGACTTCGGCTCAGGTCATGATCTCACGGTTTGTGAGTTCGAGTCCTGTGTCAGGCTCCATGCTGACAGCTCAGAGCCTGGAGCCTGCTTCAGATTCTGTGTCTCCCTCTCTCTGCCCTTCCTCTTCCTGTTCTCTCTCTCTCTCTCAAAAATAAACATTTAAAAAATCAAAGGATCTTTATTCAACTATTGAAAATAAGAAGCATTTTGCATCCTTGTTTTTTTTTAATGTTTATTTTATTTTTGAGAGAGCACACGTGCAAGCAGAGGAGGGGCAGAGAGAGAGGGAGAGAGAATCCCAAACGGGCTCTGCACTGTCGGTACAGAGCCTGATGTTCGGCTCGAACTCACAAACTGTGAGATCATGACCTAGGCCCAAATTAAGAATCAGATGCTTAACTGTCTGAGCCACCCACGCGCCCCCAGTTTGTATCCTTAATGATGGTGGCCTGGTTGAACACCAGTGATGAAATAACAATCATAAGAAAGACTTTTTTCTGTATCTGGCTCTGCAGTTTTCAAAGCACTCTCACTTAGACCAACCAGTTTAATCCTCACAACATCCCTTATGGGTAGGCAGGACAAGGACTGTTGTTCTCATCCTTTACAGAAGAGAAAACTGGGTGTCTAGAAGCAGCAACACAGGGCACCTGAAGTAATGGCTGGTACCCAGGTTTTTCCCTGCATCCTATAGATCATCTCTAGTTTTTAATGCCAGGAATAAAGGCAGCAAGGAGACTTAGTGGAAAATGTAAGGGCTTAGAGTCAACAATACTGTGTGGAGCTGGCTTATACTAGCACGGGAGAGCAGACTGTTAAATTTTCAAGGAGTTTGCCAGTAGTCTGTTAAACAGAGCCATTATTAAAAATTACATTATATAAAATGTTGAATTAAACAAAATTTAAGCAAAGATAATGTATATTAAAAACTTACCACTTCCAAATTATTTTAATGTGGCTTTCTATTATCTGTGCTCCTGAGGTTACTTACCTGTATTGTGTCTGTGTGGTGAAAATTCTCTATAATGTATTACTGCACATCTCTTCTCACTGCCATATTCAGTGACTTTGCTTTGGTGGCTTGAAATTGGCTATGAAAGGAGTATTTACACCATGGAAATCAGCAAGTGCCTCAATTCAGGACTTGATGTATCACTCTGTTGATTGTCTAGACTTAAGAAAGTGACAGAGAAACTCTCAATGAAGATTAAAGTTTAAAAAGCATGTTGTGGGCACCTGGGCAGCTCACTTGGTTAAGCGTCTGACTCTTGATTTCAGCTCAGGTCATGATCTCACGGTTCTTGAGACTGAGCCCCAGGTTGGGCTCTGAGCTGGGCATAGAACCCTCTTAAGGTTCTCTCTCTCCTCCCTCTGTCCCTCCCCTGCTTGTGTGTGGGAACACACTCTCTCTCTCACTCAGAAAATAAATAAATAAATACAAATACAAATAAAAACATATTTTGTCTATAGCTGTTACATGGTGAATGATATAAAACATCCAGTTCAGCAAAGGAGCCACTCACATCATTGACAAGTAAGTTCCCTTATACATGTTTGTTGTTTCAGTTTTATCTTAGATATTAACCAACAGGCATGTCAGAACTACATTTGGAAAAGCTGATTGTTACACATTTGCCAGCATTCCACTGGTTCTCATCCACTGTGCCAACTGGGCCACTTACTAGCTCTGTGACCTCAAGCAAGTCATTTAAATTATTAGCTTCAATTTCATTCTCCATGTTCAAACCCCTTGAACATGGCAGGGATTTAGGGATGCTGACCGCTTGTAGACTTAAAAATCTGCCTATAACTTTTGATTCAACAAAAACTCAACTAATAGCCTATAGAAGCCTTGACCAGAAGCTTTACCAGTAACACAAAACACATATTAACACATATTTTGTATATTATATATATTATATACCGTATTCTTACAATAAGCTAGAGAAAATAAAATGTTAGTAAAAGCATAAGGAAGAGAAAATACATTTATAGTACTATACTGTAAAAAACCCATGAATAAGTGGACATGCACAGTTCAATCACGTGTTGTTCGAAGGTCAATTGTACTTTCTCTCGTAAGATTTAGAATAGATGAGGCACCCTTGACCACCATGTCCTTTTTCCTTCTCACTGGTAGATCCTTCTCTCACTATAGTTTGTATATGGATAATGCTCTCTTAGTCTCTCTTGTAGTCTAGAGCACAGTGTCCCAATCTATGTGCCAGCACACACTGGTATGTATTGAACAGGTTAGAGATGTGACACAGTATTGATCCTTTAAGCCTTTGGAATATTCCAGTAAAAGTCAACTACTGAAACCTGAGACTGTCTTGTCTGGCCACAAACAACCTCACTCAGGTACCCCTGTATGTCATGAAAACATTATCTTTTGGGGCACGTAGGTAGCTCAGTTGGTTAAGTGTCCATCTTCGGTTCAGGTCATGATCTCGCGGTTCGCATGAGATGGAGCCCTGTGTTGGGCTCTGTGCTGAAAGCTCAGAGCCTGGAGCCCACTTCAAATTGTATCTCCCTCTCTGCCCCTCCCCCACTCATGTTCTGTCTGTCAGTCTCTGTCTCTCTGTCTCTCTGTCTCTCTCTCTCTCTCTCTCTCAAAGATAAGTAGAACATTAAAACAAAAAAAAATATTATCTTTCTATTTGTGTCATGATGTGAAAAAATTGGGAAGGGCTGGCTTAAGTAATGGGTATGTGATGCAATTCTAACCAATGGAACCTGGGGGAAAGTCTTGGGAGATGAATCTGGGAATAAGAGTCCCCAATAAGAAGAGTCACGGAGAAAAAAATGCCTTCTTCAGCCATATGCTATTACGTTTACGTCTGAGCCTAGAACTTTTGAGTCATCTTGCAAAGAACCAGTATAACATGGAGGAGGTGAATGATGACAAAAGGTTGGGTCCTGCACATTGTTGAGCCATTGAGCCATCCTTGCAATTCCCTACCTTGGGAATTTATTTGGGGTGGTGGGTGGAAAATAAATATTTCTTATTGTTTAAGCCACTTTTATTTTTGTATTCAGTTATTTGTAGTTAAGAGCAGCCCAATACCACAGAGGACCTGGACATCCTTGACACCTAGTGAGTGCTTAATAAGGTGCTTGTTACCAAAATACATCCCTTGCCTTTAGAAAAGCTGCAAGGTGAGATGTATACTTATCTTATTATTTAATAATTGAAAAATTTGTTCTCTATCTTGTTTCCTAGAAGTGTTTTTAATTGGGTAATAAAAGCAGTAATTGAAAAATGAAGTTATTTAAAGCTTGAGAGTGATTGATACAGAGATGTTGATATGCCTTTTCTTGAAAGCTCTAGACAAACTAGAACTTTATCACAGGAAGATATCACATGAAGAGCTTCTATCATCATGAAGGTGATAGAATGGCTTTATGTTCTGCAGAGTAGAACTAGAGCCAATTCTTGGAAATTATGGAGAAGACAATTATAATTCAATAGAAGGGGAAGGGAATGAATGTGGCCTAGAATATGCCAAGCTCCATATCAGGCCTCTATGGGTGTTATTTAATTCTTACAATAACTTTGCAAAAAAGATACTTCCCCTCTCCTCTCACCCCTCATTTTACAGAAGAAGAAACTAAGGCTGAGAAAAAGAGCTCTTTTGCAGACCTAGCATCATCTGAGTCCCAAGTCTCTGCTTTTCCTGTTCCAGAAACTGATTGGGCCTTCTTGAGATGAACTTCTCTCTTCTTGAGGCCCTTTCAACTGCAGTTTCCCATCCAAAAAAAAAGAACAAGTCCCCAAATGGTGTCCTTACTGAAGATGTCTCCAGGGAGGAGTTACACATCATGTTACACAACAATATATTTCTCATGCTACATATAAAATCATCACTTTTCTTAGAGTTTTGCTTCCAACAGTCACCAGTTCCATTCTCCTACTCTTTCCCTTGAAAGAAAACTTCTTTCTTCCCTTCATGTAAGACTCTTTCCTTTCTTTTTGGCTTATTCTTTATAAAACCCACTTAGTAAGACAAAAGCCAGCATAACGGCCTTTGACTTCTACCCCAGGGGTCCTTGGAGAGCACCCTCAACCTGTTATTGGTACAAATATTGCAGAGGCCTTTTTGTGGAAAAGCAGCTGGTGGAAGGAAGAATTCAAATTAGCATCAGAGACTGAAAACTATAGGGGCACCTGGGTGGCTCAGTCTTCGACTTCCGGTCAGGTCATAATCTCGCACTTCGTGAGTTCTAGCCCCCATCAGGCTCTGTGCCTGAAAAGAGAGAGAGAGAGATACAGAGAGAGAGAGAGAGAGAGAGAGACTGAAAACTCTAGAGCCTATGGTTGGGGCCAAGCAGATCCACAGTAAGTGTGAGACCATGCTGGGTATGACCCAACAGGCCATGGTGAAAACTGTGAAGGAGGAGAGCAAATTTTTTCATTTTGAAGATATTCAAAACAATCATTTTTAAATACTTTAAACATGTTAGAGCCAAAGCGGATATCCCAAAGCCTATCTCTGCTCTATCTTGTGGAAAAGTTATTAACTTCTCTCAGCTTCATCAGGAACATGGAATAATCGTATGGAATACAATGATTTGAGTATAATACAATAATTGCCGGAGTATTACTTGGCAATCAAAAAGAATGAAATCTTGCCATTTGCAACTACGTGGATGGAACTAGAGGGTATGATGCTAAGCGAAATTCATCAGTCAGAGAAAGACAAATAACATATGACTTCACTCATATGAGGACTTTAAGATACAAAACAGATGAACATAAAGGAAGGGAAGCAAAAATAATCTAA
>CM053560.1:38158089-38206287 GCA_028646485.1 Cryptoprocta ferox
AAAAATTATGGGGGAGGCGTGGGCCTCAGCATAGGAACTGAGGTACTTATATGCTACATCAAAGTTTTATAGAAGGTCATCAGTGAGCCATGCAAGAGTTAGTGGGAAAATGATAGGATTTGATAAGCCTTTTGGAAGGATGAACTGAAGGAAATTTGGAATCTGGGCTGGAAGGCAGTGATCTCGGAGGTTTAACATGCACACAGTTGGAAGTCATTGCAGGGTTTGTCGACATCGAAAAACGTATTAGAAATGACAGGGTCATTTTGAAAAGCTAGTTGCATCCATTCCTGTAGTAATCATGACAAACCCAGTGTGACTGGCAGCCAGAGTTAGGGAAAAAGGGGGAGGTAGTCATAAAACAATAGAACAGGAGGATCCAGAGCCATCTAAAGTAGACAGCCTTCTAAGATGGCCACAGTGATCACCACCTCCTGCTATCCACATCACATTGTAATTCCCTCCCATTGAGTGTGGGCTGGATATAGCGACTCCTTTTTAACAAACAGAATGTGGCAAAAAGTAATAATGTTACTTCCAAGATTAGATTGCAGATGACTGTGGTTTCTGTCTTGCTGGAACTCTCTCTTTCCATTCCAGCTTGTTTGTGCTGATGAAGGAAGCTGGCGTGATGTGAGCTGTCTTCTCCACAGAGAGGTCCATCTGGCTAGGACCTAGGGGCAGCCCCCAGCCAATAGCAAGTGAGGAACTGAGGCCCTTGGTCCAACAGCCTGGTAGAAACTGAATCCTGCCAACAAGAGCATGAATGAGCTTGGAATAGGATCCATCCCTAGTTGAGCCTTCAGGTCACAGCAGCTCTGGCCAACATTTTGATTATACACTCTGAGAAACCGTGAGCCAGAGGACCCAGCTAAGCCATCCCCAGATAACTGACCAGAGATTGTGAGATATCATGTGTTTGTTGCTTTATGCCACAAAGGTTTGGGGGTAATTTGAAAGCAACAATAGATAACTAACATAGCATTGAAACCCATGATTTCTACTCCACCCCTAGCAATATTATAATGATACTTGAAAATTTTTTGGAACACAGTTCTTTCTACATCCCTAAATATAATATGGTATATTTGTTTAAAGTTATGGTGAAAAAAATAAGTTTCATCTTGAAACATTTTTGAAAATTTAACATCTTTTAGAAAAAAATTTTTAATGTTTATTTATCTTTGAGAGAGAAAGAAACAGAGCACAAGCTGGGGAGGAGCCGAGAGAGAGGGAGATACAGAATCAGAAGCAGGTTCCAGGCTGTGAGCAATCAGCACAGAGCCTGACGTGGGTCTCAAACTCACGAACCGTGAGATCATGACCTGGGCCGAACGAAGTCAGATGCTTAACTGACTGAGTCACCCAGGAGCCCCTAGAATTTAACATCTTTTGAAGTGATTGGAGAAATCCTGTAATGTCCCAAACCCAAAGGCGTCTATAATTTTGGAAACTGGAATGGGCTAAGAGAGATTATATTTTCTTCTTTTCCAAAGACATTCAAATACTAGCAAGTTTATTCCAAATGTGTTACTAATAATTTTCTTAATTGAAAACCAGAGTGTACAGAGGACAGTCTGCAAGCTGCAATAGGCCTAAAGAGTCCAGAATTGTAAATAGGGAGGGTGTGGTCCATTAACATCTTATAATAATAATTCTTTAATTTTCTCTCTGTGTGTGTGTGTGTGTGTGTGTGTGTGTATTTTTTTTAAAGCAAATATTCTTACAGTGTGGTGAACAGAATAATGGCCCCACCAAAATGTTCACCTTTAATCCCTGGAACTTGTAAATATGTTACCTTACATAGCAAAAGGAACTTTGTGGATGTTATTAAATTAAGAATAATGAGGTGGGGGGGTGCCTGGGCTGTTCAGTCAGTTGAGCGTCTGACTCTTGATTTTGGCTCAGATTGTGATCTCACAGTTCATAGATTCGAGCCCTACGTAGGGCTCTTCACTGGCAATACAAGCCTGCTTGGGATTCTCTCTCTGCCCCTCCCCTCCCTCAAATTCAAAAGATAAACTTAAAAAAAAAAAAAGGATAGGTAAGAGGTAGGAAGATTATTATGGATAGCCCGAGGCCCAGTGTAAGCATAAGTGTCCTTGTAGGAGTGAATCAGGAAGGGCAGAGTCAGTGAAGGACGATGGAAGCAGAAGTCAGAATGGTATGAAGAAAGGGTCACACGTTGAGGAGTTAGCTCTAGAAGACGGAAAAGGCAGGGAGTTAGGTGATCTCTAGAAGATGGAAAAGGCAAGGAAACGATTCCTCCCTAGAGCTTCCAGAAGGAACATGGCATTGCAGGCAGATCTTACTATCTCTGATCTCCAGAATTGTAAGATAATACGTTTACATTGTTTGAAGCCACTGAGCATCTGGTAATTTGTTACAGCAGCAACAGGAAGCTAGTGCACATACTTTAGTTCTTTAGGATCTTAATTTGCTTCTTATGGCTATCAGGTGATATTTTCAAATCTAATTAAATAATGGCATTTTATTACAGGAAACCAGCTGACTATCAAAATCACTTGGAAAGCTTTTTAGAAATACATTTCCCTAAACTTCATCCTCAGGGATTCTAAGGAGGGAATTACTGCTCCAGAATAAGTATGTCTTGAAGGGAGAACCCACTCTAACGGGGTGGGTGGTTAAAGTGTAAATGGCAACTTTAAGCTCATTTATGGTTAAGATATATTTTTAATGAGACTTTTACAATCAGACTAATTATCTTTTAAACTGGACTTCTCCAGCATTCACAGATTTCCCTTCTGATGATCTTTCTCTGATGAACAAACTTGGCTACAAGCATGGCAGAGAGAAGCTGATTGCAATCCAGTGATGGTAAAACAAAACAAGACAAAAACAAAAAACAAAAACCTTTTGTAGGACTGAATAGGTACTAACACAGATGTACCAGCACCACAGTGGGTAGAACATTGTATTAGTGCCCTGGGGCTTCCATAATAAAGTACCACAAACTGGCTGGCTTATTGTATTACAGTTTGGAGACCAGAGTCCAAAATCAAGGTGTCAGCAGGACCATGCTCCCTCTGAAAGCACGAGGGAGGCATCTGTTCTGGGCCTCTTTCCTAGCTTTTCATAGCTTGGTTTGTGGCAGCATAGCTAAAATCTTCACATGGCATTCTCCCAGTGTGTGTCTGTCTCGAAATGTCCCCTCTTTATGAGGATACCAGTCATACTGGAATAGGGGCCCACCCTACTTTAGTAGGAGCTCGACTTAACTCCTTACATCTGCAAAGACCCTATTTCCATAGAAGGTCATAGTTTGCAGTACTAAGGGCTAGGACTTCAACATATGAATTTGGGCAGGACACAATTTGACTGAAAATAGGGACGTAAGTCCTAGGAGACTGAAAACAAGGCTTCTCAAGGAGATGATGGGGTAATGACAGCTACCTTTTTATCTCACAGAGACTCTCAGAGTAGGTGCTGTTCTCTTTCGCTCAGAGATGATGAAACTGAGACTGAGGAGGACTAGGCAATTTCTCTGAGTTCGCACAGTTAGGGGCAGAGCTGGGTGCCTGCCCAGGTTTATCTGGCTCTAGAGCCTAAGCTTTCAATCACTCTGCCACCTCCAGGAATAATCACGAGAGCAAAAGACCTGGTTTGTAGGCCTAGTTCTGCCACAAAATAACATGAGACATGTAATGAATCATTTAACTTCTCTAGGGCTTAATTTTCTCTCCAGTAAAATGAGCCTAATAATAATATATGGGGAAGTACAAGGGCTTCATAAACTGTAAAGCACCCTGCCATTGTAATAAGTGTTAGTAAGAGCAGCATCAGCATGAAGCAAAGACAATTAACATGTTCTCAGTGGAGAATGAGGATATATTTCTCTTCCCTGGGTTTTTAGACTCTGTGTTGCTTTTATGACCCTCCACCTTTCCTATGTGGGCCTCTCCCTCAGTCCATATACCTGTTGTCTGACTTTTCTCTCAATTCAAACCTCCTGCCTTGAGTGGACAAATGAATTCCAGGCTCCTTTTTGTTTTGTTTTGTTTTGTTAATGAAGTTTCCTAAATTAAAATCATTGTTTCATTGAGACAGTTCTTTGGGTAGCTGAGAAAAATATATAGTGTCTCAGTCCAGGCTGTTACAACAAAGTACCATGGACTGGGTGGCTAATAAACAACAGAAATTTATTGCTCACAGTTCTGGAGGTTGGGAAGTCCAAGATCAAGGTGCCAGCAGATTAGGTGTCTGGTGAGGACTGCTTCCTGGTTCATAGATGGCTGCCTTCTTCCTGTTTCCTCACATGGTAGAAAGGGTGAGGGAGCTCTCTGGAGTCCCATTTATAAGGACAATAATCCCACTCATAAAGGCTCAACTCTCATGAGCTAATCGCTTCCTAATATCATCACGTTGGGGCTTAGGATTTCAAAATATGAATTTGGGGGGGATACAAACATTCAGTCTACAGCATACAGAAAATGGGGTATTAGATTTCTTCAGAAGCTTGTTAAATTCTCCCCTATCCTTTGCCAGTGGAATATCTACTACCAAACTGCAAAAGGGAAATGCAACTAAAGACCAATTTACCCATTTGATAATTTCAGATAAATCTATTTTGTTTTCTTATTTAGCTTTTGTTTACTTTTTTGGATATCAGCAAAACAATACATGTTCATTATAGAGGATTAGAAGTTATCCAAAACAGGGGTGCCTGGGTGGCCCAGTCAGTTGAGTATCCAACTCTTGATTTTGGCTCAGGTCATGGTCCCAGTGCCAGATCCATGCTGATCATGGAGCCTGCTTAAGATTCTACCTCTTCCCCTTTGCCCCTCTCCTCTGCTCTCTCTCTCTCTAAAATAAAAAAATAAAATAAAATAAAATGTGAATTAAAAAAAAAGAAGTTGCCCAATACATACAAAGAAAAGAAAACTTCTCAATAATCTTATATCCAAAAGAAAGAATCCATTAACATTTTGGTTATTTGTGAAAAACTGGACTTTTACTGAACATTTTGCTTTTTAAACTTAGTATTACGAGTATCTTCACATCTTTTAATGTTCTTTAAGAGCATGATTTTTAATTACTATATAATATTCCACATTTATATATTTCCCATTGTTGAGAGATTGTATTCAGATTGTTTCCATGTCTTTGCTCTTCTCAACAGGGCATAGAAGGAAATCCTTTACTTAAATGTGCAATCTAATTATTGACCTAAGATATGTCCTGAAAGTGAAACAACTAGGTTGGAGAGCTTTCTGTATGTAACACTGTATCAGTCAAAGAACAGACACTACTGCAATATTTGAGTGCAAGGTGTTGGGCAGACCACAGATTTGTCAGGCTTAGGTAATGGGCAGGAATGGAGGAAGGCCGGGCAGCCAGAGCCCCGGCCAGTGTCCCACCACTGACCCAGGGCAGCAAGGATTCCTCTGCTACTGCCACTGAGGCAGAACAGGAGCCTGCACTTGCTGCTGTTGCTGGCACTGGGCCTGGACATTAGACACCATGCTGGCACCACTGCCCCGGCAGCTCCTGGAAACTGGATGTTGCTGCGGCAGCCAGAAAGAGTTCTGCTCTCTTCCACCTTCTAGGCATGACAAGTAACGGACGCACAATCTTGGGTCGTTACATCTGAGTGTCCAAGCCTAGGGGCTGGGAATGAGAGTAGTTGGTGTGTGTACCTGCCATCGGAGGAGATGAGCCCTGACTTCCAAGACTTACAAGGTGGGAGAGCCCACTTACTGCAAGTTTAATAGGCAAAAATCAGTATCTTCGTCTTACTTTAATTTGTATTTATTTGTTTGCTAGAGATGATGGATCTTTTGGAAAGAACTACTGGTAGTTTGTATTTTTCTTTTGTGAACTCCTTATTCATATCTTTTGATGCTTTTGGTAGGAATGTTTCTATTGGGGCATATACCTGTCTTTTTTGTAAGTACTGCTTTTAGTTGTAAGACCATGAACACATTGACAGTCAAATATATTTTATCTTTTCCCCAATTTGATCTATAACTTCAATTAGGAATTTTTTATTTTAGACTCGAAGTTAAATCTATCACCTTTTCTCATTAGGGTTTCTTACTTTGCTTTTAAACTTAGGCCTTCCCTAGTCAGGAGTTTGGTAAATATTCACCTATATCTCTGGCTAACGCAAATAAATCTAATTTTAAATCTTCAGGTGAACTGATCAAACTGTCATAAAGTTGCAGAAGGGAGATCTACATCGTAGAATATGGGTGGAATCCACCAATATTCAGTAAAGGCAACACAGGAGGGGTGTACTCTGCACTCCTGAGGGCATGTGAAAATCTACTGCAGAAACTGTAGGTTAGAAGTAGAATGGTTAGTTAATAATGCATTCTGCCATGACCTTGCTTTGGTGAGTTGCCATGCTATAAGAAAGTGAAACAATGAAGTGGCTTCTTATTCAGAGTAGTGAGTTGTGTTGTTGTTGTTGTTGTTGTTGTTGTTGTTGTTTAAGGTATACTACTGTATAACTATCTGACATTTGAGTCTCCATAGCAGAAACTCCCTTTGTCCTCGGAATATGTGTGCATGACCTCAGCGTGGTGGGATGGATGCAGGAAAATACTGAAGAAGATTTGGAGAACATTAATGCCGCCAGAGAAAGACACTGAAATATTTAATTATTACTCGTTATTGACTGGAAGGAAGAAGTTGCTCCTGAATCTTTCCCGTGTTATTGTTGGTACTGCAGTAGCTGGTAAGCTGCTCAGTGTGAAGAACTGAAGGCCCGCAAGTCTGGGCACATGCAGCACATAGCAATCCAGGGGGCAGCAGAAGGAGCCAAAAACCCACAGGGAACAGCTGCATCTCAGGAGTTCTGAGAAACAGGCACAAGAATTAACAACCAGAGGATTCACTTCAGGAACAGTGTGGGCATAGCTGTTTAAATTGCCTCCACTTCACCCCATCAGTAAAGGAAGGAGTCCCGTCCTAGGATTATGGGCGTGGCTGTGACACCTGACCCTGAACAGATGCGATCAACAGCAGTTTATTGGTCATATATACTTAGCTTGGGGGAAGAGGACACTCCATGCCACACAGGCCCACATGAGGGCTGCACTTATGTCAGGGTGAACAAGTGGGGGCTGTGGGAGGCAGACTTTGTAGTATCAAAGGGTGAGGTAACCCCTGACTCCCAAGGAAGGATGTGATTGGCTTGTTTGAATAATTCTGTGGGCTGACAGGGAACTGAATCCTGCTACTCAATGAATGATAAACAGGTGGTGTGCCTGGTCCCCATGATGAGGAGGGCTGTTTGGCTAAATGACATCTGCATGAAGAGACAAGGGAGGGAAACTTGCAGTTTAGGCCACTGGGGAGCCTCTGGACTTTATAACATGTCAAAGCAGCAAATAATAGTGAGCCTTCATTTCAAGCCTGACACAACAATAGCACTTCAGGAGATTGGTTGGTGGTGGGCTCTAGTGGTTAGAAAGAGAGAAATTCAAATCCTGCGCAGAAGTTACTTATGCCTTCAGAAATCAGGGGTCTCAACACCAAATGGCACAAGCAAAACAGATTATCAAGACAGGTTGGGAGTCAAAGGTATGAGCTAAGAAGGACCCCATCTGTGGTGGCAGTCAGGAGACTGCTTGTTATCCCAAACCAGTGCCCAGTGCTGTGAGTAGTGAAGACAATGACTGTGTGTAACTTAATCTGCTCTGTATAAAACATACGTATCCTCTAGCCAACAGTGTGCATGTGCATGTTGCTCTGTGAGAAAAGGAAAAGGGGAAGTCTGTCCCTGGAGACCCACATGTCACTCGAGTGATGGCAACAGAAGAAAGCAGCCAGACAAACTTCTGGGGGCTTCCCAGGGATATTTTGTCATAGTCTGACATAAGGTGCTGGGGTGGTACTTTCCACAGAAGCCAGCCCTATCTTGGACCTGGGGTTAGCAGCATAAAGTACAAGGTCCCACAATATTTAATGTTTCATGAAGTATTTGATGAGCACTTACCAAACACCCAGAATTCCACATCGGGTTGCATAGGACAGAATCCCTTCCCTCAAGGAGCTCCAATCTGCTTGGGGGCCTAACAAAATTTTTATATGAAATGGCAATGTAAGAAAGCATATAAATATGTTCCAAGATGTAGACCATGGCGGAAAATGCTATAATAAAAGCCAGAATATTTTCCTTATAATTGTATTGCTTGTATTCTATACTTTAAATAACTTACCATACAAAAGACATTATATGGTGAAACACTTTCTTGACCTGTGAACTGAATCTCTTATGTACCTACAAACTAATAATGGCTAAAGTTTCTTAGTGCCTTAGAAGGTTCCATTTTAGTCTAAGTACTTATAGGCACCAGTTAAGTGGGGTTCAGTAGAGAACTCTCCTCACTCACTTTGCATTTTGTTCTGAGTGCACTGTTTGACAGCCCTTGAGCCTGATAGTGTTCAGTGTCTCCAACCCTTCAGCCAACCTTGCTGTGGCCATTTTCCTTGCTCCCCACTGAGACACTTTGGAGATACCTAGGGGAGACAATTAGAGGAATACATTGAGATTTGGTCATTTGGATGTTAAGATGGATAAATCTAGAAGGTATACGTCACTTGGAGACTTTTCTAATATATCTTCTCTTGTTACGGACAAACTCCTATCCAAAGGTAGAGTTTGAGTCAGACTGGGTGGGTTTCTGTCCTTGCCATCCATAGAACTTGATCATATCAATAGCCCCAGAGAATTCTGCCCCAACTCTAGGTCATTCTTGACCCCTAGGTCAGTGGTGGGCAGTCTTGGCTGTCCCTTAGTCACCTGTGGGCCTACAAATATATAAGCCCAGTTCCTATCCTCAGAGATTCTGATTTAATCTGGGACTTGTGCTACGAAATCCATGTGTCAGGGTTGAGACAAAGACTGGACATTTGCTTTAATGTAAAGGGAAAACTTCCAACAGTTATAACTGATCAATAATATGATCCTTTCTGTGAACTCATTGTTACTGGAAGTTTTCCAGCAGAGGCCAAATTTATGAACAATTACTTCTCTGTCTCCATCATAAAACATAACTATACCCTAAAGTATCTTTTTACATTATCTCATTAATCTGCACAAATGCCCTGTGAGAGAGGTGTCATCATTATTCTCATTTTGCAAATGAGAAAAGTGAGATGCAGGGTGTGTAAATTATTTTTAAGATCAAATAGTCAAGAGAAGATGAAGGCAGAACTACTGTGAAGATAATTCCTGATCTACTACCCACTGTGGCTTAAATTCTGAAGCCACACCCTGGCTCAGGGAGATGGCTGATAGTCTAGGTTGCCTATCAGTCCATTCAGGGACCCTTAGATCTAATTGGAGATCGGAGTGAGTAGGGGTAGGGTCACCAGAGCCAGAGATTACACTGCTGCAGACTTTCTTTGCTATACCCTTCTGCTAACCCATCTGGGGCCCTTGATTTCTTCTGCTTGGTAGGTGAGGAAATAATTACCACCATGTATTATGGACTTACCATGTATTCAGGGTTTTGTGAGCTGATTTATATGTGCTCATTTAATCACTGCAACAGTCCCAGCAGGAAGGTATTAGATCCATTTTACAGATGTAGAAACTGAGGCTGCATGTTTTGCGCAGAATCACATAGCAAGACCATGAATCAAATTCAGATCTATTTGTTGTGAAAGCCTGTGCCCTATAAAGAGGTCACTCTTTGGGCAGCAAGTTTCCGAAGGACAATAGGTTCTATAGGAATTAGTTGCACTTTTGAAGTCTCCCACTATCTCCCTGTGTAAGCCAGTGGGTATTCACAGTCTTAGCCCAAGGGAGCACCCTGAAGGCAAAGGTGACATTTCATTGGGATATCTCCAACTGGAACCATGATTAGATTTAAGGGGCTCCAGGATTCCTAGAACTTAACTGCCTTTAGGGTTATAGCTGGTAAAAGACACAATGTGCTCAGATGGAAAGTATAGTGTATGTGTGCACATCCAAGCACGCACGTGCACACACACACGATTATATGATACAGAGGATGTCAGGAGCGTGGGGTTCTGGCTCTGTCTGCCACTGTACATTTAAGAGAGTCCAGAGAGGAAGTAGAGCAGACCTAGGGCTTTTTGAGGACATGGTTTTACTCATCAGATGAAGCCTTAGATCTTCTAAAAAGCCTTAAAACCAACCCCTGCTCAACTCACCATCCAGCCTCAAGCACCTCTGGGCAGCTATGAATCTCCTCGGGCATATTCACATCACCAAAAACTTTCTCTAAGGGCCCTGGGGCTTCTCAGAAGGGGTCTGGGGTCTGCAGCACTAGCAGGGAAGTTCATGGGATGCCACGAGCTTCTGCTCCTGGGCCATTTAAAGGCCACTGCCACCTTTCAAGGATCAGAGCGACAGGAACATCGAGACTTCTGAAGGGCACCCTGGACTTCCTTTCTGCACTTGGGTGTACAACCTACTTTAAAGCATTAAATGGAAAATTGTGTCCGCTCTTGGCACTCACAATTGTACTCTGAGTCCTGGAAGGTGCCTTTGGTGTCCTACTCCAATGCTAACTCTGAATGTGACATATGTGTGTCATATCCTCTGGCTGTGCCCTCCCCAGGGCACAGATGCATTTAGGAACTAGGTGCTCTGGAGAGGCTACGCATGATGGCACAGGCCTTTAGAGCAGGCAGCTGTCTTCAGGGGGTTGTTCGATTAGCACAAGGCTTTGGACTCAGACAGACTTGAGTTTAAATCCTGACCCAAGTAACTGTATGTTCTTGGGAAGGTCACATGCACAAAAGTCTGAACTTTGTTTCTTCCTCTGGAAAATGAGGGCATTTAATGCCTGTTGTGTAGTCACGTGATACAGCCTCTGCCCTGGACCTGGCAAGTGCCGAGTGGCACAGAGGTGGTGTGATTTTAGTGGCACTGGGAGGGATCCTCAGGCCAAAACAAATCCTTCCGCAACCAACTTCCTGACTAGATCTGGCCTCCAGCCCCCTCCACCTGGAACAGGAAGAAAGCTCTCACTCTGCTTCTTGAATAGCACCATGCTGTCTCCTAATGCCAGATATTTGTCCCTGTGTTCCCTGTTTCTAGAACCTTGTTCTTCTTGTACTTCCTCCCTGTTCATCTGGTTAGTACCTTCCTTCAGATGTCTTCAGTCATCTGGAAGAGAACCTGTCAGGGCTGCCCTGGCTTGGCCATATCCTCACCTGAGTGATTATATTATTAAGGTGGGGAAGACATACATTGTTTAAAGAATATAAGCTTCATAAAGGTGCCTGTTTTACTCACTGGAGCCCGGCATACACTGTGCCTCAGTGACTGTTGGTTGAAAGAATGAATGAATGAGAGATGGATTTGTTTAACCTAAAGAAACATATTTCTCACAAGGCTCGTTCCTCCTAAAATGTTAAGTTATTCAGAAGGGACAAAAAAGACCACGGTCAGATAAGTTGGGACAAAGTTAGACAGGTTCCTTCTCTGTGGGACTTTTCAATACTCCAATATGCTAATGTGCATTGTGAATTTCTGTTAGGAGGAGGGTCAAAACCACACAAGGAGCCATATTTGTCATGTGAATGTGAATGAGTTTAATTAAATTTAATTTTAATTAAATTTAAATTAAATTCACGTCATGTGAATGAGTTTAATTAAAACCTTGCCCGGGAGTGAGTGAGTGAGTAAGTGATGAAGGAGAAGAAGTTGTGGGTGCTGAAGGTGAGGAACTCTGCCTCTCTGCAGCCTGCTCCCAGTCAGAGCCCATTGGCTCCTGGGAGCAAAGTCAAGTCAAGTCTTATACAACTGAGGTAAGGGGACTGTTCACAACTCCACCCTCACATCTGAATCTTGGCCCAGCAATCTCAGCCTGGACCCGAGTTCTCTTTATTTCTGTTCTTACCAAAAGACTTCTTTCTTACATCAGCTATGGAGGGATTTTATCTGTTCATCATCTTCAATAAAAAGTGACTCCGGCAACATGGTGTAAGGTTGATGTGTCCCAAGAAACAGAACTGTTCTCTGTCTGGTTTTGTTTTCTTTCATTGCTTTTGAAATCCAGCACTCCTCTTTTTGTTGCTGGCGTGGGCTACAGGGCAGTACTGGTTTCACTCAAATGGAATATCTATTTGGAGATGATTGAAAAAACAAAGCTGGCTAAAAGAAGGGTCAGACGAGTCCTAAAGACAATTGTAATAGAAATAAAAAGATGACACATAAACCAGACGGGTATCCAAAACTTGGTTGGTTTCTATATTCCCAATATTGACTTCTGGAAACTGTGTTTGAGTATGTGTGTGGGGCAACACCTGAAACCTCACAATGGATGCAGCGTGTGAATGAGGTTGAATAGGACAGAGCTGAACTGCCGGCTCTGATTCCTAGTGCTTCCAACATGTCCCCACAGTAACAGGGATAGTATTTAGAGGCACAGCAAAACTGCTAGGTAGGAAGGGGTTGTCTCCAGCCCTTCTCTTCCATATCTAGCCGGGAGACTCAGCCTGCTTCCTCACTAAAGGTTACATTGCTGCTTCCTACCCCAGCCAGCTGGAGGATCCACCTTATTTCCATACCATTCATTCAAGGTCCTGATCCTGCTTTTAAAAGTAATGGTTTAAAAATGTGACTTCCTCCTAAGTAAAGTAGTTGGATTTTAACAAGGGTCTTCTGGCTGACACCAAACAGTGGGAACTCGGGCACTGGGTGACAGGGTAGATTGTCCTTCAGTTCCCTTAGAAGGCTGCACAGAGGCAGCTGTCTGCTCTGGCCTGGTAAAACTGGCACAGTTACAAGTCTCTGCTGCGCAGTAAAGGTGGGTGAAAGGGCGGCAGTGCACTAAGTGGAACCGAGAATAGAAAACAGCACATGGAGATGGTATTTTGTCCATGGATTGGGGATTACTATCCTAAGCAGCCAGGATTTTTCCAGTAGAGTTTTACACAATAAAATAAATGTGTTCTGCACTTTTAGTGTTTAAATAAACATGAAGGATTTATTTCTAGCCATAATGTAAATTGGTGATGTGGAAAGTTATGGAAAGAGAATGCATGCTAAAACTTCAGACCTCCTGGTTTCTGTCACTGCTCTATGTGCTTAAACAACACTGATTTCTACATAAATAACTTACCACTTATATAATATCTGTAAGATATTTTATTCTAAGAATTTATCCCTTTAAAAAAAAGATACTGTTAATGGGAACAAAGTTTATGGAAACTAGCATGAGTAAACCAAGGGCAAAGTGCAATATATATATATATATATATATATATATAATTTTCCCACCACTGCAGTTTTTGATTTCCTATATTTGTGTTTAAAATCATAATTGGACACTATGGCCCAAGATACACATTCCTAAAATATACCCTGGAATAGTGGCTTTCTAACCATGTTTTACTTTGACCTGCAATAATAAATCTATTTTACCTTGTAATCCAAAACACACACAAACACACACACACACACACCTGAAATAAAAGTTTAATAAAACAAAGCTTACACTTACTTGTTACATGCAATATACTCTAGTATTTTTATATTATTCTCTTCTATTTCTTTTTCTTTCTTCTTTTTAAAAAAAAATAATATTACTACCCACCAGCAGATTGGGACCCCTAGTTTGAAAACACTGCCTTAGAAAATCTCTTGCATACATATGTAAAAATGTTCATAGGAGGACAGTTCAAAGTAGCAAAAAATGTAAGAAAATTAATCTGGCTGATGATGAACATTGTGGATACAGTAATGAAAGGGGTAAAACTCAGATTTTGGTATTAGGAAAAGACTTTCTGAGGAAATAACACTTAAATTTATACTAGAAGGCAGAGCCTGAAAAAGAGCATTATACACTGAGCAGACTTGAATAAGCAAAGAACTTGGCACTCTCAAGGAACTGACAGAGGCTAATGTGGTTGGGTCACAGTGAGCCAAGTGGAGAGATATATGATGAGACTGGGATGGTAGGAGGGAGATAAATTAGGCAGTGCTTTAAAGGCAATATCAAAGGTGGCAGACTCTTTTTTACAGAGAACAAATTGATGGTTACCAGAGTGGGGTGGGGGGTGGGAGGTTGGGCAAAATGGGTGATGGGGAAGGGAGATACAGGCTTCCAGTTATGGAATGACTAAGTCACAGGAATAAAAGGCACACCATAAGGAATACAGGGATATTGTAATAATGATGTAGCTGGACAGATGGTAGCTATACTTGTGGTGAACATAGCATAATGTATAAACTTGCCAAATCACTATGTTGTACACCTGAAACTAATGTAACATTGTGTGTCAACTATACTAAAAAAATACATTTATGGTGATGAGCACTGAGTAATGTATAAGATTGCTGAATCATTGTATTGCACACCTGAGACTAATATAACACTGTATATTAGTTATACTTGTATAAAAAATAAAGAAATAAAAAACAAATATTGCAGAGTTTTATCCAAGCACAATGGGTAGCCTTTGAAGGGCTATTTCAAAATGGGAAATGACGTGATCAACTTTATCTCTTCAATCATTGCCTGGCTCTTGTGTGAAGAATGGATTAGAGAAAGGATTAAGGAAAACCAGGTAAGAAGTTATGGTAAAAGTCTTTGGTGGTTTAGATTGTTGCTAAAGTGGAAACAACTAGAAATGAATTGATACAGGGGCTATTTTAGAGGTAAAATGGATAGGACTTGATGATGGCTTATTTGGGATTGAAGTTGGGGTTGAAGGAGGGAGGTAAAATAGGATAAGGGCTATGTCAGGAATGATGCACTCAGTATTCTAGCAAGACCATTTGGGGAAATGAAAATGTCATTTATTGATGTAAAAGACCAAAGGGGGAAGCACATTTGAATGAGTAAAGAAAAATTAAGAGTCTGGTTTTGTAAATCTTAAGTCTGAGGTGCCTGTGAGCTGCCCAAGTAGAGAGCCAAGTTAGCAATCACCTATGCAAAGGTAGAGCTCAGCAAAAAGATTAGACTGGAGACACACATGTGAAAGTCAGCTGCCTATATAGATGAGATCATTCTAGGCTGACAGAACAGAGCACAAGAAGAGGAGAAAAGCCAAGGAGAGCCAACATTCAGAAGCAGCTTGAGAAGGAGGAATCAGAACAGGAGTCTGAGATGCTATGGGCCACAGGGGTATAGGAAGCCAGGAGTGTGTGGTCTGATAGGAGGCAAATGAGAGTGGTTTAAGAACTGGTCAGTAATCAACAGTGTCAAATGCTGCTAAGAAGTTAAATATGATAAGACTGAGAAGTGTCTGTTGAATTTAGCAACATAACTGTCACAACTGTAAGAGATGCTTTTATAGATTGGTGGTGTCAAAGAAAAAAGGGAAGTAGAGATGGTGAGTGCAATAAGTCTTGTGAGTCTTGGCTGGAAAGGAGAGAAGAATGATAGGAATACAGGCTGGGGAGCCGGTGTCATCAAGGGAGGTATTTTTTGTTTGTTGTTTGCTTGAGGGCAGAACATAGAAAAATGCTGTTTGGAAAGTTTGGGTGCAGAGAAAGAGGCTAAAGATGCAAAACAGAGAGGGTCACTACAAGGGCAAGGTCTTCAGTTGGTAAGCAAACCACATGCAGCTGAATGGCTTTCACTCAGAGGGAAGATGTCTCCTCCACTGTGGAAAAAGGAGGAGAGAGTGTGTGTGTGGGTCCAGGAAATTCTGTGGGATTGATGGTTGGGAGGCACCGTTTGATGAATGCAATATTCTCGGTGAGAAATGAATTAGGAGGGTGAGTTTGGGACACTTTGGTTGCAAGTGACAGAATACCCAACCAAAAGCTGCTTCAACAAATAAAGGTTTAGTTTTCTCCTTTCACATAAAGTCCAGCGCTGAGCAGTTAGAACTATTCAAAATGAATATCATCATCGGAGAGCATGGAGATGGCTTTATATCCTCATTTGCATTTAATGAACTTCTTGTCCTAAACTTTTACCTAAATCGAAATTCTACTTTTCATAGTACAGTTAAATCTATTTTACGCAAAATTACAGAAAAAAAGAGAGAAAGAGGGGCAGAAGATAATAGGCCCTTGTAAATTCAGGCTTACAAAGGATCAGTAATGATTGTTGTCAACAGGACTGCCTAGGAATGGCACTCTCTGGGGTTGTACAACTTTGCAGCATTAGATGTGAAGTGTATAGTAGAATTCACTGCATGTTTCTGTTGGGATAGTCCAAAACATGTGCAAAAAGGTAGGTCTATATAAACTAGTAAGGAAGTGTTTGATGCTGACAGCCAGTTGGAGATGTTCACTTAAGGAAAAAATGAATGTGGATTTACAATACTCAATAATCTTTGGTACATAGTAGTGAAAATGTTTTCCTACTAGTCTGAACAGATAAATAAAACATTAACTTTGATTCGTGTTTCTTTTACTCTAAGCTGTATTATTTACCTGTGAGAGGTCAGCATAGAACTTTTCCTCTACTCCTCCTTGAAATCTGACAACATATACAACTGAGGAATGACTGTAGACACAGATAAAAGGAAAGTATTCATCTGATGCTTTTTCACTACTGTGAATGGTGAAGATTCAGTGACCAGCTTTCATGCAGATTGGTACTGGCCAGCAAGCTTTTGAACAATCTTGAATACATGAATCCAAGCTAGAGAGAGAAACCTTGGAATCTTGCCATGGATAAAACAAGGTACACCACCTTCAACATTTCTTATACATTATTAAATGAAAATTGTCATCCCTCCCACTGTCACCCTCTATATCATAATTCAGAACATTTTGATATGGGTCAAATACCCCATTTCTAAACCTATGCATCACTTCTAATGAAAATATGTTATAAAGACATGAATTCCTATGAGTTTATGATGCCTTAATTAAATAAAGCTTCTCTGATGATATTTCAGATTTACTGCATCAGAGCTTACCTCACTGTACAATGTCCCAAAGTAAGATTTTAAAACAGTGAAATGCATGAATTTCTTTTTTAAAGACAAAGAAGGGATTGCCAGAGGGAGGTAAGGATAGAGGACCAGTAGGACATTTTCAGGTGGTTCAGTGCAGAGAAATTTAATGTGAGGTAATCGAGGATCTACGCTCATATTATCTTGGAAAGGCTTTGTGTTTCCCTGAAGGTTCACATAACACAGGTTAAAAACTGCTGGCTCAGCCCAAGTGTGATTCCATGTCACAGAAACAAAATCAGGATTTCATAAATAAGGACAAATCAACAATGTCTGCAACAGGTGATCTTCTGACAGTGAGGGGCAAAGGGAGTCAGAGAAATAGTAGTTGGGAAGAACAGGAACTCAAACTTTCTAGAAAACAAAAGTAAGTTTGCTGGGCCATGTAGACTACCTGCTGAAATCTGTAATTGAGATTTTATTGTGATGCTAACCTGAATTGGTTTTGTGACTTTTATGACAATACTCAGTTGCTCACGCATCAACACAGGGGAGGTGGATGGTGAAGATCATCTAGGACTGGGGCCCTTTAAGTAGATGCTGTGAAAGAAGAGGCTGCATAGACCTAGCATATGTGCAATAGGATAATTATAATGAAGAGCCCAGGAATCTAAGCTGGTATGGAAGAAGGGAGGGCTGAAGTACAAACAAAAACAAAACAAAAACACTCAACAAAACAAAACAAAACAAAACAAGGTGAAAGGATCATGGATCTAAACGCTCAATAAGGCCAAGTGAGAAAGCTGGAAGGGTGAGGTTGTGGATGAGAAATGAGATGTTTGAAGTTGTGATTTGTGAGGTGATGAATTTGTGGTGGTAGCAAGTGCAGGGTGTACCAATGGGTGGCTGTGGAGGGATGGAGATCATCAGGAATCAGGAGATAAAGGAACTGAGATGTAGGGATATTGGGGAGGTCATGCCCTTGCACAATGGGATCTTCAAAGGTAATGGTGGGAGCCATGTAGAGAGGAAGGTCCTTCAGTTGGTGGGAGCAGGAAGCAAAGAGGTGATCAGCAGAGTGTCATCAAGGTGGGTAGGGCATGTCTGTACAGTGTGAACCAAAGAGAAGAGATGTCTGATTTTTCATTTATTTATTTTGAGAGAGAGAGAGAGAGAGAGAGAGAGAGAGAGAGAGAGAGGCAGAGAGAGAGAGTATCCCAAGCAGGCTTCCCACTGTCAGCACATGAGTTCATTACGAGAGCCAAAACCAAGAGTTGGATGCTCAACCAACTGAGCCACTGAGGTGCCCTGAGGAGAAGTTTTTGTAAGAGTGTAGGATGAAGAGAAATAGTGTGAAAGTGTCTCTGGAGAGCAAGAACATTTTCACTTCCTAATGCTGAGGGGTCTGGTGTTTATCAGATTGCATGAGCTCTTTGTATGCTAAACAGGATTCCACTTGCCCTCCTACAGTTGAAGTAACATTGTGATTGTTTGTAGTGCTCCTGAGTGCTCTCTTGGGGTTAACCCTGAAATTTTACATACCCAACATTGAGAAATAAAACCAAAGTGGAAAAGATGCAGTTGATTCTTCAAAAACACAGGACGCTTGAAGTTCAGGGTTCACTTATATGCAGAGATTTTTCAGCAAATATATGTACAGTATTGTAAATGTATTTTCTCTTTCTTATGATTTTCTTTTTTTAAATATTTTTTAAAGTTTATTTATCTTTTTTTTTTTTTGAGACAGAGAGAGGATATGAATGAGCAGGGGAGGGGCAGAGAGAGAGGAAGAGAGAATCCCAAACAGGCTCCGCGTTGTCAGCACAGAGCCTGATTCTGGGCTCAATCCCATGAACCATGAGATCATGACCTGAGTGGAGATCAAAAGTCAGACGGTTAACCAACTGAGCCACCCAGGAACACCTCCCTTATGATTTTCTTAATAATATTTTCTTTTCTCTAGTTTACTTTATTGTAAGACAAACAGTATATAACATACAAAATAAGTATTAATTGTTTATATTATTGGTAAGGCTTCCAATCAATAGTAGGCTATTAGTAGTTATGTTTTGGGGAGTCGAAAGTTACATGTGGATTCTCTTCTGTGCAGGGATTGGTGTCCTTAACCCCTGTGTTGTTCAAGAGTTGATTATATTTAAAAATTCATATTTTTCCAAATGCATTGTTGCTTATTTTATAGAGAAAACAATGAGAAGGTCCCAACATTTTTCCATTTTCAGCCCTGTTTTGGTACCCCTTTTTCCTGGATTTAGGTAAGATGTAGGCCTTCTCACTCTATAGAAAAATATTGTAATATATTTTTCGAATTATACCAACAGAATAATTTTGGATTCCATGGCCCATACCTACTTTTTTCTGTACTTACATGAACACTTGGTGGGTGCCAGGCACTATGCAGGCACAGAGTCAATGGTTAACAAAGTATAGTCCTTCCCCCCGGAAGGAGATTAATCTGAAAAGAAAGATAGTGTAGATTGCCATTAGATACCACATTAATTTGTTTATCCATCCATACACTGATTTATCCATCATTTGTCTATTTATCTGCTCGTTAGCAAACATTTATTAAGCATCTAACTTGGGTATAACCCTGCTTTAGCAACCTTGACCATTGTGTATCTGTAGAGATCCATAAACTGTAATTATGGATCTGATCAGTAGAGTAATTTCTGGTATTCCTTAAGGTAAAAAGCACATTTTATTAATACTTGACATTTGATAAGAGGCATGCATATGACCACAAAATTCTAAGAAGCAGTCTAATGTGGCTAAGAGCCTGAATTTTGAAGTCAGATTTGGATTCAATCAGACTTCAGGCAAATTTTATCTCTGTGCTCTTCAATCCTCATCTGTAGATTGGGAATAACGTTTATCTCCCAGAGGTGTTGGAATTGAACACAATAATATCCATATAGTGCTTAGCAAACAAGTGCTTAGGAAATGATGTGATGCCATTGAAAAATAATTATTAGGGCAAATAGAAACAGACAAGACTGTATGGCAGCACTCCATCACTTCTTCCTTGCCTTCCTTACTGTCAAATTCAATAACAACCATTTTGAAAAGAAAGGGTATGAAAATACAAACATGCATACACACACAAATTTGTGAACCCACATTTGTCAGGAAAGCCCTGACAGCCCAAGGGGTTCCTGTAGCCTCTGTGACAAAAGGATTTTTCCATTTGGAATGAGCTGTTCAGAGCACCAGTCATAAAATCCAGTTGTCTAACAGAATTTGAATTACTTTGGTGAGGTGCTTTACTTGGGGCTGAGAAAGCCACCGGTTCAGATCTAGCAGTGTCAGAATTTTGCCATGTTTCAGCTGGTAGGTGCTTCAGCAGAAGCCATTGTGGCTTCACCTGATAATAATAACAATGAGTGGAGGTTGTTAATTCCTGTAGGTTAACTAATGCATCAGCTTCCTATTGAACAGAGCCTTTTAACTGCCTGCACATTGGAATGGCTGTGGAGCTGTTAAAATGTTCTGATGCCAACTTCTCACCCCCAGAGATTCTATTAACTGATCTGGGATGCAGCCTAGGCATGGGATTTTTTAAGGTGCCCAAGTGACTCTAATTAACAGGTGGAGTAGAGAATCCTGGCCCTGGAGCTTAAGATTCAACTTAAGTCACAGAAGAGTTCCCATCTATATTGTGAGAAGCAGATGGTCCCTGTATACACACACACACACACACACACACACACACACACACACACAAACACAAACACTCTAGCCACCTACTATCCTTGCAACCTCACTGAGAAACCACAAATTTCATGTTTGGTTAGCAAGGTGGTAGAGTCCAACACTAAGCTTTTCTATCTTGTTGGTTAGCACTTAGGAGAAGAGCTCAATGCATTATATTATTCTTAGACTTTTCTCCTGGGCTACAATGATAAAAAGCCATAAGAGTCTCTTCACAGGCTATGGTGAAGATAGGACATCATGTGGATTGCAAGGTCCAGATTAGTGGCAAAGGCTGGAGAGAGGAGTGTATGCTTGCTTAGGCAACAAATGGGAGCCACTTGTTTTGCTCAGAGCTGGTCACAATTCTTTCTTTCGTTTATAGTGTGGAAAGCTGCTGACCCTCATGTGGATAAACAATTGGTAGAGTGGAGACTTCAGATAATTGTGTGTGTAGAAATCTCTTGGGAGACTTGGTAGTGTGCAAATTCGTGGGCCTTGTTCCCTTTCCCATTCTGATTCATTAGGTCTGGGATGGGGGCAAGTAATCTGTATTACAACAGGTGCCATAGGTGATTTTCATGCAGGTGGTCCAGGATCCAC
The DNA here is from genome assembly GCA_028646485.1 of Cryptoprocta ferox. NCBI lineage: Eukaryota > Metazoa > Chordata > Mammalia > Carnivora > Eupleridae > Cryptoprocta > Cryptoprocta ferox. The sequence continues at coordinate 38,179,207 of CM053560.1, forward strand.
TGATATTTGAAGACCCTAAGCAAACTGGTTGTCAATTATATTTAGCAAATCAAAAATATGAAGTTGTATTGGAGGAGCATATAGTCCAGTTGTTGTTAGAAGATGTGTGTATATGCGTGTAAGAAACAAGGACCTTATGGGGTGCCTGGGTGGGTCAGTTGGTTATACGTCTGACTTCAGCTCAGGTCATGATCTTGCAGTCTGTGAGTTTGAATCCCACATCAGGCTCTGTGCTGATGGCTCAGAGCTTGGAGCCTGCTTCAGATTCTGTGTCTCCTCTCACTCTGCCCCTCCTCTGCTCATGCTCTTTCTCTCTCTCTCAAAAATAAATAAACGTTTAAAAATTTTAAAAAAAATGAAGAAACAAGGACCTTATAACAGGAGATAGGATATTGACTGCTATTCAGAGATGCAAACCAAGCATGTGGGAACTGAAATGAAACAGATGTCACATTTGGCTGAGAGGATCAGTAAAAACTTCATGAAGGAGGTAGTATTGAATTGGACTTGGAAGTATAGATAAGCATTCTGTAGGTGGCAACGGGATAGAGCAGAGACTAATATTGTATTGGAGATGTCAAGTATTTCCTGCCTATCCAAAGTCCCCTCTAAGGAGACCTGGCCCACCCACAGCCCTAGATGATTGGACAGTAGATCATGTGATCCCACCCTCTGATGAGAGTTGATTGGACCAGGTATTGCCATTTGATTAGAGTGAGCCCACTTATAGGCTTGCTGGCTATCTGCTTTTGATATGGCCTGCTCACAAAGATGTGCTCTTCTCTTAGGAATAGGGGACTGGGAAACTGAGAGACTGAGAGACTCAAAAAAAAAGGTTTTGTCAAGGTAAGTTGTTTGGAGTTATTGGGAATTGTTTTGGGGCATAAAAAAACCAATTTGTGTTTTGGAAGACTTTTAAAATTGCTATTCAGTACATTAAAGTATACAACTTTATTAAATGAAGTTTGGTGAAATATAATGAAGTGGAATGGAGGATGGATTAATGGTGGCAGGACAATTAGGAGGTTACAGTGACTGTCTAAGGAAAAAGTAATAATAACAACTAGCATTTATCTAGCATTTATTAGATTCTAGGCATAGTACTTGACAGGTATTATTTCATTTAATCCCAACAACAACCTTATTAGGTAAACACTATTGGTATTCTTATTTGAAATGGGAAATGAGGCTCAGATGAGTTAAGCAACTTGCCCAAGGTTATGGCTTATAAGTAGTGGAGGCAGAACCAGAGTCTGAACTTAATATGCTTAATTACAGAAACTCTGTTTGAACCAGTACTCTATGCTCCCTAGTTGGCAAAGTGAGGGCCTTATGGCAATGGTGACAATGGGCATGGAAAGAAGAGCATGATGGCAGGAGGCAGCATCTACTGCAGCATTGGCATCTATACAATCATGGAATGTTGGGGTGGAAACAGATCTTAGAGATCATTTAGTACCATAGTCTTTCTATAGACAATGCTCTGAGACCCTGAAAGGAGAACATTTCTTCTCCTGTGAGTTCATCAGGCTACAGGAAAAGTTTTAACATGGAAATTGATGTCAAGCAGAAGGGAGAAGGAAGGATCAACAATACTTCCGAAGTTTGGCATCCAGATGGCGAGAGAATAGAGGTAGGGTCAGGTTGTGATGCTGAGTTTGAGGTACTGATGGAACATAAAGATGGAGATGCCCACAGACCATAGGCTAAGTTTAAAGATTGGTTGACGTCATAAGAGAGGGTGAGATCATTGGAGAGACCTTAAATAGAGAAATGAAAGTCAAGACAGAATGAAAGACAATGTGGGAAATAAAATAATCCATAAAAAGTATCGAGAAGGAATAGTAGGAGACATTCAGAGAGTATATAGTAACTAAAAGCAATATAAAAGAAGTTTCAGGAGGAAGAGGTGTCAATTTCAAATGCTACAAAGGGCTAAGGGAGGATGCAACTGAGAAGGGTGTCTTTGCAGCATGAGGACATCTTTATCAGTCAGGGTTTGTGGTGGCAAACAATACAAACCAACTCTGGCTAACCTCAGACAAGGGTGCATTGGAAGAATATTGGATAACTCAAAACAGTAAGAATGGAGAACCAGACTGAGAACACTGGTAGGAATCAAAGAAGCTGAAAATTAAGGAACATGATTAGGGTCTTGCCCAATGAACCATCTGGTGAAAAATTGCCACAGGCTCTACCACTCTGAGGTGTTCCCTACATTTAACCGGAAAGTTCAACCTCACCCCTGCTTCTATGAATAATTTCTAACTGACTCTGTGTTGTTGCTTCTTTGTCTCAGAAATCAAAGTTCCTTTTGCCTTTTTGGCCAATCCTATTGGTTAGACCTAGATTATATAGTCACATTCCCACAAGAAGGAGAAGCCTGATCCTCTTCAACTTGTATAAAGGGTCAAAGAAGTCTGCATCTACTAAGCCTCATAAATGGGAGAGTGGTCACATATGAAGGTGGTTCTGTCTGGATATCCCCAAATGGCCATCACATCACTTGGGACATTTGAGACCAGGGTTGCAGAAAAGGCTTTAGTAGCAAAGATTGGTTAAAGACTGAATGGATACTAGGGTGTCTGGGTGGCTCAATTAATTAAGCATCCGACTCTTGATCTCAGTTCAGGTCTTGATCTCAGGGGCATGAGTTCAAGCCTAGCATTGGGCTCTGTGCTGGGTGTGAAGCTTAAAAAAAAGGGTGTGTGTGTGAATGGATACTAAGGAAGTTTTAGCTATAATATAAACTATTCCCCAAAAATGGAAAACAAAGGAAGAAACCCTTTAGAATGGGAAAGCCAGAGATAATTTGTCAGTAAGGAAGAAGGCATTCATAGAGAGAGAGAAGTAATACAGGTCTCATTTGTCACTGGCTTTTCGGCACCTATGATAGGAAGAAGGAAGGAAGGAGAGGGATCAAGGAGACAGAGAAACAAATGCAAGAGAACAAAGATGTACATATATACAGAGTCTGCCGGGGAGGAGAGAAGATCCGGTTGATTCCAGACACATATTTGTTGGGTTCCTAACTTTCATTTGTAACTTTCTTTTGTAGCCACATCCCAACACTGTTGTGGATAATCATGGCTCTAATCCCCAACCCTTACTTGCATATTTTTATTTCGTTTTCTTTTCCCACTGATTTTACAACAGGAACCATTACCTGATTCTCAGCCTAGTCCAACACGGCCTGCAGTCCATGAACTAAGGGTAAGGCATTCTAATTTGCTCTGACATTATGCTGCTACTCTTTGAGTGGGTGAATAGATCTGCCTTGGTGCCATTTACATGGTCTTGGTTGGTCATAATCTCCAATTCTCATTTATTAAGTCCAGCTAGGTTTAAAAAGTTCAGTAGGCATTGATGAAGAAAGTACAGCTAAGTGGCCCTGGAAGAGATTACATCCAAGACTTTGATCTCTTTATATAGTGTTCAACACAAAGGGAAAGGGGAGTGAATTGTTGTTAGTAGCCCCTTCCCAGATTCTCTTTTGCGATCCAAAATAATCAAGTCTAAAAAAGTACACTTTTTCTACCTAACTCCTTTTCACCAAAATGTTCATAAGGACCATTTAATTACATGACAATGAACACCAAGAACATAGAGCCTCACTCCTTTGTTATGGCTCTTTTCATGTAGACTTTTCATTTGCCAGCAGCTGGAGGTCTGATGCTCCTAGAAATATTTCTTTAAGACCTAAAAAATAAAAGATGTCCCAAATATGAGAATCTATGAGTTCCCTATTAGCCTAACACATTTCTGTCAACTGTGAAATGGAATAAGAAACAACAGAGCAGGGAAGTTAAGATGGCCGAGTAGTAGAGGGACCCTGGATCTGTCTCATCCTTTGAACACAACTGGATTAACATCAAATCATTTTGAACACCTAGAAAATCTATCTGAGGATTAAGAGAACAATCTGCACAATTAGAAGAGAACATGGCAGGTATGAAGTGCGGAGAGCGGATTGGGGAAGAGAAAAGCCATGGTACCACAGAGAGGAGAGAGTCCTTTTCACAGAGAGAGGAGAAACAGAGAAAGACAGAGGAGGAGAGAGGGCAATGTGTTAGATTTGTGTAAGAAAAATACTTCCTAAAAACCGTTGACTGGGGAATAAAGAAGAACTGACTATATTGCAAGTTTTTACAAGTAGTGGAGCTCAAATTCTAAGGTTTTAGAAGTCTGCACCATTCTTCAGAGTAGAGCCAAGCAGTTGTAGTGGTGCTCCTGGGGAGAAGGACAGCAGAGGCCCAGAAGTGGACAGTGTGGTGTGGGAATCCCCCAGGTCACACTGGAAGAGAATATTCCCCTTCCTAGAGTACATCTGGAAGAAGGTATATAGCCTCTCCAAGTATAAAAGACCTGGCAGGCACCATTGAGCAGCCATTTATCGGCAAGGGACAGGAGTGCATAGAGACGGCAGATTACCTGGCCACTGCTTTTCACTGTGCTTCATCATAAACTCCAAGCACCAGCACAGCCATGTAACAGCTTTTCTGGGACAAAATTTCACAAGATACAGTGTGCCAAGGCTCTCCTCTGGAGGAAGGGATCAGGTCTGTGCTGTGCTGGGTCCTTTAAGATTTGGAGTTTTGAATCCAAGCCACATGTCAGAGATAAAACACAGAAGAACTGTGGTGCTAGCTGTGTCCATGGCCTGGGCACAGATAGGGTGAAGGCAGAGATCTGATGGAAGCCTGGGACACAAGAGGGGATATTGTTTGCTTTCCTGTGAGGTATTCCTGAGCAGCAGTAGGCATGAGGTCCCCTATCCAGGGGTGAGACAACTAGGTGATGCCATTTCTACCCACCTACCACTAGCATCATCAGACTTCAGTGAGCAACACAGTGCCCCCAGTGGAGGTGAAAGCTGCTTACACCAAATCCTGCCCCCCCATGCCCTGCAGGAGCATCTTTACTAGGGCAGGTCTGATGAGTGCCAGTGGGCCTCTCCCCCAGAAGACCAGTGCGGGCCCCCTGCATGCACCAAGTCTACTGATCACAGAGTGCTCCAAAGCATCTGCTTCAGTTCTGGTGGAAATAGGACCAGTTCTTTTTGTTTTTCCTTCCCTTGGCAAACAGTTTTACAGCTTTTTGTTCATTTGTTTTAATTTCCTTTCCTCTTTTTTTGGATCAGGCTTCTTTCTTTCTTTCTTTCTTTCTTTGGAATCAGGCTTATAGTTTTTGTTTGTTTGGTCTTTTTGTTTCTTTTCCTTTCTCTTTTTTTTGGATCAGCCCCCCCTCCCCTTTTAAAATCAGACTCATTTTAACAAACAAACCAAAGCACACCTAGTTAAAGATCTAAATACTCCCCACTGCAAGCAAGGAGGAACTCTGCAGAGGACTGACCTGTGGGAAAGAGCTGACAAAACACAACAGCAGAGTACACACAGCATACACCGGAAACACTCCTTGAAGTGCCAGGCTCTGGACAGTATATGACCCCTTCTTAATATAGCATTACTCTTAGGGGCAGGAAACATAACAAGCTTTTATAACCTGCAAAAGACAGAAACCTAGACAAAGTGACAAGGCAGAGGAATTCCCCCCAAAAGAAAGATCAAGAAGAAATCACAGCCAGGAATTTACTCAAAACAGATGTAAGAAATATATCTGAACAAAAATTTATTTATTTATTTTTTAAAGTTTTATTTATTTATTTTGAGAGAGAGAAAGCATGAGCCGGGGAGGGACAGAGAGAGAGAGGGAGGGAGAGAATCCCAAGCAGGCTCCACACTGGCAGCACAGAGCCCAACACAGGGCTTGTACTCATGAATTGTGAAATCACGACCTGGGCTGAAACCAACAGTCAGACACTTAACCAACTGACCCACCCAGGCACTCCATGAACAAGAATTTAGAACAGTCATAAGAATACTAACTAGACTTGAAAGAAACATAGATGACACCAAAGACATCCTTGCTGCAGAGATAAAAGACCTAAAAGCTAGTCAGACCGAAATAAAAAATGCTATAGCTTAGATGCAAAACCAACTGGATGTAATCACAACAAAGATGGAAGAAGCAGAAGAACAAATAGGTGATATAAAAGATAAAATTATGGGAAATCATGAAGCTAAAAATAAGAGAGAAAGAGGGGCACCAGGATGGCTCAGTCAGTTAAGTGTCTGACTTTGGCTAAGGTCATGATCTCATGGTTCGGGCTCTGTGCTGACAACTCAGAGCCTGGAGCCTGCTTCGGATTCTGTGTCTCCCTCTCTCTCTGCCCACCTTTACTCTCTCTCTCTCTCTCTCTCTCTCAAAAATAAATAAACATTAAAAAAAAAAGAAGAGGGAAAGAATGATTAGATCATGAATGTAGATTAGGGAACTCAGCCACTCCATAAAGCATAATAATAACCCTATCATAGGCGTCCCAGAAGAAGAACAGGAATAAAGGGGCAGAAGGTTTATTTGAACAAATTATAGCTGAGAACTTCCCTAATCTGGGGAAGGAAACAGGCATTCAAGTCCCAAAGGCACAGAGAACTCCCCTCAAAATCAACAAAAACAGGACAATACCAAAACATATCATACTGAAACTTGCAAAATACAAGGATAAAGAGAGAATTCTGAAAGTGAGGAGGGACAAAAGGTCCTTAACCTACAAGAGTAGACACATAAAGTTAGCAGCAGACCTGTCCACAGAAACTTGGCAGGCCAGAACGGAGTGGCATGATATAGTCAATGCGCTAAATGGGAAAAATATGTAGCCAAGAATACTTTATCCATCAAGGCTCTCATTCAGAATAGAAGGAGAGATAGAGTTTCCAAGACAAGCAAAAACGAAAGGAGTTCATGACCACTAAACCGGCTTTGCCAGAAATGTAAAGGGGACCCTTTGAGTGGGAAAAAGAGACCAAAAGCAACAAAGACTAGAAAGAAACAGAGACAATCTACAGGAACAGCAACTTCACAGGTAATGCAATGGCACTAAATTCATATCTATCAATAATTACTCTGAATGTAAATGGATTAAAGACTCCAATAAAAAAACATAGGGTTTCTGAATGGATAGAAAAACAAGACCCATCGATATGTTGCTTAAAAGACATTCATTTTAGAAACAAAGACACCTCCAGATTTAAAGTGAAGGGACGGTGAACCATTTATCATGCTAATGGACATCAAAAGAAAGCTGAAATAGCCATACTTATACTAAACAAGCTAGATTTTACACCAGATTGTTATAAGAGATGAAGAAGGGCACTATATAATAATAAAGGGGTCTATCCAACAAGAAGATCTGACAATTATAAATATTTATGCTCCAAATTGGGAGCAGCCAAATATATAAATAAATTAATAACAAACTTAAAGAAACTCATTGATAATAATACAATAATAGTAGAGGACTTCAACACCTTACTTATAGCAATGGACAGATCATCTAAACAGATTATCAACAAGGAAACAATGTCTTTGAAGGACACACTGGACCAGATGAACTTAACAGATATATTCAGAGAATTTCACCCTAAAGCAGCAGACACACATTCTTTTCCAGTTCACATGGAACATTCCAAGTAGATCACATACTGGATCACAAATCAGGCCTCAGCCAGTACAAAAAGATTGAGATCACATCATTCTTATTTTCAGACCACAATGCCATGAAACCTGAAGTCAGCGCAAGAAAAAATTTGGAAGGACCACAAATACATGGAGATTAAAGAACATCCTATTAAAGAATTAATGAGTTAACCAGGAAATTAAAGAAATATAAAAATACATGCAAACAAATGAAAATGAAAACATGAGAGTCCAAAACGTTTGGGATGCAGCAATGGCGGTCATAAGAGGGAAGTATTTAGCAATCCGGGCCTTCCTTAAGAAGGAAGAAAAGTCTCAAATACATAACCTAACCTTACACTTAAAGGAGCTGGAAAAAGAACAGCAAATAAAGCCTAAACCCACCAGTAAGAGGGAAATAATAAGGACTAGAGCAGAAATAAATGATATAGAGAAAAAGCAACAGTAGAACAGATCAATGAAACTAGGAGCTGGTTCTTTGAAAGAATTAATAAAATTGATAAACACCTAGCCAGATCGATCAAAGAGAAAAGAGAAAGGACTCAAATAAATGAAATCATGAATGAAACAGCAGAGGTCACAACCAACACCTTAGAAATACGAACAATTATAAAAGAATATTATGAACAATTATATGCCAACAAATTGGGCAATCTGGAAGAAATGGATAAATTCCTAGAAACATATAAACTACCAAACCAGAAACAAGAAGAAATAGAAAATTTGAACAGATCCATAACCAGCAAAGAAATTGAATCAGTAATCAAAATTCTCCCAACAAACAAGAGTCCTGGGCCAGATGGCTTCCCAGAAAATTCTACCAAACATGTAAAGAAGAGTTAATACCTATTCTTCTGAAACTGTTCCAAAAAATAAAATTGGAAGGAAAACTTTGAAACTCACTCTACAAGTCTAGCATTACCTTGATTCCAAAACCAGACAAAGACCCCACTAAAAACAGAATTGCAGGCCAATATCCCTGGTGAACATGGATGCAAAAATTCTCAACAAGATACTGCAAATCAAATACAACAGTATATTAAAAGAATTATTCACTATGATCAAGTGGGATTTATTCCTGGGCTGCAGGGGTGCTTCAATATTCACAAATCAATCAACCTAATACACCACATTAATAAAAGAAAGGATAAGAACCATATGATCATTTCAATAGATGCAGAAAAAGCATTTGACAAAATACAGCATCCTTTCTTGATAAAAACCCCCAAGAAAGTAGGGATAGAAGGAACATACCTCAAGATCATAAAGGCCATATGCAAAAGGTCCACAACTAATATCATCCTCAATTGGGAAAAACTGAGAGTTTTTCCCCTAAGGTCAGGAACCTGACAGGGATGTCCACTCCCACCACTGTTATTCAACATAGTGTTGGAAGTCCTAGCCTCAACAATCAGACAACGAGAAGAAATAAAAGGCAGTCTAAATAGGCAAGGAAGAAGTCAAACTTTCATTCCTCACAGACGACATGATACTTTATGTAGAAAATCTGAAAGACTCCACCAAAAAATTGCTAGAACTGATACATGAATTCAGCAAAGTTGCAGGACATAAAATCAATGTACAGAAATCTGTTGCATTTCTATAAGCACCAGAAAGAGAAATCAAGGTAATCAATCCCATTTATAATCATTCCCATTTATAATTGCACCAAAAACATAAGATACCTACGAACAAACCTAAGCAAAGAGGTAGAAGATCTGTACTCTGAAAACTATAAAACACATGAAAAAATGCTCAACACTATTCATTATCAGGAAAATACAAATCAAAACTCCAAAGAGAAATTACCTCATACCTGTCAGAATTGCTAAAATAAACAACTCAGGAAACAACAGATGTCTGTGAGTATGTGGAGAAAGGGGAACCTCTTACACTGTTGGTGAAAATGCAAACTGGTGCAATCACCCTGGAAAACAGTGTGGAGGTGCCTCAGAAAGCCCAAAATAGAATTACCCTACAAGCCAGCAATTGTACTACTAGGTATTTTACCCAAAGGATACAAAAATACTGATTCGAAGGGGCACATGCACCCCAAAGTTTATAGCAGCATTATCAACAATAGCCAAATTATGAAAAGAGCGTAAATGTCCATTGCCTGTTGAATGGATAAAGAAGTGGTGGTATATACATATAATGGAATATTATTCAACTATCAAAAAGAGTGAAATCTTACCATTTGCAATGATGCGGATGGAGCTAGAGTGTATTATGCTAAGTGAAATAAGTCAGTCAGAGAAAGACAAATACCATATTGTTTCACTTGTATGTGAAATTTAAGAAACAAAACAAATGAACATAGAGGAAGGGAAGGAAAAATAAAACAAGATAAAAACAGAGAGGGAGGCAAACCATAAGAGACTCTTAACTATAGCGAACAAACTCAGAGTTGCTGGAGGGGAGGTGGGTGGGGGGATGGGCTAAATGGGTGATGGGCATTAAGGAGGGCACTTGTTGGGCTGAGCACTGGGTGTTATACAGAAGTGATGAATCCCTAAATTTCCTAAACAAAAAAAAAAAAAAAAGGAGGGGGGAGGTAAATTTAGGGAGATGTCCAAATTTTACATAAGGACAACTCAAAAAGATATATTAACCAATGTTAATTGCTTCCAAGTTATATAAAGAAAGCTAAATTTGTTACAATAAAAGATGTTCTGTGAAAAAAATAAACTGCTTTACAAGATACAAAAAAAGAAAAAGAAACAATAGAGCAAGTTTTAAAATGATTTCTGAACAAAGCTGAATACCATGAAAAGATATGGTAAAGGAAAAGACATGGTAAAGCAAGTGACGGAGGTGTAAAAAAGGTACAATAAAATATCATATAGCTCATATACATATATTTAGTGTCATACAGAGTGTCACTTAGCTCAGCAATTCTTTTCTTAGGAAATTAATACCTTGGGAACAATTAGTATGAGGATAATGGAAAGAGATTGCAATAATCTCAATGTCCATCAGTTGGGTTATTTGAATAAATCATATATAGCAGCAAATATAGTGGGATACTATGGAGCCATTAATAATGATGATGGGGTGTTACATTTATTGACACAAAGAGGTGTCCACAATAACATGTTAAGTAAAAATTCAAAATGGTATCTCACTAAAGGGAACCCTCTTGTACTGTTGGTGGGAATGCAAACTGGTACAGCCCCTCTGGAAAAAATACAACTACCCTATGACCCAGCAATTGCCCTACTAGGTATTTATCCAAAGGATACAAAAATGCTGATTCGAAGGCACACATGCACCCTAATGTTTATAGCAGTGCTTTCAACAATAGCCAAATTATGGAAAGAGCCCAAATGTCCATCAACTAATGAATGGATAAAGAAGATGTGGTTTATATATACAATGGAATACTACATGGCAATGAGAAAGAATAAAATCCTGTCATTTGCAGCAACATGGATGGAACTGGAAGGTATTATGCTGAGTGAAGTAAATCAGAGAAAGACAGATGTATGTTTTCACTCATATGTGGATCTTGAGAAACTTAACATAAGACCTAGGGGGAAGAGAAGGGAGAAAAAATAGTTACAAACAGAGGGAGAGAGGCAAACTATAAGAGACTTTTAAATGCAGAGAACAATCTGAGGGTTGATGGGGTGGTGGGGGAGAAGGGAAAATAGGTGATGGGCATTTAGGAGGGCACTTGTCGGGATGAGCACTGGGTGTTGTATGTAAGTGATGAACCATGGTAATCTACTCCAAATACCAAGAGCACAGTTTACACACTGTATGTTAGCCAATTTGACTATAAACTATATTTTAAGTAACAAAATAAAATAATTAAAGAAATTTTTAAAAATGTTATCTCATTGTTCTCCCATTGGCAAAGTTTGGAAGGCATACTACAGTGTGGCAGGGTGAGAGGAGGAGCTCACTTTCTTCTTTCTCTACATCATTGATTTTTACAATAAGCATCCTTTGCTTTTTTATTCGGCATACCCATTAAACTATTCCACTCACACCTCCCATAAAACACAAAGAAATGAAAAATATTTGTGTGAGCTTGTAAGAATTTACATTAAAGTTAATGCTATTGAAGCCCCCACCTTTTTTCCCTGGTATTGGATTTCAAGGTCAGCATCTGTGTGGCAGTGACAAATGGGGGAAGGCTTGGTAGAGGCATGATGTTCCAAGAACTTTGTTGAAGAAATTCACAGCTGTGAGGATTTGGTGGAAGTCTAAAATGCTGTCTCCTTTTATGGTGTTGTATGCATATACTTGTGTGCCCACTGACATAGCTTCTCATGGAGTATTTCCAATGAACCGCAGCCTCTGAGTCAATGTCAAGGGTGTGGACTCCTTTCACATTCCCTCCTGCCTCCCTGATCCCCAGAGGAAGTCCTCCTTTTAGAATTCTCAGCTGCACCCAGCCCCAGTCTTGGGAAAACTGCAAGGAGAGGAGCCTCTCCCTGCCTCCTGCCTCTCCATGGGACCCTCTTTCACCTTCCAGTCTCCTCTCTCACTTCTGTCACTTGAGGCTACAGTCTAACTGCCTGTTTTTAACTGTGGTCTCCCACCACACAATCACTACTCTTATAGCCTTCCTTCTCTCCAGGCTCCAGAAGAACATTGCCTTCTATTTCCATCTCCCCTTTGGACTGTGACAACTTCTATTATGTCAGGGCTAGTTTCTTGGGAGGAATTGGAATCACACCATAGTATAGACAATAAATACTCTGACAAGTACTATATCACCAGGGGCTATTTACACCTTAGAGAGTTAACCTGAAGTTATGAATCTGTAATAGTGGAATTTTAGTCAGAGTTACAAACTAATAAGGAAGATACTAGAAGTACTAATAGTTTGCCACCTCCTGTTTTCTCCTTTGTTGAGGTTCAGAACTCTTAGTTCTATTTTATAATGTGAAGAAAATTCCATCCTTCATCACTTTAAAGGAAAATATATTTTGCTATAGAATAGGCATATGAAGCGGATTTGAACAGTGTTTTTTAGTCATTGTGATATCTCAGGCTTATTATTACCTCATAGTATTTCCAGTATAAAGAAAAAAGAAAAAGAAAAAAATCAAGATAATAGATAATATTAATCCTAGCTATACTGTTTGAGAGATAGTGAGCTCTGGAGGCAGACTGCCTGGATTTAGTAGGCATGTTATATGCAACAGCTAGTTCAGCCATATACTAGCTATGTGACTTTGGGCAAGTTTACTTAACCTCTCCATGCTTCTATTTCCTCCTCTGTAAAACACAGACAGTGAACATACTCACCTTGTAGGGTAACTGCTAACATTAAATGAGCTGATGTATGTAAAAATACTTGGAACGGTGCCTGACACAAAGCACTCAATAGATGTTCTCTATTATAATTTAGCAGTTGGAGAAATGGAAGTACAGGTCATAATCTACATATACATTTAGTTGGATCCTCACATCAGCAAAAAATGTGTCAAATTTATTGTTGAAAATAGGAAATATTGTTCTTTTAAAAGAACAGTAATGAAATGAATGCTTGCATTTCTAGGCATTACAATATACAAATGCAATCAATCAATGCAATCAAGAAAGCAAAGTGAGACTATTCCAACAGTAAATATAACAATGAACAGAATAGAAATCTTTGAAAGCAATCCCAGAACACATAAGAGTTTGGTACTTGACAAAAATGACATTTAAAGTTTGAATTTGAATAAAAAATAAGCCACCCAATAAGTAGTGGTGAGACAAATGGTGAATAATTAAGAAAAGTTGTCATATCTATATAGATCTATATTTATTTTAGAGGGAGAGCATAAGCAGGGGAGAGGGAGAGAGAGAATCCTAAAGAGGCTCCACACTCTGCACAGAGGGAAATAATCATGGATGTGACCAAAGGGTTATCCTCAAAGATATTCATTGAACATTTCTCATAAGAGAGAAAAATAGAATAAAACAAGAGATTGCGTAAATAGCTTGTGGTTTTTCCATATGAAGAAATTATATGCGGTCATTAAAAATAATTTTATAAGAGTCTATATAATGATATAGAAAGCTGCTCACATATATTAAGTGAAAACACTAGCTTATAAAATAATGTGATACCAGTGTTTTTAATATGAGTTCTTTTTTTTTAATTTTTAAAATGTTTTTTATTTATTTTTGAGAGACAGAGAGAGACAGCGGGAACAGGGGAAGGTCAGAGAGAGAGGGACACACAGAATCTGAAGCAGGCTCCAGGCTCTGAGCTTAGCTGTCAGCACAGAGCCCAACGCGGGACTCGAACCGACGAACCGTGAGATCATGACCTGAGCCGAAGCCGGACGCTTAACCGACTGAGCCACCCAGGAGCCCCTAATATGAATTTTTAAAAGGCTGTACTTTAAAGTCTTAATAGTTGTTTATTTGCAGGTGATAAAATTGAGGATTCTTTTATTTTTCTTTATACTTTTTATTTTCTATATATTTCTATACCGAGTGTGCATATTATTATATATAATTATGAAATGTTAACTGAGATAATTGTTTGCCCACATGCAATTGTAAGAAATAATACAAGAAGATCCCAGGTACCCTTTATACAGTTTCTCCCAATGGTAACATTTTGTAAAAAATAATATCACAACCAGAATATTGACATTGATGCAATACACTGATCTTGTACAGATTTCTTATTTCATTGTACTAGGGTGTATGTGTGTGTGTTGGGGGGGTTCTACACAATTTTGTCACATCTTGTAGGTTCATGTGTCCACCATTACAGACAAGATACAGAACAGTTCCTTTATAGAAAGAAGCATCTCTCCTGTTCTCTTTTATGCCCATACCTACCTCCCTCTTCTCCCCCCCTCCCTCTTGATTCCTACCCCTGGAAACCACTGATCTGTTCTCTACTTCTAAAATTTCATATTAAATAGGGCAAACAAATGTTTCAACTTGTCAAATAATTTAAAATATGAAAAGTTAAATAAATGGAATGATAAATGTTCAAAATGTTAAAGTAATTAAATATTGAAATATTATATGTTAACATTTAAATGTTAATAAATAGAATAATACAATATGTAACCTTTTAGGACTGGCTTTTTTTCATGAACATAACTCCCTGGAGAGTAATCCAAATTGTCGCATGTACTAATAGTCTCTCATTCTTGTTCTCTTTTTCTTTTCCTGCTCAGTAGTATTTATGGTATGGCTGTGTACCATTTAACTCTTTGTCTGTTGAAGGAACTTTGGGACTATTATGAAAAACATTTGAGATGAACATTTGTCAACTATGAACATTTGTGTGCAGCTTTTCATTTGGACATAAGTTTTCATTTCTCTGGGATAAATACCCAAGTGTTCAATTGCTACATCGTATAGTTTTTATGTGTTTAGTTTTCTGAGAAACTACCAAACTGTTTTCCAGAATGGCTGTACCATTTCACATTTTCACCATCAATGTAAGAGTGATTTCTTTTCTCCACATTTCTTGCCAGCATTTAGTGTTGTCACTAATATTTATTTTCACTATTCTGATAGGTATATAGTGACATCTCATTGTGATTTTAATTTTAATTTTCCTGGTAGTTACTGATGGTGAACACCTTTTCATGTGCTTAGTTATCATCTTCAGTGAAATACCTGGTCATAACTTTGGCCGTCTTCTTGAATTATTTGGGGTGCTTTTTTTTTAGTGTTGAATTTTAATTTTTTATATATTCTAGATACCACTCCTTTGTTCGATAGGAGGTTTGCAAATATTGCCTCTCTGTCTGTAGCTTATCTATATATCCTATTCACATTGTCTTTCACAGAGCAAACATTTTTGTTTTTATTTTATTTTATTTTTTCTTTTCTCTTCTCTTTCTTTCTTTCTTTCTTTCCTTCCTTCCTTCCTTCCTTTCTTCTTTCTTTCTTTGCTTCTTTCTTTCTTTCTTTCTTTCTTTCTTTCTTTTTCTTTCTTTCTTTCCTTCCTTCCTTCCTTTCTTCTTTCTTTCTTTGCTTCTTTCTTTCTTTCTTTCTTTCTTTCTCCCTGCCCCCTTTCCTTCCTTTTTTCCTTCCTTTTTGCCTTTATTGTCCAATTGATTTAAAAGCCTATCTAAATAGCATTTGAGAAATTAGGTATTTTTCACACTGCTAAGATTGCTGATTTATATACAAAAGCAGTTAGTGTCCAAGGGCCACATATAATTTTTGGGGTTACCTGTTCCACCAGGCAGAAATTATTTGCATCTCTATTCAACAAGAATCTAGAAGTTCATTTCTACTCCTACAGAGTTGTACATCACCAAGACAATAGAAAGAAAGTCAAGCTCAGCACTACAATGCAAGAACATCGAGTAAACTCTTTTGCTTCTTCTTAAGTTTAATAGTGTGCCAGGAACACAAAATTAAACTAGAGCCTGTAAGAATCTTCAGGTTTGAGTTTTAAATGATAGGTACTAAATGCACAAATAATCGATACAAATTTCTGGTTCTTGGTAGAATGTTTAGTTTGGGGCAGACCATCCATGCTGACCGAGCAATGGAACAAATTGCTAGGTATTTTGTTTTTCAAGTCAATTGGAGGAAGGCTCAGTAGGCTTAACTTACATCTTCTTGGGCCGCAATTCATAAGCAGGGCAGTGATTCAGGTGTTCTCACTGGTCATGGCAAAATATAGTGACAACTCTTTACACCTCATTACTCTCCCATTCTAGGTTCCATTTAAAACTGTTGGAATCCTGCCTCCAGGCTAACAGTCCCTGAAACGCTTTCCCCTTCATCTCAGAGAGCTTCTGTGGGCCACAAAGCCCTCTGGGGATTGGTCAGTTAATAAACATGCCTGTGTTCATGACTCTTCATGACAGTGATGGACACCCTAATTCAGATCCAAAAGCTGCAACCTCAGCGTCTCTGTTGGCAGGAGAAGGTGCCAGCCTGAACTGAAAGGGGACTCCTCCCAGTGCACCAGCCTCTAGGACCTGCAGAGAACTCTCATTTCCACTGCCTGGAAACCTTTCAAATGCACACTTCTTGCTGGTCTGATACCTTGCTTCGAGGAATTCAAAAGATCACATTTATTTACTAAGTTGTGCTTCTGAACCGTGTTTCTGGACCACCAAATCCCGAAGGTGTTTCAGTTTCATTAACCAATGTCTCAACTAACTTCTCTACCCTCAGTTCCTACTTGAGTGACCTGAATATAGTTTCTAGAAAAGGTGATTTCTCCACCTCCTCACTCCTGACACACAGACCTTTTTGTTAGAGTCTCCTCTCTTTTATTTTTCAAAATATAAACTACAACATACATAAAAAAAGGAATGTAAAACACAAATGTACCATTCTGTCATGCAAAATTATGAAGCAATCATCTGTAAAACACCGTCTAACCGAGAAAGAACACTTCCAGGCCTGAAGCCACAGTGTGTGCCTCTTTCCAAGCACAACTCCTTCTTCCGTTCCCTTTCCAGAGGTAGCTACTATCTTAACATCTGAGTTAATCATTTCCTTACTTTACTTTAGAGTTTTACCAATTTTCTATGCAACCCTAAACAGCATAGTTAAATTTTGTCTGCTTTTAACCTTCTTATGAATGGAGTCATACCATGTAATTTGCCTCTTTCATTCATTGTCATGCTTATTAGCTTTGTTTGACTGAGTCTAAAAGTAGTCTGTATACAGTCATTGATACTATTATATACTATTATATACTATCATGTGATTACACCATATATTTACCCATTTAAAAACATCCATTCTGCTGCTAATGAACACTTAAAAAAACCGAAAAATTGTTTTCAGTTTTTGATGACTAGAAATAGTGCTACTATAAATATTCTTGTGAGTATCTACTGGTGCATGTGTGCCAATAGTTTCACCTCGGTGAAATACCTAAGAGTGGAATTTCTGGGTCATGGTTGAGCACCCCATTTCTCCATGTGAGCAGGTGGGTTTTTAGAGTTCAGGTAGAAAGACCTATGTGGCTGGTGATTTCTTAGAGTGGTGCCTTTTTCCTTTGGTCCTGTGGATACACACACACCAAAAGCAGCTAAAGCCCAGATTGAGTCTAATTCTGCCAGAAGACAATAGTTATCAAAGTCATCTTCACCGAGAAGGTGGCTGTATTGCCATAATATCACTGAAACATTGCCAAAGAAAGGGCATTATTTTGACTACAAGGCAGTTTTCTAAGGCATAAAAATATTTGTTGCATTGAATGACATTAGCAGAAAACAAGAACAAAATATTTATTGACACTTCTGTCACTCAATAAATCACATTGCTTATCTGTGTTTCCTTCCAGACCAAGCTCAATTTACTAATTAAATTTTTTATATAACTGTAGTCACTACATAGATATACTTTTTTTTTTTAAGCTTTATTCCCTAAGCAAGATATCATGAGCATTCCTACTGTGCTATATAAGCTTCCTAAAAATTATTTTATTCAAAGTGTAATTTTCTGCCAATAGTGGCAGGTCTGGGGGAGATTGATGGGGAAGATTTTAGTGCCCCCAATCCCATTCTTTATTCCACACAAGCAACCCCAAATAAATATTCAGTCTAAGCAAAAAGAGCAAGTTCTCTGTCTAAATGCAGCTTTGAGCCCCCTGGCCTCCCTCCAACAAAATTGTATCCTAAACCCTTACATGTGGAAATCCTGGCATTCTACTGAATACCAAGGGCATGCCATAACTGACTTAATTGTTCCTCTGGTGTAGATCCTTCAAATTGTTTTTAATGCCTTGAAATTTTAAATTGTGCCCATTCATACAGCCATTTTCCTTCCTTTACATTATTTTCTTGGCATAAATTCTTAGAGTAAGGTTAATGAGTCAGAGATGAAGATTTTTTCTGGATCTTGATATATATAATACCAAAGCACTTTACAAAAGTGATGTTTCAGGGGTGGCTTAGTCGTTTGAGCATCTGACTTCAGCTCAGGTCATGATCTCGCAGTTCGTGGGTTCGAGCCCCGCACTGGGCTCTGTGCTGACCTCTAGCTCAGAGCCTAGAGCCTGCTTTGGATTCTGTGTCTCCCTCTCGGCCCCTCCCCTGCTTGCGCTCTGTCTCTCTCTGTCTCTCCAAAAAAATAAACGTTAAAAATTTTTTTTAAAAAAAGTGATGTTTCAGTTCATATTTGCACCAAGAATATATATAGTATATTAATTAGCATTCTTAGTTGTAAACTAAGGAATTTATTGGTCCAGAGAGTAAGTCTGAAGTTATGAAGGTGTGGAGTTTACCCACACCGTACTGTCGGGCTGTTCCAGAGAAGATTGTGTTATCAGGAGACACCATGGCAGCTTACCTGCTGAGTCTGGGCAGCAGCTGATACCAGTGCCCTCAAATCTGGACACCTCTCCTATCATCTCCATCAGGAAATGAATTCTGTGCATCATGTACTTCCTCCTATTTCCCTCTTCTATATCAAGCTCTTAATTGGATATATTTGTAGATTACCTGTCTATATCCTTGTTGCAAAGGAACTTGGGAAAATGAGTTATGTATTATTATAAGAGAGGACTTATAATTTGACAACTTTCCCAAATATAAGAAGTTTGTTCAAAAGATATGGGTAGCCACACACATGAGATATGTCTGCCTCCCCTTCCATAGCAGTGAGCATTTAATAGATAATTGAACTGTTTCTGCTAATTAGTTTTGAAATAGTTTTTGTGCAGGGTAGGGGTACCTGGGTGGGTCATTTGGTTGAGCTTCTGACTCTTGTTTTTGGCTCAGGTCATGATCTGATGGTTTGTGGGTTCCAGGCCCGCTTCAGGCTCCGTGCTGACAGTGAGGAGCCTGCTTGGGATTCTCTCTCTCTCTCTGTCCCTTCCACTCTCTCTATTTCTCAAAATAAAGAAATAAACTTAAAAAATAGTTCTTTTTTCATTTATGTGATTATTATTAAAATTTCCTTTCAAATTTCTATGTACCAATTTTATATCCACTCACAGAATCTGTAAGTCCATCTTCTTCATCTATTAGATATATTTCTATCAGAAATATCTGAATATATTTATTAATATTTATTTATATTTACCATAGCTGTGTAGGAACTTTAATATACCACAGAGATTAAACTTAGTTGTCAATGTTTTCATCTTTTAATATCTAAACGTCAAAATCATTTCTATGCAGGGTGACGGTCAGGTAGGCCTTTGTCTGGTCTTTGTGCCCTTTCATTGTCATGATATCACTTATTCTAAGAAGCAGCTGGTTGGTCTCTTGACATATGCCCAGAGAATTCCCAGTCCCCAAAAAAGGGAAGAAAAAAAGGAATAAAAAAAAATCACAAATATTTATTTTGTGCCTTTGCACATGTCATGACTCTAGTTATTTGGAAAGTATGAGAAAATTATGCCTGTAAGTGGCTGAGATAGATACTCAAGTCTCAGGTGGTATTTTTTGAACAAAAGAGACAGACATGACCTTGACATTTTTCTCCCATCTTCATCATAGCTTGATGAAACATTTATTTTTTTATGTCTAATAAAATATTTATTCTTTATGTCTAATCTGTCATCCAAAGGATCATTAGTTTATAAACAATGACTTCAAACTGAGCCCAAGCCCTAATTCTACACTCTAGAAATGGCCACTTTACGTATGGGGGAGAAACAGCTGAGGTACTTTATTAAAGTTATAATTACTTTACCAAAAGAGTCGTAAGTTGGATATTTCTCGATTTTTGTCTCTTATTGTTACTATCTCATGTCCTCTATCCGGAACTGTACAACTGCCAAGTCACAGTTTCAAGAGCCACGGCATTAGGCAGCATTCTTTGGGGCACGAGGCCATGCCCTTTCCCCCTCCACCCACAAAAGTACAAAAAGTGTAGGTTACCTCATAGGCCACTGGGCAAATGCCTAAATCCTTCTGGATCAATCTGTCCATGCTTTCGGATGCACACAGATTTGCCCTTGCTAATGCTGCCTGTGATTATAAATATCTGTGGAGGCACTTTGATGGATGAATGGCACTTTCCACTACTTGGTGAATTGTGTGCTCTCATGGATAATAAAAATAAATACAACCAACATGATTGCATTTCAGAGACGGGGTGTAGAGCAAGGAGCAACCAATCAAAAGTATCTAAAGCACCAAATTATGCCCCTGAGGAATCATCTTGCATATCCTTGGTTCTGTTTCCATGGTAGTAAGGATTGCTTGGGATATTCAAAGGCAATTTAAATGCATTTAGGCCACAGCTTACAAGGGGATAATATTAGGAAAATCAGAAGTGAGTAAACATTAACAGCTAGGAAGAGAAGCAGTATTAAGAACCATGCTCCATCTTGCTTGCTTTTTTATTTAGTGAAAAATAAAAAAATTTTGACATCTGGAAATTATGTCTGCTTCTAACTTGGGCTTAGGATAACTCATTTCAAGAAAGTGCCACAATTTCCATATGCTAGCACACAGACATTTGAGGCTGCTTGTTTTGTTCTGTTTGTTTGTTTTTTTAATTTAACTTTTAGGCTCAAAGGTATGAATTTGCATTATTCTCCCTGGGCCAGCCTTGGGCAGGTTCAGACCAGGTACAGAAGGGTCCCCCCATCTGAAAATACAACTCCTCCTCACTGACACGTCAATAGTGTGGATTCACTTTAAGTTCTGGTGACTCTTCAGCCTTTCAGAGTCTCCAAGGGGAATTCAAAGGCCCCTTGGAGAAGGAAGCTTAGACTGGCAACCTTAAACACCACCAACTGTGATCTGCTAACACCCTGGTAGGAACTTGAAAAGGGGGCTCAAGTTGAACATAGAAGAAGGAAGAAGAGACAGAAAGAAGGAAGTACAGGTAGGAAAGACAAGACACTTATTTCTTAATTTTACCCTAGGGGATGGCTTGTTTGCAATAATGGGACAAAAGTCTCATGTTTCTCTATTTATTTTATAATTTTGGTTAACAAATACTTGTATAGGACTTGCTAGATCTTGGGCACCATTCTATGCACTTTATTTTTTTTTTTAATGTTTGTTTGTTTGTTTATTTTGAGAGAGAGAGAGGGAGAGAGAGAGAGAACACATGCGCACAGGACGGGGCGGAGAAGGAATCCCAAGCAGGCTCCATACTGAGCGTGGATAGATCCCATGACTGTGGGAGATCATGACCTGAGCCGAAATCAAGTTCATCCAGGCCCTACAGAGCCGTCTAGGCATGCCTATGCACTTTATAAATAAAAACTCATTTATTACTCATGACCACCTTAAAGAGTAGGCACTTTTGATTATTTCCATTGGATAGATGAGGAAACAGGCACACAAGTTGAAATAAGGGTCCCAATGTTTCCCAAGAGCCAGTAAATGGAGAGCTGAGATTCTGGGTCCTGGTCCACATATGGCTCCTACGACCCCACTCCTAACCACTCCCCGATACTAAATACAAACCGTGAAGTTTTTTGATTCTCCTTGAAAGCTTTGTTATTAGGGGATGTGAATGAGGAGAGAGGTCAGTTTAATGTAACACCTAGCCCCCAGAATTCAGTGTTCAGGTGGAGAATGTATAATGCTTACAGAGGACTCAGGACAGAAGAGTCTTGAAATTCGATTCCTTAGTCTGCTTTGTGTAACATTTAGAAAGCTACAGCAACTCCTGCCTCTATATTCATCTTTGAATGGAGATTTTGATGTTGATCAGATAAGAATTCTAATTTTCATAAAAAAGGGAGTTTGAACTCCCCCAGGGGGCAATTGGGCATTAGCTTGATAGCCTGTGAAGGTAACTAGTTTTTGTTCATTTGAAAGCAGAGAATAATGGGATGGGAGAAAAAAGTAGGGGATTCAAACTATTTTGTGGAATCTGAAACTTCTTTTAGCATCATGGGAATTTTCTTGGTCCGTGCTGTGAAGATAGTATGACCCCCTCTCTAAGAGGGATGTGAATTACTCACTATTTCCAACTGTACAATTGCTTCATTATGTCCACACCCACATTTTTCTGTTTACAGCCAAAGAAAAGGCCCATTGTTGATGCCAAATCACCACCTGAAAACAAGCATATCATAATTCACCTAAAATATGTTAGACTGTTTGGGGGAACAGTATATTTTATGACACTAAAAAGGAATTTTCAATCACCCTTAAGAAAAAGGTGTTAAATCTTTCTAGGTATTAAAAAGTCCTAGATATTTAAATGTCTTAAATCTTTGAAGGATTATAAATAATCCTACATAACCCTCAAAACTTGTGTTTTACTTTTTAAAATGTTATGTGTCTTTGCATATTAGTAGTTTATCCAGAGAAAGTTGGATTTCTGGCCTTTGAGAACTACAGAGGACTGAAGTGGTTGTAAGCCATTGTTCAGAGACCATTGCATTCCAACGTTTCAGTGGAGAGTGATTTTTGTCCTCCAAGGGACATTTCTTTGGCTGTAAACAGAAAATTGGTGCTGGGATGTTTTTAAAGGCATTTTGTGCATTGAGGGTAGCGTGCTGCTAAATATCCTACAATGTGCCTGACAGTGCCCTACAATGAATACTCTGGATGACAGTGTTCGTCATGCTGAGATTGAGAAATCCTGCAATGGAGATTTTCCAAATCTTACTTGTAGGACTTTTTATATAGATCCTTTATTTTATATTACTTGCCTTATAAGCCCCCTGTATATGCAGCTAGTCAATCCATCTTGGAACTTACCATCTTGTGATGGTGCCCAGGACCATCAGGGACTAAATATTCACAGAGGATCAGAGACATTCTTTTCAGGGCTTAAGCTTCCAAACCCACGAAAAACAATTTTGTGAGCTTGTCCAAGAGCCTAATTTTCATTTATAG
The DNA here is from genome assembly GCA_028646485.1 of Cryptoprocta ferox. Lineage (NCBI taxonomy): Eukaryota > Metazoa > Chordata > Mammalia > Carnivora > Eupleridae > Cryptoprocta > Cryptoprocta ferox. The sequence continues at coordinate 38,202,456 of CM053560.1, forward strand.
CTTACAAAACAAAAATTGCAAAGTTGTAGTCTTGTGATGAACTTTAAAAAAAAAGTTTCTTAAATGTTTATTTATTTTTGAGAAAGACAGAGAGACAGACAAAGTACGAGCGGAGGAAGGGCAAAGAGAGAGGAAGGCACAGAATCCTAAGCAGGCTCCAGGCCCTAAGCTGTCAGCATAGAGCATGACAAGGGCTCAAACACAAGAACAGTGAGATCATAACCAGAGCCAAAGTCAAACGCTTAACCACTGAGCCACCATGTGCCACTAGTCTTGGAATGAACTTTTGTACCTGTTTGAAAACTGGGTACTGCCTTGATCACGTTTCTCAGCTCACATCATTGGGATAATGGCCGTGTTTGCATTGTTCAACTTCATGCTCTTTAGCTCCTGGAAATACTAAAGGATGACACTAGGATGTTCTGTTGGCAGAGTACAAAGTATCATGGAGTGGTGGTACGATGATGGATCCAAGTGTCATCACTTATATGGTCCTCCTGGCTCTAAGCCTCAGTATATTCATCTGAAGATATCATCTTTTACAGATTTGTTTGAACGACATGAAGTGGTTTATCCAAATCATGTGTTCCAGTGTCTGGCACATAGTAGATATACAGTTAATGCTAAATCCCTTCTCTCCACCTATTTTTCTTCTAAAAAGCAGGTTCTGAACTGTCAGCATGAAGCCCAATGTGGAGCTTGATCCCATAAACTGTGAGATCATGACCTGAGCCAAAAGCAAGAGTTGGACGTTTAACTGACTGAGCCACCCAGGAGCGCCAGCCCCCACCTATTTTTCTTAGGGAGAACTCTTCCCTTCCTGTCCTAGCTCATCAAAATAAAATGACCAGCCGTTTCACATGGAGCTTTGTGTCCCCTCTGGGTAGACACAGGCCTCAGGGGGTGACCACAGAGCTTGATGAGCAGACAATATCTTTATGCAACACAGACTCAAACCAGCATGTCTCACTTGGCTAATGGAGTGTGGGCAGGATCTCAGGCCTCACCTGCCTCTCAGCTGGCACCCTGTGCAGGGAACAACTTAAACTAACATATACATTCTCCTTTTTAGAACTTCCCTCCCTGCAAAGAGCACACATTTTCCTTTGCCCTTGAGTCTGTGAGTAAGCACACCTGGGTCAAGGCCCAAGGGTGGGCTTCCAGAGGAAGGCCTGTCTCATCTCTGTGTTTTGATAGGTATGAGGCAGGTGCTGCCTCAGCAAATCTTGCCTAACTTCCAGAGTCTAGAAATGTAACTTTGAGGGGAAGGACTAGGAAGCCTGATATTGGCTTGTAGAGCCACGTGGCATTCTTGAGCTGACTCCTAACTCTGTTGTTCCATAGAAGAAAGGAGTAAGATGAGCATTTTAGAAACTCCAACATTATTAATCATGAATCCATTTTTACATTTATTACCCAGATGTTTTTCAGCATGTTCACATGGCAGGTGCAATGCTACAACTTGGGGGTAAAACTTTGAATAAGACAGTCTCCACTCTAAAAGTACCCATAGCTCAGTGGGGAAGGGAAATGAGTCACCACAATGTGGCATAACTAGTTCTTTAACAGAGGTATATATGGGGAGTTTGGAAACATGGGACAAGATCAAGAACTTAACTCAGCCTGAGAGGAGCAGAGAAATCCAGGCTTTTCTCAGGAGAAGTGACATATGAACTGAGTCTCAAAGGCAGAAAAGGAATTTTTAAAGCACATGTGAAGAAGAAGGGCCTCCAGGGTGATGTTCAAGTGTCTGGCTTGGATAATGAGGTGAATGATGGTTGCCATCCTTAGGAAAGAGGAGAGAGAGGGACAAGAGTTTAGACATGTTGCTTGGAAATGATGGCCTATGTGTCACTTGGAGTTGTCTGGTAACTGGGTGGATTTAGGAGTTTAGAAGGAAAAGAATGTTTTTATTGAAAACCTAATGTGTGCCAGCTACTGTTAAGTGATTTACATGCTTCATTTCATTCATTTTTTGTCAGACTCTGTGAGTTACATATTATTGTCTTGACCTTATAGATAAGGAGAGCGAGGCCTAGAGTTGAAATGGCAGAGCTGGAACTTGAATCCAGGCTGTCTCTGCCAAAACCTGTGTTCTTTCCAGGGTCTCTGGGAGAGATGGTGGAGGTTGGGATTGGAGAGTTTGGGTTGGGAATCTTTAACCCAGAAATAATAGCTCATTCTGAATTTGCATTTGTTTTATTAAGACTGCATCCAGGTGTTCTTGTCACAGTAATTTATGGCATAGACATTCCTTTTTTTTCCTTTTCCTTTACTTTTTTTTTTTTTTTTTTTTTGCTTTGTAAGTGCTACTCAAGTAGTAATATATATTTTTTAATGTTTATTTTTTGAGAGAGTGTGTGTGTGTGAGCTGGGAGAGGCAGATAGAGAGAACAGGAGACAGAGAATCCCAAGCAGGCTCACCGCTATCAGCACAGAATCAGATATGGGGCTCAAACTTATGAACTGTGTGTGAGATCATGACCTGAGCCTAAATCAAGAGTTGGATACTTAACCAACTGAGCCACCCAGGTGCCCCTCAAGTAGTAATATCTTTTAATTACTGTTTGTTTTTTCTTATCTTATAAGTCAGAATTTGGGCTGGATTTCAGTTAGTTTTAATGCTAACCCTATGTCAGTTTTAACAGTTAGCTGGGTGACTCCCAACCAATCACAATTTAATCTGTTCTGATAGGAACATAACATTTTCACAGCGGGAGTACTGATCATTATAGTTGAGTAAATTCAGCTTACTGTTGTCTCAAGAAGATAAAGTTTATCCCCTGAGCTAGAATTAGCATACACATTAGAAGAACTGCAGCTGGTGATATCACAAAGAAAGGATTTACTTGAGTTTATTTTGAGGGTTGCCAAAGTAGAAACTTACCCATTTATTCTGATGAGAATTTATTTTCTGTCTCTCCCTCTCCATCTCCCCTCTATGTTTCTGTCTCTCTGACTTTTTCTTTCTTTGTTAACATATTTGAATTCATTTTTTAAATTTATAATTCTCAAAACTAGAAAAAGAAGTCTTTTAATGAGCACCTTTTTATCTAACCATTTTAACAGGCATGAAAGAATATCTGGACAATTAGAATGTCCTAGTTTCATTTCGTTTTCCATTGAAATTAAGAAAAAAATATCAAAAATCCTATTGAAATCATCTTGTGCACAATTATTGAGTAATAAACACAGACCATCCAGTAGAGGGCAGTGCTGACTTATTCATGGATGCCTTCAATAGAAGATGCAACATTTAGTACATAACAGAAGCCTTAAAATGCTTTATAAATTTTTAACGTTTTATTTTATTTTACTTTTTATTTGTTTTTGTTGTTATTAGTTTGTGGGTTTTTTTATAGTTTATTGTCAACTTGGTTTCCATATAACACCCAGTGCTCATCCCAACAAGTGCCCTCCTCCATGCCCATCACCCCCTTCCCTTCTCTCCCTCTCCCATCAGCCCTCTGTTTGTTCTCAGTATTCAAGAGTCTCTCATGGTTTGCCTCCCTTGCTCTCCCCAACTATTTTCCCCCTTCCCCTCCCCCATGGTCCTCTGTTAAGTTTCTCCTGTTCCGTTTATGAGTGAAAACATATAGTGTCTATCCTTCTCTGCCTGACTTATTTCACTTAACATGACACCCTCGAGGTCCATCCACGTTGCTACAAATGGCCAGATTTCATTCTTTCTCATGGCCATGTAGTATTCCATTGTATAGATAAACCACATCTTCTTGATCCATTCATCAGTTGATGGACATTTAGGCTCTTTCCATGATTTGGCTATCGTTTAAAGTGCTGCTATGAACATTGGGGTACATGTGCCCCTATG
>CM053560.1:38206787-38304713 GCA_028646485.1 Cryptoprocta ferox
AAGGAGGCTCATTGACTGTCCAGGGCCTGTCGTTTCCGAAAGTGTTCTCTTAATGGTGTCCCTCGGTTTCTGTTGTTGTGCCTTTGATTATTTTATTTCCCTGGTCAGTGATATTTGGGACCCTCCACCACGTATACTTTGGCTTGTTTTTTGAGGTATCCCTGAAAAGGAATCAGACTAGCATACAGGGAACAAAAGCACGCAAACGCACAGACAAATCAAACAAACAAGCAAGCCAAAATGGGAAAGGAAGTAAAGAAAAGGAAAGGAAAGAAAAGAAAAGAAAGAAGAGAAGAAAAGAGAGAAGAAAAAGAAACAAAAACAAAAAGAAAAAGAAAAACAAGGTGGGGACAGAGACAGCAAAGGTCTGTGGTGAGTCTAAAAGCATATAAGCAGCCAAAAGGAGAGATAAGAATATGCTACGGAAAATATATCTGGATGGCAGCAGAAAAGAGGGAGAAGCAAAGAAAAAAGGGGAAAAAAAAAGACAACTCCCCTGTGCGGATGGGCGTGGTCTGGCATCAGGTCAGGTCTTGGGGGCTGCTCTCTCCGAGGCCCCGCCTTGGTGGTTGCGGGGAGAAGTATGGCGCCGCTTCAAAGCTTTGCTGGAACCAAGCGTTGCAAGCCGCCCTTCTGAGTCTGATCTCCCTGTGCCGTGGGCGAGCCAAACTGTATTCTCCAAGCTCCGCCTCGCTTCCAAATCCCAGTCCGTGCAGTTCAACACCGTCACCGGGGATGAGATGCGTTCCCACTGGCGGCCGGCCTCCCGGCCCGGCTTGCGCCGCCCTTTATGCAGAGCTGCCACCGCGCTTTTCAAGGCGTCTTTCTCGGCTCCGTCGCCGCCGCTTTTCGCACCGCCGTCGCCTTTATCTGTGCCGCCGCCGCTCCCGGTGTGGCTTGGAGTGGATGCCACTGCCGCTGCGCCCAAGGAAGGATTCGCTGGCCAGATGGGACGGATTTCTCTCCCGGCGCTCGGCAGTTATATATGGGGAGACAGGCGAGGTTTTCCTCCCTGAGAGATGGTTCTAGGTGCGTTTTCCGTCTCTCTTTCTCTTCCCCTGGTCTCTCTGGGGCACAGCGCACTCTCCCTGTGTTGGGCTCGGGGGCTCCTTCCCCCTGCACCACCGGGACCCGCCCGTCCCCTAATTTCCCAGATCACAGTCACTCATTCAGGCATCTTTGAGGTTGACTTCTTTCTGGCGTCTGTTTCTTCTTTCTCCCACCTGCAAATCCAAGTTTTATCCCTTCAGCCCTTCTCAGTTCAATCCATGCGGGTGTGCGCGGATTACAGAGCTCCCTGCGTCTCCGCCATCTTGCCCGCTCCCCGTTTCCATATATTTTTAAATTTCTTCTCTAATTGCCTGGTTGGCCCATTCATTATTTAGTAGGGTGTTCTTTAACCTCCATGTTTTTGGAGATTTTCCAGACTTTTTCCTGTGATTGATTTCAAGTTTCATAGCATTGTGATCTGAAAGTGCGCATGGTATGATCTCAATTCATTTATGTTTATTGAGGGCTGCTTTATGACCCAGTATGTGGTCTATCTTGGAGAATGTGCCATGTGCACTTGAGAAGAATGTGAATTCCATAGCCTCAGGATGTAGAGTTCTAAATATATGTCAAATCCATCTGTTCCAATGTGTCATTCAGGTCCATTGTTTCTTTAATGATTTTCTGTCTGGTTGATCTATCCATTGCTGTAAGTGGAGAATTAAAATCCCCTGCTATTAGCACGTTCTTATCAATAAGATTGTTTCTGTTTGTGATTAATTGTTTCATGTATTTGGGTGTTCCCGAATTCGGTGTGTAGACATTTATAATTATTAGCTCTTCCTGATGGATAGAGCCTGTAATTATTATATAGTGCCCTTCTTCATCTCTTGTTACTACCTTTACTTTAAAGTCCAGTTTGTCCAATAAACGTATGGCTACTCCAGCTTTCTTTTGACTTCCAGTAGCATGATAGATAGTTGTCCATCCTCTCACTTTCAATCTGAAGGTGTCCTCAGGTCTGAAATTAGTCTCTTGTAGACAGCAAATAGATGGATTTTGTTTTTTTATCCATTCTGATACTCTATGTCTTTTGATTGGAGCATTTAGTCCATTTACATTCAGTGATATTGTTGAAAAATATGGGTTTAGAGTCATTGTGTTCTCTGTAGGATTCATGGTGGTGAATGTAGTGGTGTCTCTGGTACCTTGTGTTCCCTGCAACATTTCCCTCATAGTGTCTCCCTTAGGATTTCTTGTAGGGCTGGTTTCGTGGTGATGAATTCTTTCAGTTTTTGTGTGTTTGGGAAAACCTTTATGTCTTCCATTCTGAATGACAGGCTTGCTGGATAGAGGATTCTTGGCTGCGTATTTTTTCTGTTCATCACATTGAAGATTTCCTGCCATTCCTTTCTGGCCTGCCAAATTTCAGTAGATAGGTCTGCAACTACTCTGATAGGTCTCCCTTTGTATGTTAGGGTCCTTTTATTCCTAGTTGCTTTCAGAATTCTCTCTTTGTCCTTATATTTTGCCAGTTCACTATGATATGTCATGCAGAAGGTCGATTCAAGTTATGTCTGAGGGGAGTTCTCTGTGCCTCTTGGATTTCAATGTCTGTTTCCTTCCTCAAATTGGGGAAGTTGTTGGCTATAATTTGATCAAGCACCCCTTCAGGACCTTTTTCTCTTTCTTCTTCTTCAGGAATTCCTATGATACAGATATTGTCCTGTTTGATTGTATCACTCAGGTCTTGAATTCTCCTTTTGTGCTCCTGGATCAATTTATCTCTCTTTTCCTTGGCTTCTTCTTTTTCTATAATTGTGTCTTCTAATTCACCTATTCTCCTCTCTGCCTCTTCAATCCGTGCCATGGCTGCCTCCATTTTATTATGCACCTCATTTATAGCATTTTTTAATTCATCACAACTATTTTTAAGTTCCATAGTCTTTGTAGCAATAGCTTCTCTGATGTCTTCCATGCCTTTTTCAAGCCTAGCGATTAATTTTATGACTATTGTTCTAAATTCTTGGTCCATTATGTTGCTTATATCTGTTTTGACCAATTCTTTAGCTGTCATTTCTTCCTGGAATTTCTTTTGAGGAGAGTTCTTCCATTTCGTCATTTTGACTAGCTTTCTGTCTCTTGTCAGTTTTAAAAGCTTGTTATGTGCTCTGTACCTGTGAGTATTGCTATATTAAAGGAGGCTCATTGACTGTCCAGGGCCTGTTGTTCAGGAAGTGTTCTTTTAATGGTTTCCCTTGGTGTCTCTTCTTGTGCCTTTGGTTATTTTATTTCTCTACTCGTAGTGATATCTGGGAGTCTCCACCATGTGTACTTTGGCTTAATTCTTGAGATAGCCCTGGAATGGAAAACAAACAGCAAACAAACAGGGAACAAAAGCACACGTGCACAAACAAATCAAAGAAACAAGCAAACCAAAAGTGGGGGAAAACAACAACAAACATCAAAGGGCAGTTTAAAAGCATAAAACCAGAGATCCCAGATACAAATAAAGAGCAGGGTGGAGGCAGTGCTCATGGAAGAGCATATACAAAGAGAGAAATGACAAGGGTGGGGAGAAAGAGAAATTGAACATTGATCAGGCAGAGAGACTAAAAGGCTTAATTCAGAGAGAGAAAAAGGAGAATATGGCAGGAGGTAAGGAGAGAAAAAAAAAAAAACGAAGATAATGCTACCCTGAGAACCTATATAGTCTGATTATTTCAGAGAGAGAGAGAAAGGAAGGTAGTGAGTGATAGAGGTGTAGAATATGTATCAAGAGAATGGATTAGATATGACTGTTTAAGCAAACCTATAAACAGAATACCCAGTCCAGCAGAGGTGAGAGAAAAATGACATAAGGGGGAGTATATCTGAATAGCAAGAATTAATGTACCGTTAATCAGGGCAATGCTTAAATCTGGTCTTGGGTGAGGAGTTGTCTGTTTCTGCAGCATCTATCCAGCTCCAGTAACAAACAGCTAAGCAAAGCAGATGGGCATGATTTGGTGTAGGTGGGTCTCACCTCCACTGTGGGTCCTGGAGGCTGCTCCCTGAGGCCCCACCTTGGCGGTTGTGGGGAGAAAAATGGTGGGCCCCCAGTCCCTTCTTGAACCAAAGGTTGCAAATCACTCTTTTGGGTCTGATCTTCCTGTGCCGTGGGCGCAGTCAAGGTGGGCCGTGTTCTATGTCCCACCCCCAGCCTAGTTTCCAGCTCTTACTCTGTGTGCAGTAATGATACCACCTGAAATGTAATCCCACAAGCCCAGCCCGGGACTCTTCCTAGCTGGGGATTGAGTAGGGGAGAAGTTTCTCCTGATGCCGATTGAGTCCCTTGTATACAGTCTGTGATGGAGGGAATTTCTGGGACCGGGACACCCAGCCCAAAGAAGCCTCCGCAGTTAGAGATAGTATCTCTCTGAACGCTCTGCGGTTAGAGATGGGATGATAGGATCCCTCTCCGTCCCAGGGCGAGGTTTTTCTCTTCTCCAGGGACAGTTCTACTAGCAGTTTCAGCCGCTCTTTTCCCGTTGTCTCTCTGCAGAGGGGGTTCCCTCCCCTCTGTGCTTCTGTGTCCCAGCCCGTTTTATCTTCCCCAGTTTGCAATCATGCACCTATGAGGCTGTCTTCTTAGTGGACTCTCTTTTCCTCCCAGACTCTTGTGGTTCAAGTGTCTTTTGGCCTCAGCCCTTCTTTGTTTCATAGATGCAGGCAGGAAGTACGGAGCTCCCTATTCTCCACCATCTTGCCCTCCCCTGGTAACATTTTATATAATTTCAGAACAGTAACAGAACCAGGAAATTGTGGTTAGCACTATTCACAGACCTTAATAAAATGTCACCAGCCTCACATATATGTATCTGTATGTAGGTGTATGTGCATTGTGTATAGTTCTACTCAATTTTATCACGTGTGTAGGTTTGAATAACCACCACCACTGATTAGAACATTTATTGCTAGGGGAGCCTGAGTGGCTCATTCGATTGAGTGTCTGACTCTTGATTTCGGCTCAGGTCATCATGATCCCAGGATTGTGGGATAGAGCCCCATGTCAGGCTGAGCATGGAGCCTACTTAAGTTTCCTTCTCTCTCTCCCCTCTGTCCCCTTCCTCCAATCTTTCTCTCTTAAAAAAAAAAAACAGAAAACAAAAAACATCTACTGTTATATGTAAGGGGAAACTTAAAATGAAGCATTTAATGAGAGAGAAGGGGGCAGGGACTGAGACAGAGAAAGAGAGGGAGAGAGGGAGAGAATAATATAGTGAACTGCTCATGTTTAAGAGAGTCAAGATAATGTGGAAATCTGCCAATCTAAAGAGACAGTCAATTCAGTGATATGCAGAATTACATGTAGCCAACGGTGCAGTGGAATTTTCCTATTGAGGAATCCCATAAGATTACTAAAGATAATAAAATCATTTATATGAGACAGAAGACTATTCAAGTAAGACCATGTCTGCCTGCAGAATATCAGAATACTAAATGACCTGAATGCTTATATATGGAGTATACGCAAAGAGATGCAGAGGGATGCAGGAATGCTTCCATCAAGCAGGGAATATATCAAGGAGCACTTGTCCACAATAGCTACAAGATTTCCGTGCAAGAGCATTGTGGGCTTTTGGGGCCAGACAATTCTCTGTTGGGTATGCCTTTACATGCTGCCCAGATCTTTAGAACTCCTGGCCTAGGCCACCTGGCACTATGAAAACAAAGCACATCTCGGGGCGCCTGGGTGGCTCAGTCAGTTGAGCATCCGACTCTTGATTTCGGCTCAGGTCATGATCCCATAGTTGTGAGATCAAGCCCTGTGTCGGGCTCTGTGCTGAGCATGGAGGCTGTTTAAGATTCCCTCTCTTTCCCTCTGCCTCTCTCCCTAGCTCATACTTGCACTTTAGAGAGAGAGAGAAAGAAAGAGAGAGAGAGAGAGAACAAAGCACATCCAACAAAATTTCAAAAGTATCTAGAGGGTTGTGATAATATCCCCAATCAAAAACCACAAATCCCTTCTTGTTCTTCAGGAAGAATAATCTCCCAGACTTCCTTAGTCCCTGTTTCCACTCATAGGATCTTTCTTTTGTTTTTGTTTTTGTTTTCTCCCCAGGGACTGCCAGTAATGGAGGATCTGGATTTTTAAAGTTATTTTTATATACCCTTTTATTATGGAAAGTGACAGTTTCTTAAACACAACTGCCTTCATCCTGGTTGACCTGAGTAGGCCTGAGCCCATACCATTACTTAAAAAAAAATTTTTTTTTTAATGTTTAATTTTGAGAGAGAGAGAGAGAGAGAGAGAGAATGAGCAGGGTAGGGGCAGAGAGAGGGAGACACAGAATCTGAAGCAGTATCAAGGCTCTGAGCTGTCAGCACAGTGCCTGACGTGGGGCTTGAACTCACGAACTGCGAGATCATGACCTGAGCTGAAGTTGGACACTTAACTGACTGAGCCACCCAGGCGCCCCAAAAGTGACCATTATGACCATTACTAAAAGAAGAGAAGGGGGTAGCATTCTATCACAGCTGAAATTTAAAACTATGGGCACCAATTATACAAAAGGCCTTGGTTGGAGCTTTATTCAAAGCATTTTAGTGACACTCAGGGAAGATTATTTGTTAAGTTCTAACAACTTTCATTCTAACATCAACTTTATTTGAGAACTGCATGGAAGTTTAACTTTCAAGGAAAAGAGAATTCAATTCAATGTGGGCTTATCATTTGTTGTATTAACACTAAACTAAGTACTGTAGACTCTTCAAAAGAAGTATGATCTTTGCTACTTGATCTCAAGGAGCTTAAAGTTTTATTAGGGTAATAATATATTAACCCTGAAAATAATGAGATATCATATGTAGTTCCCATCAGAAGTAATTCTAAAAAGAGGTGAGACTAAGGAAGGGATGATTATGTCTCCGGAGAACCACAAAAATCTTTCTAGAGGAGGATGGGAGTGGGGAGCAGGGCTGGAGGTTTGCAATAAGATTGGAAAGGGAGAAGGAAGGGCTGTTTAAGGAAACTTAATTATTGCAAGTAACATTCTTCAACACATTTCAAGACAAAATAAAGGGAAAGCATGGTAGGCAAGACTGGAAAATGAAACATTGAGGAGGGGAGTCGTTGTCTTTTACTTTCATCACTGTTTTACAGTTATATTTACGCCAAGCAACAGCCTTTGACATCAGAGCATAGAAGGTATTCCAGAAATTGGAGAGGATGGAAGTTCTATTGCATCAACACCTAGCATTCTCCATTTGACCATCCATTATTCTCAGCCATGACCTAATTTCTGTGCACTCTACCTAGGCCCTATGAGGCTTGTGGATTAAAAACCCTCTTGTTTTTAAATTCTTAATCCTAGGGGGCTCCTGGGTAGCTCAATCAGTTGAGTGGCCATCTCTTGATTTCTGCTCAGGTCATGATCTTGTGATTTGTGGGATCCCAAGCTTGGGATTCTCTCTCTCCATCTCTGACGGCCCCTCATCTGCTCGCATGCTCCTCTCTCTCAAAGTAAATAAACATTAAAAAAAATTCTTAATTCTAACACATGTAGGCATTTAGCAGGAAGCAATTAAGTGTTTTGAAGCTTATTTCTAGTGTAAATTAACCCAAAATCGTATCTTGATATTTTGTGTAATTAGCGGTGTTTTGATTATACTGTTTGTTTATTTATTCTCTCTGTTTTTAATCGTGTTTTGGGATGTAAATCACGTCTTGGGGACAAGGATATTTAGCACCAAACTAAGATTTGGTTTGCCAAAACATTTCAGCTAAGAGTAAGTTTGTGCGCTGTCAGAATCACATGGTAAGGTGTTGAAATACAGCATATGCTGTTCATCTTTTTTCTCTAATTGTGAAAGGCCCCTGTCCTGAGGGACCATTGCTTCATCATGGGGACTTACGTGATGGCCGCTTTACTTCAGCACTGTCCTGGCTTCATGGAAAATTCCCAAGATGTGTGTAGAGGAAGCAGCCAAAGCTCTTTCCCAACTGGAACGAAGGAGGGGCCCAGCTGAGAGTGCTTTTCTCCTTGACTCCGGCAGTTGTTTCTCTGTTCATAGAGGAAGGACTGTAGCTGGTGTTTGAATCAGTTTTGTTTTGTTTTTTTAATTATTGGAGTTTTGTAACTGGTTGAAATCCTGTCTGCTCCTGAATGGACTAATCCAGGAGAGGCGGGGTTCCACAGCTCTGACCCTTGCGCTTCATGGGCCTCTGGGGAGTCCTTTCATTTATTGATCTTTCATTTGCTTTGAGTACTTTGGCTCCAAGTTTTGAGATACATTCCGTGCAAAATGGAAAGAGGCAATCCTGACAGATGCTGTGATAAGAACTTGCTGAGTGTCTTCACCAGAAGCAGGAGATTCTGAGGTTGGATTTTTCCCACTGGTCAATAGAATAAATTAGGACAATTATGCATTGCAAAGATACTAGCTATAACTGTTGTTTTTCTGATCACAACGACTGATTGTTTAAACATCTAATTGAATTCCAAAATGAATTATGCTTCTATTCAGGTAAGATGAAATTTATGATGTTGACATTTGTATATTAATTTGTTTTCATTTTCCAATGCAAGAACTGCTAGTGAGGTGAAAAGACTGTGTGGTTTTATTATAGCTTGTGTACTAGTCACAATTCTCCATAGAAACAGCTCTGTTCCCCTTTCACCCTCCCCAGAGCTGGAGTGCGCGATGGAGAATACAGGTACACAACCATGGTATGGTCTGGCTTGGGACACTAAATCTAATTCAGTCCTTACATTTTACAGAAGGGGAAACAGGCTCAGAGGAAACTCTTGGAATTTTTTCATGGGAGTGAGACTCCCAGAATACAGAAGTTTATAAACAAAGTCCCTGTCTTTCAGGTTGGCCTCTAAGAAGTGAAAATTATAATGGAAACAATAAATAATAATTAATGAGAATGAATTCTCATAATTATAAAAGAATGACTATAATTATTGTGTATGAACGACTGTGCCCTTTACAGACATTTTCTTATTTAAATTTCCTTATTGTTTGTAAGTACATAAAGATGAAGAAAACCTAAGCTGCTGAGGGTGGAACCAGCTTGGCTCTGGCCCTAGATCCTGCTCCTAGAGCTAGTGCTTGCTCATGGACAATCTTGGCCGAAACTGCACTTTCTCGTCCAATAAGAAGGCACGTCTTATGCAACGTGCTTTCCATATTTAAATCAACAAGGGCCCAATTCCAGAGACCCGGTTAATTCCGGAGTGGGGTGGAAAACAGTTTGATAGTTTGTTCGGTTTATTTAGTTAAGAAAATAAGGATGAGGCTGGACGAAGTCGCATTCATAAGTTGGACTATTTGTGCTCTTCCTTTTGCCACAACCCGAGACTTGAAACTATATCCCCTCGAAACAACTGTTAAAGAATCCTTCTTGATATTACGAACCTTGTGGCTACGGTACTAACAGCAGCACCGCCGAGTCTTTAATAAGTCATCCATGTCTTCCACCCTGAAGCAACCCGTCCTTAGGCGCACACGCAGGCGAAGCGTGCTCAGCAGCCGCGAGGCTCCGGACACTGGGCGGGGCGTGCGGGCATCTCCCACCCACTCCGCGCGGCCCGGGGCGCTGCTCCCAGCCGGGCGGTGCGGCGCACCCAGCCCGCCCCTCCCTCCCGTCCACTCTCTGGGCGGAGCCAGGGCGGCGCAGCTCTCCGGCCGGCGGGAGACGACCGCGGTGATTCACGGCGCTGCAGCCCAGCTCCTAAGCTCTCTGTCTTCTCCCAGGCGGAGCCCGGCGCGGGCGGCCGCGATGAGCTGGGAGTTGCTGCTCTGGGTGCTGGCGCTGTGCGCGCTCCTAGCACTCGCGGTGCAGCTGCTGCGCTTCCTGCGGGCGGATGGCGACCTGACCTTGTTGTGGGCCGAGTGGCAGGGGCGACGCCCAGGTGAGGACCGGCAGCCGCGCCTCCAGAGTGGGAGGTCGGACTCCGTGCGGCCGTCCCCGCTGTCCTCGCACCCCTCCAGGTGGCGTGGAGCTTCCGCGCCTTTCCCTGGGGCCGCTGGTGGGGGAGGAAAAAGCCGGGGCCCAGAAGACGGGTCTGCCCTTTTGTCTTTCGTCCGGGTCAGCCAGGACTTGCCTGGTTGCCTAAGTAAGAGGGCGCTGGAATGGGCGGGGCGCCCTCAGTACTGGAAGTTCTTACCAGGCTCCCAGGGATTCTGTTGCTGCGTGCGCGGACTGAGAAACAGTGCCAGCCAGTCCCGAGTTTGTACGGGAGCCTCCTTTCGAGAACTGGAGCTCCGTTTTTCTACTTCCTGAAGTTGTACCCTCATCCTGAGTTGTGAAATAAAATGAAATAACCCGGAGTCACCCCTTAGAAAGAACTGGTTTGGCGTTTTGCCCAGAGATAGGTCATTACCGGCACACTGAGGGGCATTCTGCCTATCCCACTTTTATCTGTGCCCTGCTTGAAATTTGGTGGTCGTTTACTCACCACATTTTTTGTGCTAAAAGCAGTGTGACCGCCCTTTACACACGGGACCTCTAGCCTTTACAGAGACTCTTGCGAAGCAGGCGTTATTAATCTTATTTTCCAGTTAGGGAAACCAATATTCAGAGACATTAAATGACCTACCCAGAGCTAGCCTGAGGTTTCCCTGGACCTAGTTTCCTGTGTGAAAATACCCAAAAAGCATGTGAGGAATTTTACTTGGAAGTGATAGCTAGCAGTTCAGAAGAGAGACTATGCTTTCAAAACGGACCTGGGAGTGAAAGGGAGCGATTTGGCTTTCAAGGGCGTCCAAAACAGGTTCTTGAGGACTAAAGACAAACAAAATTTAGATGGTACAGTGTTTTGTGTCCCTTCAAAGCTCAGCCGTACCTGACAAAATCTTATTCTTTAATGTTTCATTTTCCTCGTTGCATTTTCTTTGGTATAACATCTGGGGTGCTGACCTTATTGAGTTCATGGAAAATACACTATACTTGTGCAGACTCAGTGCTACAAAGTATGGCAGATAGATGGCTGGGATTGTCAGACCTTCTCTTGAACAGAAATTTTTCTGGCCTGATGGATGCCTTGTGGTTGCTTTGTGGATATTTACATTTGATTCTGAGTGCTTTTATGTTAACTTGGACTTTGAGAATTACATAAAAATAGTTTCTTTTTAAAACTTAATTCTGTAAAAGTTATTTGATCCATTAGTCATGTCAAGTGCTGGAAAGGGAAAACGTTGACAATGTCTGAATGAATATCTAACAGCTAGTTAAATTACAGGTTATCGCATAACAAACAAAAACTAAAAATTAAGGTGACTATTTTTAAGAAATTCATTTAATTTTTTTCAGTGTTTTACTTTGGCTGGAAAAATAGTTTCGATGGATTTTAAGATGCATTTAATTACATTGTTATTATTATGTACTTGTATAATTGACTAATTTGCATATTACTTTGATATATTGTCACTTATCTAAGTAAATAAATCACATTAAAAGTTATTAAGCAAATAAGTTATGTTAAATGGTAATGGCTTTTAAATTTTAATTTTTTTACCTTCATTTTTAAATTTAGTCATTCTTAAACCTGCATTGACCAGAAAGTAAACTTTCTAGAACTCCTTTTATGTGTAAAGCACAGATATATGTGCAGGACACAGTGCATCTGGAGTTAAAATTTCATTGGGGGAGTTTTTAAGAGAAAAATGACTAGAAAGACTACTGGAGGTTGGAAGGCTGATAATGAAACAAAGTTAAAGGAACATGAAGATATACTCAGATTCCCATCAGGTTCCCAAAACAGTTTAGACTGGAAAGATGGGCGGACTCTGTTAAGGTAAAAAAAAAATTTTTTTAAATAAATAAATTCTCCTTGTCTTCTCCATAGGTTTATTATTTTTGTCACTTTAAAAACCAGACAATATTCTTATATACCAAAAAATTTAAAGATACAAAAGGAGGGGCGCCTGCATTGGCTCAGTTGGTTAAGCATCCGACTCTTGGTTTCAGTTTGGGTCAGGATCTCGCGGTTCATGAGTTTAAGCCTCACATTGGACTCCTCACTGATAGTGTGGGGCCTGCTCGGGATTCTCTTTCTCCCTCTTTCTTCTGTCTCTCCCCTACTTGCTCTCTCTCTCTCTGTCTCTCAAAAATAAATAAACAAAAGAAAATAAGGATACAAAAGGACATATGGTGAAAAGTTCCTCCTAGGCACCAAGTATGCCTCTCTGGAGGCAACCAACATTTCTGCTTTCACGTATCCTTTTAAAGAAACTCCCCATGTTCCCAAGCGTGTATGTTACATGGTGAAATCTAAGGGGGACTAATCTTAGATACTGCACATAGATACAGAAAAATCCATGGCACAAGTCCAGAGCAGGAAGACTCCAGCAGCAGCACATCTGAGGAAAACTTGGGTTTTTGTTGGCAGTAACCTTGATAGGAGTGAACTGTGAAATGACTGCCAGAAAAAATTAGGCAAGCCTGGGAGGCATGTAGCGCCTGAAGCAATGAATCGCAGTCCACAACAGATGTCTTCTGTGTGCTTGTCTGTGCCGGCCTCTGTGCTGCACACTGGGGACACCTCCATGGCTGAGCCAGCCATTGTCCAGAACCTGTGGGAATCATTTATCCTTCTGCGGCCAGTTCTCTTCAATAGGAACATTGACCAGCTAGAGTTTGTGCGTGGGGTGTGAGCCAAAGAGTGAGGAAACCTGGGGCCATGTCATCTGAGGGAAGGTCATAGATACCAGAGGTGTTTATTTAGCCTTGCAAGAGATGAGAGGGTTTAGGGAAGACACATCAGCTGTCTTCATATGTACAAGGGATTGTCATGTGTGAGGCAGGACTGATTTATTCTTCCTCTTAACACAAGGCAGAACTGCTGCTGACTGCTGCTGGGCAGCAGAAGTTCAAGGTGTATCACAGTATAAGAAAGAATCCTTCGGGCGCCTGGGTGGCTCAGTAGGTTGAGCATCCGACTCTTGATTTCAGCTCAGTCATGATCCAAGGGTCTGGGTGGGGCTGTGCGCCAAGCGTGGGGCCTGTTTAAGATTCTCTCTCTCTCTCTCTCTCTCTCTCTCTCTGTCTCTTCCCCCCTCCCCCGCCACTCTGTCCCACTTCCTCCCCCGCCCTCTGCCCTTCTTCCCTTCTCATGCTCTCTCTCTCTAAAAAAAAAAAAAAAGAATCCTTGGCCCCCTTGAATGATTAGACTAGTCTAAAAAGGAGGGGGTGCTTTGGAGGTAACTAGCTTCCTCATCTTGTGAGGGAATTAAGTAGACCTAGTCAATGGCTTGAGGAGAGAATTCTCAAACTGAGTTGAGGGTTGAACTCTTAAGTTTCCTTCCAGCTCTGAGAATCTGCTTTTAGAGACTCTGTAGGGGAGGCCATTATTTATGCTAGATTCTCTGAAATTGGTAAACAAGAGTTGGTGCTAAATACAAACGTTTTCTTCTCCATGGTGGGAAGAAAGGGGCCAGAAGTCCAGGTGTACAAAGATAAATATGAGCCGAGGGGTTTTCATTGTTGGTTTTAAGTAATAATTTGCTTATTGGTGTAAGAATGAAGAAATTTTTGTTAGTTCTGTGCTGGTTAGTAAATAGTTACAAACAACTGTGTTCGCCCTGTAGTCTGAGTGTTGCAGAACTTGGAAAATCTAGTAGTCAGTGAGTGAGTAAATGATTATTATCTGAATATACATTCTACTATCCCTGATGAAGTTCTCGCTTGTGCATTTCCATAAATGGAGATATGATAGGAAAGAATTATAGCCTAGATATAGTATTTGGGATGGTTGTAACCTTAGTTTAGATATTTACATGAACCTCTTAACTGAAGACAAGTTATATTTTCTTGAATGGGTAAGAAACAGTTGCGTTTTAAAATATTGATCACATTCTCAGAGTTTGTGAGATCGAGCCCCATATCTGGCTCTGTGCCGACGGCACAGAGCCAGCTTGGCATTCTCTCTTCCTCTCTCTCAAAATAAATGAATAAACTTTAAAAAAATAAAATGAAATAAAATATTGAACATTTTAAAATGTGGGCACCATAGACTAGTGGTCAGGGTGTGGGCTTTGGAGCTAGATGTACCTGGGATTTTTTTTTTTAAAGCTTATTTATTTATTTTGAGAGAGAGAGAGAGAGAGAGAGCGCGAGAGCGGGCGCACGCGAGAGAGTGCCAGTTGGGGAGGGGCAGAGGGAGAGAGAGAATCCCATCCCAAGCAGGTTCCACTCTGTCAGCACAGAGCCTGATGAGGGGCCCGAACTCATGAACAGTGAGATCATGAGATGAGCTGATATCAAGAGTTGGATGCTCAACTGACTGAACCACCCTGGTGTCCCTGTACCTGGGCTTATATCCCAGCTCTCCCAGGGTTGTGGGGGTGTTTACTCAATAGTTATTGATGGAGTTCTTTCTATATTCCAGTCTCTGTGCTAGGCACTGAACAGTGAACAAGGCAGATAGGGTCCTGGCTTTAAGGGAATTTACAGTCTAGTGGGGTAAATTAATGCCTGTAATCCTCAGCTTCCTTTTTTTCTTAAATCAAATTGAGATAATTCTTATTTCAAAAGTTTCTTGTAAGGGTTTTTAATAAGGTAATATGCTTAAGCACATAGGAAATAATAAAAAACTATTAAACCATTATAGTTAATAACCCCATTGCTCCTTGCTAGGAAATTAGGACACACGTTATTGGGTGAATATTCTATGTTTTGCTGCTGAAAAGTCTATTTGTTAAACACTTTTAGCAATAATGAGTTGACATTTTATTAAGCACTGAGTATGTGTCAGATACTGCTCTGGGTACTTTACTTATTTTAACTCACTTTTCTCAGCAATGCTTTGAGGGAGATTTTATTATTAATCCAGTTTTCCAGTTGTGGAAAATTAAGCCACCAAGTTCTCACATGGGCACATTTCACTGCTGTGTGTGATGGAGCTGGGATTTGAACCCTGGCAGTCTTCAGTGCTCCGTTAACCCGACAGTTAAGTCTTCTATAGAATTGTTTGACTAAAACCGTAAACTGATTTCCTAATTTTAATTTTTTATGATCTAAAATCAGAGGCGTGTGGTGCACCTGGGTGGCTCAGTCATTGAGCATCAGGCTCTTAAGGTCAGGTCATGATCTCACAGTTCATGGGTTCATGCCACACTTCGGGCTTTGTGCTGACAGTGTGGAACCTGCTTGGGATTCTCTCTCTCTCTCTCTCTCTCTCTCTCTCTCTCTCTCTCTCTCTCTCTCTCTTTTCCCCTCCCCCACTGGCATGCGCAAGTGTGCTCTTTCTCTCTCTCAAAATAAATAAATAAACTAAAAAAAAAAAAAAAAGCCCAGGTACATCTAGCTCCTCCCCTGCTATTCAGATAGACAGTGGCTCTCATGTCCTGCAGTCCAAGTAAGTTTTTCACTGGAGAAAAGGGGAAGAAACCACTCCTCATTGCTTTAGTGCTGTGACATTTTTCTAGTTTTTAACAAGAACATAATTGGACAAGCAGAGGACAGCATTTCATTTGTCTATCATGTGTATTTCATCTTGGGTGAACTATTATTCTCCAAGATGAAAGCTCAGGCGTTTGGGGAGCACTTTTATAAAGTGAACTTTAACTGATCAGCATCAGATATGATTGACAAATGAGGAAAACAAAAATCCAGAATGGTACCACCATACTATAGAGTAGAGCTTGGTATATTCAGATTCGTCATCACTACCTCCATTGCAAGAAATTAGAATAATAGAATTCAGAACTGGATGGGATCTTTAGTTATCCTGTTATCTGAATCCCTCATTTCATGGATAAGGAAAGTGAGAAAGAAAGTTCAGACAGACTTTTTATTCACTTAGACCAACTTTTCTGAACTGACTACATAGATAAATAGAGCCTTGGAGTCAGACCATCAAGTTATAAGGCTTGTCCTAGAGTAAAGTCTGGAAAACTCACCCAAGAGTCGGCAATATACAAAATAGTGTGTTAACAACTGTTACTAATATGATTTCTATTCATGCTTTTTAAAAAAATTAGGTGCTTTCTGAGAATATTTAATTAAAAAATTTTATATCACTTTATTGAGGTATGATTAGCATAAACACTACATAAAGTATACAGCTCAGTGAGAACATCACCAGAATCAAGGCCATAAATATAGGATATTGAAAACAATTTTTTTTTTTATTTTAGAGAGAAAGTGTACAAGCGGGGAGGGGGGGGCAGATGTGGGGTGTGGAGAGAGAGAGAGAGAGAGAGAAAGAGAATGAATCCTAGGCAGGCTCCATGCTGAGCATGGAACGCGACGTGGGGTTAGATCCCATGACCCTGGGATCATGACATGAGTGAAAACCAAGAGTCACATGCTCAACTGACTGAGCCACTCAGGCACCCCTAGGATATTGAAATTTTTAAGCTCTGCACATTATGTCTTCATATTTCGTGATATTGTTTGACTATCTTTTTGGTAATCTTTGATTTATGGGTATAATCCAGAGCTTAGTTTCTGCCCTTAATCTGCACTTATTTCTCACTAGAATGGGAGCTGACCGATATGGTGGTATGGGTGACTGGAGCATCGAGTGGGATTGGTGAGGAGCTGGTTTACCAGCTGTCTAAACTAGGAGTCTCCCTTGTGCTGTCAGCCAGAAGAGTGCAGGAGCTGGAAAGGGTGAAGAGAAGGTGCCTTGGTGAGTAAATCTAAAACCACAGCAGCTTCCTAGAAATCAACCAGAATTCACATTCAAATGCAATTTTGAGAACTTTAGAGGTAAGAATGGGATTTTCCTGGGCAGTCCACTCTGGTTCTAGATGCTCCAAATGCTTGGCTCCAAATCCTTTTTCTTTGGGCATCTCTTTAGTAGCTGCTCTTGCCCCTTCCTTTTCTTTTCTGATGTCTTTCTAGTTTTCTTTTTTTTTTTTTAAGTTTTTATTTTACTCCTAGTTAGTTAACATACAGTGTTATAGTGGTTTCAGTTGTACAATATAGTGATTCAACACTTACATACATCACCCAGTGTTCATCACAAGTGCACTCTTTAATCCCCATCAGTCAGTCTTTCTCTGACTGATATATTTCCCTTAGCATAATGCGCTCTAGCTCCATCCACATCATTGCAAATTCTGCCCCTTTTTAAACTGGGGTTATTTGTTTTGAGGGGGTTGAGTTTTTGTAAGTTCTTTATATATTTTGGATACTAGCCCTTTACTAGATATGTCATTTGCAAATATCTTCTCTCATTCTGTTAGTTGCCTTTTAGTTTTGTTGATTATTTCCTTGGCTGTACAGAAGCTTTTTATTTTGATGTAGGGCTAATAGTTTATTTTTGCTGTTGTTTCCTTTCCCTTGCCTCAGGGGACCTATCTAGAAAAAAGTTGCTACAGCTGATGTCAAAGATGTTACTGCCTATGTCCCCTTGTAGGATTTTGATTGTTTCATGTCTCCCATTTAGGTCTTTAATCCATTTTGAATTTATTTTTGTGTATGGTGTAGGAAAGTAGTCCAGTTTTATTCTTTTGCATGTTGCTTGCCAGTTTTCCCAACACCATTTGTTGAAAAACTGTCTTTTTCCCATTGGATATTCTTTCTTGTTTTGTCAAAGATTAATTGACCATATAATTATGAGTGTACTTCTGAATTTTCTATTCTGTTCTGTTGATCTGTGTGTGCCTTTCTACTTTTATTTTGTGCTGACTCTTGATATTAGAGAGTGACCACCAATTCTTTCAAATGCTGGTGGATTTTCTTTTTTTTTTTTTAATGTTTGTTTATTTTTGAGAGAGAGAGACAGAGCTGAACAGGGGAGGAGCAGAGAGAGAGGGAGACACAGAATCCGAAGCAGGCTCCATGCTCTGAGCTGTCAGCACAGAGCCCAGTGCTGGGATTGAACTCACGAATTGAACTGTGAGATCATGACTGGAGCTGAAGTCAGGCGCTTAACTGACTAAGCCACCAGCGCGCCCTGAATGCTGGTGGATTTTCAGTGACCACATATCTTATACTTTAGTCTTAGAGAAAGAACAATTTGGTTCTTACGTATGGCATATATATGTGTAATCATAAAAATTTAATTAGAAAGGATCCTTCTTCATTTTGCTAAAATATCAGATAGTAAAGTCACATGGGACACTATAGGATTTTTGTTATAAAAATGAAAGAACAAAAAAATGAAAGAACAGGAATTGAATTAGGTTTTAAAATGCAGCTTGAGGTAATATTCATATTTGTATAGAGAGCAACAGTGTTAATTTTTATTTTATTTTATTTTTTCGGTTTAGGTTTTGGTATCACATCTATAGATGTGTTCACATGAAAGCAAGTTATTATTTGTCATGGGCCATTTAGTACCTAAAGTGAGATAATTTTGAATTTTCAAGGAGACCGTATTTTGGGTCATTTCTCTACCTGTCATTCTTGAAACATTTTTCTTTCAGTTTGCTGATGCAGTTAAGCACCCAGAAAAAGAGAGTCAGTAGCAAGGCCACAAGGCCTCTTTCACAATATTGCTTTCAGAGGCCTCATATGCTCTGCACTGGGACACTTCCTATGGTAGTTGTTCTTTGGCTGTTGAGACTTGCAGGTCTCATACTGGCAGAAATGAACCACATCAGCATATCTTGGCTAGAGTGAGGCTGTTTTCCTTTTATCTGTCAGATCACTAGTGCAAGCATTTCCATTTCTTTTTTAAAACAGTTGATGTTTCACAGCTTCATACTTTGCCCATAAAACTTTTGTTTTTTCTCTACCATTCTCGTCTATTTTCTCTACCAGCCTGTTTTTCTTATTGGCTTTACTTGCTGTATTTCAAAAAGTTAGTCTTATTCTTTTGATGAATAATAATAGAAAGGACAAGTATAGCTCAACATGTTTCTCAATTGGAAATTTCAAGATTGTGTCCTGTTACGTGTTTGTATCCCTGAATCCTTCTCTGGAAGGAAGCTTCTGTGTGTCATGTGACTGGGAAACTCTGAATGTCTTCCTAAAATGAAACGTAAATTGTTTTTATTTTTTAAAGTGTGTTAAAGAGCAACTACACTTCTGAGCCTATCATAAAACAAATATACCTCTGTCCTTCTAAAGAAATAGCTCTAAAATTTCTGCTTTTTTTTTTTTTAGCTTGCAGTATAATCTTGGTTTCTTTTAGAGTCTGTTCCAATGTTAGACTGTCTGTATTCAAGTTGAAGAGAGCCATACTGCTTCCTGTGTACCCAGCCAGCTTTTTGTCTGATAAGATTGCCTTATTACTGCCAGTGCTCATGGTCGCTGAGAGAAATTCTTCCACAAGGCCACTCAGAAATGAGTTTTTTCCAAGTTTAGTTATAGGGTGGATGTTAAACTTACCACCAAGTAGCAGGAAGCTTGACTGAACTATCTCATCACTTCTGCACTAATTTTTAAATGGCTTTATTTAGAGAATGGCAATTTAAAAGACAAAGATATCCTCATTTTGCCACTTGACCTGACTGACAGAAGTTCCCATGAGGCAGCTACCAAAGTGGTCCTCCAGGAGTTTGGTAAAGTAAGTAGCCATTTTGAATTGGTAAGTCTTGCTTTGAAATAGCTAGCTACAAAAGAGATTCCCATCTTTGTGTGCTGTCATTGGCACCCATTGTTTTAGGCAAATGGGTCCATGCAGTGAGTCAATGCCCATGAGTCTCTTAGACTCTGAGTCTTTGGATATATGTAATTAGTACTTTCCATACCTTAATAAGTACTAATTCTTCCATGTAGAACAAAAGAAGGGTAAAATTCACTGTGCTTTTTATTTTTATGATGGGAACTTAATTCCATAGGTGAATTCTGGTTTTTATTTTATCTCTTTATTGCTGACTTCTAGAAATTCACCATTCCATTCCATTGATTCTTCAAGTTAACAGTATAACCAACCATCCTTAAGAATTGCATTAGTCCATTTACAGGTCATCCCCAAAGTGACCCTTTTCTGATTGTATTTAACTAGATCGACATTCTGGTCAACAATGCTGGAAGATCTCAGCGTTCTTTGTGTGTGGACACCAGCCTGGACGTCTACAAGGAGCTAATAGAGCTTAACTACTTGGGGACGCTATCCTTGACAATGTGTGTTCTGCCTCACATGATCGAGAGGAAGCAAGGAAAGATTGTTACTGTGAATAGCCTCCTGGGTATCATATCTGCACCCCTTTCTAGTGGATATTGTGCCAGCAAACATGCTCTCCGGGTAAGACTGCTCAAACTCAGCTCTGATAGTACTGATCTAAATACGTATATGGGAGATACATTCATCACTGCAAGAGGTCACTGGAACTGGGCAGTGATGTAGAGAGACAGCAAAAGAGACCCAAGGAGACCTTTGGTAGAAGACATCTCCAGAAGATGCTAAAAAAGACTTGAATCTCACACGCCTCTTCCTAATTCAGCAAATATGTACTGAGTACCGACACTGTACCATGGGGTGCCCAGCAATGGAGCCTGGGGATATAAAGATAAGATATGGTCCCTACCCTAAAGAAGCATATAGTCTGCTTAACATGTCACCCTTATCCTCATTTCTATCACATCTTCATGGACATTTGGGGTTTAGCTCCCATTTCTTCTGCACACACTGAGGATGTACTTACCTTCCCATTTCTGTGACTTCTTTTTCCTTCACCATTGTAGATGGCATTTATTTTATCTAGTCTATATATATTTGTACATCAGAAATAGGAGCTCCCCACTGGATGATTAGACCTGGGCTTCATATCCCTACTGGGACTAGGCTTGATTCTGTTTACTGTGGCTTCACTGAAAGAAGAAAATCTAGTCAAGGCAGAGGCTGGGAGAAAAGCTTGATTTGGGCTACATAACTTCCTAGCTGTGAATATAGAAACAAATGACTTTTTAATGTTGGGTTAAGAATGGATATGGAGAAATATTAAACTGTAACATGAAACAAATTAGATCCTAAGGCCAATAGGAGACACATAGTTTATAATTAATACTGTTGAAAGTCAGTGTAAGTAGAATGTTTCACTGTTGGAATAATGAGATGCAACAGCTGAATGGCCATTACAGATTCATAAGGATCTGAATCTTTGGCTCTTTAGGGTGTCCTCTTTCTGCTCTGGAGAGAGACGGTTGCAGAGAGTGATGAAACAGAATGCTACACTGATGATTTCCCCATATTTGGTAATGGGGTAGTAGTCACTTCCTGCAGAGCAGTTGGGCAAGTGTCAGGCAGGTGGATGAGGAAAGGCAGCCAAGTGTCTTCATGACATGCACACTGCTTTCAGTAAAATGCTACCTGAGCCGTCTGGCCTGCCTTCCAGGACTCACTGTTTTATTACTGGATTCGATCCTCTGATACAATGTGGCAGGTTGAGACTCTAGTTAGTTAAACCAGTAGCTAGACACTACGACCAGGAAGTACTTTTTGAAGAACACATTTCCTTCCCTTATTCTCAACAAGCTGTGGAGTGAATTTATTTATTTTTGAAAAGTTCACACACTATATACTAGATGTGATTTGAGACAAGGAGACGTTTAACATCTGATGTATTGGCTTTCATGGTGTCCTCTCTCCTCTTTTTTTGCTGTAGAGAAGTCAGAGGTTAAGGACACGAGAGTTCATTAATTTACAAAGCCTTTTTTCATGTCCATCTGAGTCAGGTACTTTATTAGTCCCTGACAATGTGAACCGTTATAGCCCCTGTTTGTTAGTGGTCAGCATTAAGAGCTGGTAACTGTTTAATGTTGGATCATAAATGAACACACTCTGAATTACCTGTTTAGGCCTACCATGAAACATAACTGATGGCGTCAGCCACCACTGTCAGAAGGGGTGAATTATTCCTACTAGAAGATAATGATGCCTGAGCATGCCTGTTCTAGATTGCCTCCAGTCTTTTTTTTTTTTTTTTTTACTGTTTATTTATTTTTGAGGGGAGGGGGAGAGAGAAAGTGAGAGAGAGAGAGGAGAATGTGAGCAGGGGAGGGGCAGAAATAGAGAGGGAGAGAGGTAAATTCTAAGCAGGCTCTGCACTGTTAGCACTGAATGTGACAAGGGGCTCAATCCCATGAACTGTGAGATCATGACCTGAGCTGAAATCAAGAGTCAGACCTTTAACCGACCGAGCCGCCCAGGTGCCCTAGATTGCCCCGTCTTATAGTTAAAAATGTTTAATAAACTTGCCCAGTGAGATTTCCTGTCCTTTATTTGACATTTCAAAACATATTTTGATAATGTGCTAGTGTCCCACATAAAAAGTTGAAGAAAAGTAATGTCATGTTAATAGTAAACATGAGATATGTGTATTTAATTTTATTTGTTGCCCCCCCCCCTTTTTTTGGTCTATTAGGGTTTTTTTAATTGCCTCCGAACTGAACTTGCTACTTACCCAGGTATAGTAGTTTCTAACATTTGTCCAGGACCTGTGCAATCAAATATTGTGAAGAATGCCCTGTCTGAAGAAGTTGACAAGGTAAAAAACTTCTGGTTGGAGAATAATTTGAATGCCTTAGTAGTTATATATTGGTATTGAATCACTGTGCTTAGAATTTTTTCTAACATGTTACACTAACATGTTACCATGTTATGAATTATTTGCAAAACTTCACTCATGGCAGTAGGAACACTGTTAAGGTTAGCTGATAGTGCTGTGGCATTCAGTTTTAATAAAGGCTAAAGAAATTGACAAGATACTACTTATAAGTAATCAACTATTATATGGGCTGCCAACATTTTAAAACTCAGTTTCTATCAATTTACAAATTATAGCAACATTGAAAGGTTCTATGTGGCTGAATTTTAGCACATTAAATCTTACTGGGATTTTACAGAGGGGCTATGTTGAGGGAGCTTAGAAAAAGCCTTGCTGAATTGCAGTAATTTTAGGCTAGCTTCACCTGTGCCTAACTACAGGCCTAGGCCTCCATCAGCTCATGGTGAGTTACCAAGTGGATGATAAATTTCTTGTGACGAATCCAATATTACTCAGTGACACAAAATCCCACTAAAGATGAAATTTTCCTTCTTCTCCATGAAGATCAATTTCTGCTGAGACATAAATCTGTTTATGCTTCTATGTAAATGTTTACAAATATAATTTATATTTTCACATTTTCTGTGGAGACTCTAAGGTAAACTAGAAGCAGCATGCTGTTATAGGAATCAAGTGGCTTGGAAGGTAGATCTGGTTACTGCTAATGATCTGTGTGAGCACAGATGAGTTACTACCTTTCTGGGCTTCAATTTATTTATTTGTAGAATGGTAGTGGGTTAACTAGATTAGCAGTACCAGATTTGTTCACTATGGACTCCATGGTTTATAGAATTTCACTTGTTAAATGTATGTATTAGTAATTTGTTTACAAATTTTTATTGCTAAATTGATATATAATTATCATTAAATACATTAAAGGTGATGTAAATAAAAGCAAAGAACCTTCATCTTTTATTTAGCTTGGATGGTCTTATGTGGTCAGTGTATGATTTCTCTTAGGCTTTTTGAAATATTACTGTTTATAGACATCCATTATTTCCAAGGAGGACTCCTAAGGGGGTATGAGGTCCTAGTGAAAGAGTCATCAACTAGATGACCTCTGGGTCCTTTCTAGCTTAAAAGTTTTGTGAAATATCTTGGATAAATACTCAGCATTCACTTAATTTTTTTTTTTAACATTTTCTTAGTCTGTAGGCATTGATGTAGCCCAGCCCCACAAGATGGCGACCAGTCGTTGTGTGCGGCTGATGTTAATCAGCATGGCCAATGATTTGAAAGAAGTTTGGATTGCAGATCACCCTTTTTTATTAGTAGCATATTTGTGGCAGTATATGCCAACCTGGGCCTGGTGGCTGACCAACATACTAGGGAAGAAAAGAATTGAGAACTTTAAGAAGGGTTTGGTAAGACCAATTTATATAATTCTTAATACATATCAGTCTTGTAGAAAGTATGAAATTTTGAGCACTTGAAACTTTTCTTACTTACTCCCATCAACTTCAGGACATAAATACAAAATATATAAAAAGTATTGTATCCTCCATGCATATCTGTTGGTTTACTATAAATTACTACTGGTCTTAGAGAAAGAACTTTCTAAAGGTAAAATAAAATCAGAGACTGTCATTTTATCTTCTATACTATTGAATGACCAGTTTATGTGTCAAAATACTCTTTCTCCACTGTTTTTCATCACAAGTTCCTACCTGGTATCATCTCCTTGGGTTGATACCTGGCCTCCCCTCTGATTTCTCTCCCGGACGAGGCCTCAGCTTCTGCTTAACTCTGTCAAAGCACTTACCATACCGTGAAAACTCATAGACTTGCTCTGTGTAGTGCTGGTTCCTTTGGCCTCATTCTGGAAGCACTGTGCACATATGAGATGTACCAAAATGTCCATGTCTGAAAAAATATGGTGATTATTCATTCTTTTGGCACTCATTCTTACAGCTAAGTGAGGAATATTATGAGCTATTTCTGAGAAAATTGTGACCATCACAGGAATGTAATGTTTGAAGAGCAAGAAAATGGAATGACTTAAGCCAAAAATTATGGACAGGATTATGCAAAGAAAGACTATTTCTTTGGATGGTTTTTATTATTACAGTATTTTTTTTCAATGATTACTATCTTCTTTTAGAAATAAGTTATCAGAGATTCATATATAAAGAGAATTATTCAGTGGGAGCATACCATATGTATCATTATATAACCTTCCACTATTTAAGCTATCCACAATTGTTAGGCACTTAATTTGTTCCCAATTTTTGTAGGTTGGTGAAGATAAATTAGTGAAAAAAGCAAAAAACAAAACAAAATGTTTAAAGAGACTTAAAGGTTCTAAAACTTCCATGGTGCACTGACAAGTCCAGAGCTTGAAAAATGAAGCGGGCTATTTATTTTCTACCAACTTGTAATGAGGACCAGTTTGCTTTGTACCAAGTCATTTATAAGTGTTTGGGTAATGTTGGAATGTGGTAGTGTGGGTTGGTTCTAAAGGTGGAGCTTCTTCTGGGGTGCCTGGCTGGCTTAGTACGAAGAGCATGCAACTCCTGACCTTGGGGTTGTAAGTTTGAAACCCATGTGGGGTATAGAGATTACTTAAATAAAACTTAAAAAAAAAAAAAGGTAGAGCTTCGTCAAAGATTTACATCTGAATTTCAGATTTGTACGGGAGCTGGTATAGTGGTATTGTGCCCAGTGAAGAATAAAAATTGAGAAAGAAAGTCCTCCATATTAGGGAGGTGATAGCATCCTGATTAAGACCGTGGAGCCTCGTACTAGGCTACCAGGGTTGAAATCCCAGCTGTATCCCATGACCTCATCCCTCAGTCTCAGATATGTTCCTTTTCTATGTCGATCTCCCCAGCTACAAAATGGAGATTAATGATGCACTTAGTCATAGGATTGTCATGGGGATTAAGTGAGTGAGTACATGGAAAGCCTTAAAACACATCTTGAAATGTCCTGCTTATTAAGTATTAGCTCTAATGCTTCTATTTTGATGGTAGCAGGATATTTAGCTAATAGATAAAGATCAGAGAGTTAAGCAATAGGTCAGAGAAAGAATACATTATAGAAATGATTGTCTTCGAGGGAAGTCGGGGGGGGGGGAACAGGTGCCATTATAGCAGTTGTGCTCTTTGGAACATCCACAAGAATGTTATTTTATTTTCTTTATACATTTCTAACTGTAAAATATAGACATTACTCAGTAAATCAAGCATTCGATTACATCTAGACTTTGCTAAATGATGGCCTTTCTCTTCTTACCACCATCTTTAATATATTGCTCATTACATGGTCTTCTTGCTAATCACTTTTCTTATGAGAAACTGGGCATCCTTTCATTTCTGAAGACTGTTTCTAAGATAAAATTCCTCATTCTTCACATAAAACCATATAAACTTTAAATTGTTCCTCATTCTTTTTACTGTTTTCTCCTTCTGCTTTTCTGTTATTTTCTATTATATATATATATATCCGTCTCCTTATTGAGATTTGCTTATAAGGCATCTATGTTAATATAATACCATATATTTTATCCCAAACTAAATCTACTTGTTGATGATACTTGAGTACTTGAGTTTGTTTCTATCGTTTAGGGTGGGAACATTATGTCTGGAACTTTGTTTTTATGAATATATATTATTTTTCAAGATCAAGAACAATAGCTGCACTGAATTGTGTTACATATTTTTTTGTCTTAGTGCAAATTCTTGGAAGTGATAAATGCATATCTTCCCAATTGAAATGTCACATCTTAAGGGTTATTGAGTTGCCTTGTTTTCCTCTTCAAGCAATATACTAGAAATTTACAAATAATATTCGTTATCTGTCAGATACTTCAATCCTAAATACCCTGACCTATTTGTATTTAAGATAAATCAATGTAGGTACAGAAAGAGATTTTAGCATTTAAGAAATTACACGAGCAGATGCTAATCAATGATGTTTTTACCTGATGATGATAATGATACTAAGCCCAACAGAGATATGTTTGTGTAGATCTAGAATTCTGGCTATGATTTTTATTCTAATTTAAGCATTTGCCCAGGTTTTATGAGGATTTTTTTCTTTAATTTTTTTAATGTTTATTTATTTTTGAGAGAGAGAGAGAGAGAGTGCAAGCGGGGTAGGGGCAAAGACAGGGGGAGACACAGAATCTGAAGCAGGCTGCAGGCTCTGAGCTGTCAGCATCTATGCCCGGCGCAGGGCTTGAACTCACCAACTGTAAGATCATGACATGAGCTGAAGTTGGACGCTTAACTGACTGAGCTGCCCAGGCACCCCTAAGGATTCTTAGCAGTGAAAAAATAATCATATAGTTCCTTTTTTTTTGTATATTAAAAAAACTGGGGTAAATATACAGAGAGACTGATTCATGTTACTCTCTGTTACAGGATGCAGATGCCTCTTACTTTAAAATCTGGAAGACAAAACATGACTGAAGGAGGAGTACTTGGATTTTTTTTTAACCTACTGGAGGGAGAAATGAAAACAGCAATCTTTATATACTGAAGACTAACTTCTGGTTTTACTTTTTAATAGATACAACTTCCCTTTCAACATGTAATAAATAATAGAAGATTTCCATGAATCTTGCAATAAAGGTATTAACACATACTACATTCTTGGATTAATAAAAGCATTTTACTCTAGCATATATACTTAAAATCTAAGTTAGCTGAATGCCAAGCAAATAATTATAGTAACCCATTAAATGTAAATGTATGGAACATTACATGAAACAGAGTGTGGGGTAATAAGCAGATATAAAAAAAGCATCTGAAATGGTTCTGTCTCTAAGATCCTTACACTCTTAGAAAAGCTGACAGGTACAAATGACTATAGTTTGAAACAGTAGGTAGGGCTCATAGCAGCCATTATTCAACACCTGTCATAGGCCGTTTACTGTTCTAAGGAGCTTTATATGAGTTAATTCACTTATTCTTCATAACAGCCCACTAAGGTATGTGGTATTATTCACCTTTATAGAAGAAGAAAGAGATGCTCAAAGCAAGTAGGTATATCACTTTCCCGAAGTCACACAGCTAGTAAGGGGTAAAGCCAAGATTAAACTCAGCTCGGGAAGATTCCATTGGCAACTCCTTATTCTAGTTATTATTACTTTAATTTTTACCACTTTACATTAGAAAACGTATATAAGCCACAATAGAAAATCAGGAAATATTCCTTGGCAAGAAAAACATGTTCCTTTTTTTATAAGCAGTTAATAGTTTAGCTATAGTCCATGTAACAAATAACTAGAACATTTGTTGGGTAAGTTGGAGGCCACCCTAGTGTCTATCCTTACAAAAGGGGGAAGGTGATGGAGGTACACCATGGGGTACAGCAGCAATGGAATAAATGAACACGTAGCCACATTGATACATCCTAGAAATGTGGTGATGAGTGGAGAAAGTAAAGAACTATAATAACACAATTCTGTTTACATACACTTAAATTTATGTGCTTAGAAGGTAGTGCTCATTTGTAAGAAAACACAAGGAAAAGATATACATTAGATTAATTGAAATGGTAGCGTAGGTTGTGGAGGGCACGGAGGGTGCAGTATGGGGATAAAATACATGAGAGAGGTCTTGCACAACCAGTGATGAAAATGGCAATAATGATTAATTGAATACACTGTACCTGGGGTAAAAACAAAAAGATGAATTGTTGAAACAGTTCTATAATACTACAGAATATGTCATATGGCATGGTATAGACTGTAAGCACAAATAGTTCAGAAAAGGGAGAGATTTGCATGTAGAGTAGTGTGAAATGAATGTGATAACCACTACACCATGGACACCCTCTGTCACATATAGAATAGTGTGGAAGTCCCTTGTGGAGAAGGTGGTTTGCACTGAACCTTGAAAGGATGGGATTTACATGAAGGTTTCAAGAG
Source organism: Cryptoprocta ferox (assembly GCA_028646485.1). NCBI lineage: Eukaryota > Metazoa > Chordata > Mammalia > Carnivora > Eupleridae > Cryptoprocta > Cryptoprocta ferox. The sequence continues at coordinate 38,235,091 of CM053560.1, forward strand.
GTTGGAGTCCAGGTCAGTTTTGTTTTATTTGTCATTGAATCTCCAGACCTTGCCACTGTGCTCGCCAAGGTTTAGGGTTTGCTGAGAGTATGTCAGACCTCCACAGTGTCATGGATGAAAACTCATAGACTGAAAACAGCATGGTATCAGGATGAAGGAAAGATGAATTCAGTTTGCTCAACTGTTCCAGCCAATGAAGGGTAGAAGAGGCATAAATAAATTAAAATGATCTTTAAAAATTCATCTGTATGGTGTTTTTCTATGCCACATACAATTATGTGCTTTTCTGTGTATAAACCCTCTCTTCCGTGGTCTTTTTTGTGAGCAGCCCAAAGTGGAAAGGCAGCTTTTTGTCAATTCATTTTGTCAAAGATAGTCACGAGCTGTGAAACCAAGTGTTCACATACTGATATTTTAGAAAGTGTTTATTATTTTGCACTGACCCCTCATTTCCTAACCATTGTCTCGAATCACCCTTTGAAGGAAGGGTGTGCTCATTCTATCAGTGCTGAAAGTGAGGCAGAGATGGGGTTATGCAAGGTGATAGCTGGAGAGTCTGTTAGAAGAGTTACCAGTAGAAGCTATGGCTTTAGGGTTAGCCTGCCCAACTACTGGGTGCACCAGCAATTCACATGAGACCTCAGTCACCATCAGTTATTTAGAGGCTAAATAAACATATCCTATTAAATAATAAACATCTTAATATTTCTAACACCTCTACTTAACTATAATTGATGTACTAACTGCACATAAAGTATACAATTTGATATGTTTTGACATATATGGCCACACTTAGGAAACCATTAGCACAAAAAAGAGAGCAAACATATCCATCAGCCCCCAAAGTTCTTTTGTGACCCTTTGTGATTATTTCCCCTGCCTATCTCATCCCAGGTAACCAATGATGTACTTTCTGTCACTCTAGATTTGTTTGCATTTTCTAGGGTTTTATATATAATCGTAGTTCATACACATACACTCTGGTGGGAATGTAGAGTGGTATAATTGATTTTAAAAAGGTTGGCGATTGCTTAAAAGTTAAACATACACCCCCCCCCCCATGATCCAGCCATTCTAGTCCTTGGTATTTTCCCAAAAGAAATGAAAACGTATGTCAATACAAAGATTTGTAAATGAATGTTCACAACAACTTTTACATAATCGTCCCAAACTGTGAAAAAACAAAATGTCCATCAACAGGTGAAAGGAATACACAAATTGGGGACTATTCCATATAATGGAACAAAAATGAATGACCTATTGATACATGCAACAACATGGATCAATCTAAAAATAAGCCAGAGTATCTGAGTCTGGATTATTTCTTTTTCAGAAGATTTTAAATTAAAAATTAATTTCTTTAATGGTTATAGTATATTGAGATTGTCTATTTAGTCTCAGTTTTACTTTTGGTTGAGTTTTAGTAGTTTGTGGTTTTCAAGAATTGAATCATTTTCTAACTTGTCAAATTTATGAATATAAAGTTTGTTGTATTTCCTTATTATCTTTTTAATGGCTGCTTGATTTGTAATGATACTCTTTTTAATTTTCTTTTAAGCAGACTCCATGCCCAGCGTGGAACCCAGTGCAGGGCTTGAACTCATGATCCTGAGATCAAGACCTGAGCTAGGATCAAGAGTCAGATGCTTAACTGACTGAGCCACCCAGGTGCCCCTATTTGTAGTGATATTCTTCATTTCATTCTATTAATTTTATTGAAAATTTTCAAATAACCACTGCTTTTAAAATTTTCTCTATTGTTTTCCTATTTTCAATTTCATTGATTTCTACTCTTTATTATTTTTTTCCTTTTGCTCATTTTGGGTTTATTTTGCTCTTTTCTAGTTTTTTAAGGTAGGAACTTAGATTATTGTGTTGAGACCTTTCCTCATCTTTTTTACAGACATATTCCAGTAAACATTTATGTCTGCCTTCTTAGCATCCCAACCATTCATTCTAATATTTGCCATTGCCTCATAGAAGTATGGGAAGTATACTCTTCAGGAAAAAAAGAACATAGAAAAATAAAATAAAACCTTATAATGATTTGTAATCAACTTCCAAGGTTATTCTCTGAAGTAAGAATCAGTATTGTTTTCTATTGAGATTTGAGAATCTTAAGGCTAAAGGTCAAAGAAAATGTCATCATCCCTTTTTACCTTAAATCTTAAAATTATTATCTAATTAGATAATAAAACAAATCCACATTTATGATAAGTGTTTTTCCAAAGGGACAACTTTGGAAGCATATTTTAATATCTTTATTGGCTACATTGATCATGGAATTCAGAAAATGCTTACTAATTTTTTTCTAATGTTTAATTTTGAGAGAGAAAGAGACAGAGTATGAGCAGGGGAGGGGCAAAGAGAGAGGGCATGCAGAATCTGAAGCAGGCTCCAGGCTCTGAGCTGTCAGCACAGAGCCTGACACAGGGCTCGAACTCACAAACTGCGAGATCATGACCTGAGCCGAAGTTGGACACTTAACTGACTGAGCCACGCAGACACCCCAACTTACTAATTTTTTTAATTGAGCTATCACTGACAGATAATATTATATTAGTTTCAGGTGTACATAATGATTTAATATTTGTATATATCATGAAATGATAACCACAAGTCTATTAACATCTATCACACAGTTACAAAAATTTTTTTCTTGTGATGAGAACTTTTAAGAGCTACTCTAAACAACTTTCAGATGAGTGATACAGTATTAACTATAATCACCATGCTGTATATTATATCCCCATGACTAACTTATTTTATAACCGGAAGTTTATACCTTTTGATCCACTTCACCCATTTCATCCACCTCTACCCTCCTCATGCAACCACCAATCTCTTCACTGTATCTATAAGCAGCAAAAGAATGAATATCCTGATCATGTTATGAAAAATTTTCTCCCATTTCTTTCCATCTTTAGTTCAGATACCTGCAACACTAGTAACCATTAGTTCTATTGGGTTAAGTCATTCTTCAGAAGCAGTATATTCAACTGAAAAGAAAGGCTTACGGAGCAAGATCTACAGAATGGCCTTTAGCAGTGAACTCACTATGTTGTAACCAAACACTATTAATCCTGAAGAACAAGTTAAACCCAGTTTCTTTCACATATATCAAAAGGATACTGGGAAAGGAAAGGAAAATATTTTATTCTAAGAGTTTTTATTAAAGGCTTTTAAGGTTTCTGAATTGAAGTATACAAAAAGAAAATGAATAGGTATGAAAATACTCAGACCATATTAAATGTTAAAATAAAACAGCATGAAGTTTGAAAATACTATAAAATTTAATATTTCAAATAAATATATATACATTTTACAGCCTTCAATAGGATCCATTATCATTACTTAAAAACACTGACATGTATGTGTATCTTCTTTAAGTACATAAAAATGACAAAGGTGTTGACTTCTGTAAGGCAAGTCCCTATCACATATTTAAGAAAGCATTAAAAAATTCATTATCTAATCTTATACAAATGTTTTATATTTGCTAAAGCCTACCACAATCCACAGGGCGCAAATATTGGCCAACTAGTTCTAACTTTTATGTTAGACAAAGTTTGTGTTTTTAACCATTAAGATAGCCAAGAGAATCAACTTTACAGAGCTTAGCTTTTCTCAGGCATGTTTTGTAAGAGAGAAGTCCAGTGAAGTTATGAGGAATCACATTGTTACTTTTCTAGCATGAAAAAAAAACAGCTCATTTGATGACAATACATTTACAAGTCAAAATGGGCTCTAATACAAATGTATGGGGAGAGGTTTTGAAGAATAAACTGGATATCCCAGGGGAGGATCAGCTGCTTGTACTGTAAGGTTTCTTAAAAGTAGCGGATGAGCTTGGATACTGTATCGTTCCTCATCATCGTTCGTGGCATAAAGCAATTCCCAGGAAAGATTGGCCCACTGGCCTCTAACAGCTTCAGCATTTAACTTCCCAACTTGGACCAACAATTCTTGAAGGCTAAGTACTCTCCCAGTGTAAACTCCCTTTAAAGTATAAAAGGGGGACAGGAAAAGGAAAAAAAAAGAGATTATATTCAGGCCTTTACATTTTATGTATAAACTTAGAGAAAAATTCTTTTGTTGCTTAGGCAAACTTAAACAGAAAGTAGTGTATTAAAATGTACACACATGAGTTGCTTGTCTTCAGAATCAAGAATTACCTCTCTTTAGAAGCTCTCTGAATAAGCTTGAAATGATAGCCGTTCATTCAGTGACCCAAACAGCAAAATTTCAGCTACTTCTCTTTCCTTTCCTTCTCTATTCCTTCACCCTATCAGGCCTCAACGATGCCTAAGTCGTAAATACTAGTCAGTGGACAATCCTGCAATAGGCTCGTCTTAAAAACAGCTTTATTGAACTATAATTCACATTTCCATACAATTTACTCATATGAAGTGTGTAATTCAGTAGTTTTTTAGAACATTCGAACATATACAACTCTCCCCACGACTTTAGGACGTTTTCATGACCTCAAAAAGAAACCCTGTACTCTTTAGCTATTATCCCCCTATCCCTTCATTCTCCCATTCATAAGCAACTACAATGTACTTTCTATCTGTATAGTTTTGTCTTTTATGGAAATTTCATATGAAAGGAATCATATAATATGTGGTCTTTTGTGACTGGCTTCTTAGCATAATGTTTTCAAGGTTCATTACTGCTGTAGCATGTATTAGTACTTCATTCCTTTTTATGGTGGACTAGTATTTCATCGTATGGATAAACTACAATTTGCTTATTCATTCATCACTTGATGGATAGTTGAGTTGTTTCCACCTTTTGTCAGTTATAAATAATGCTGCCATAAATATCCATGTACAAGTTTCTATGTGGATCTATGCTTTCATTTTTCTTGGGTATATACCTAGGAGTGGAATTACTGAGTCATATAGTAACTCTAAGTTTAATCATTTAAGAAACTGCTAGAAATGTTTTCCGAAAGTTGTAACACTTTACATTTCTGCCAGCACTGTATGAGAGTTCTAATTCTCCATATCCTCATCCAACAGGTATTATCTGCCTTTTTGATTTCAGCCATCATAGTATGTCCTTGTATGAAGTGATATCTCATTGTGGTTTTGATTTGCATTTCTTTCATGACATATGATGTTGAACGTCTTTTCATGGGCTTATTTACTGCCCCATTTGTATATCTCCTTTTGAAGAAATATCTATAGAGATCCTATGCTCATCTTAAAATTTGCTCATATTTTAAATAAAAATGTCTTTTTTTTATTATTGAGTTGTAAGAGTTCTTTAAATATTCTAGTAACAAGTCCCTTATCAGATAAATGCAAATATTTTCCCCATTCTCTGAGTTGTCTTTCCACTTTCTTGATTGTGTCTTTTGAAGCACGAAAGTTTTTACTTTTGATGAAGACCTATTTATTTTTGCTTTGTTTGCATGTTTTCAGTGTTGTATAATGTTATAATGTTACTGTTATTTACTTAGTTTAGTGAGTGGCTGGATGATTTTAGTGTGAAGTCCCCCATAAGTGTGAAGCCTTTGATGCGGTTCCTCAGGGAGTGCAACCTTGTGAATGTCCACATTACCATGAGATAGCAATGGGTTTAGAAGGCACTCTCTGCATCCATCAAGTGCTCATACCCAGTTGCTAAGCTCCTATGATTGCCAGGCAGTTGCTTATTGCCAGGCGGTTGCTTTTGTTTTCAACAATGACCTGGAATGTAAATCGCTTCACAGACTGACCCAATTAAGCTTGGGCTCCTTTTTGACCAAGAGAAGGCTCTTCTCTACGGCTTCTTTCCCTAGTTCTGTTTATCTATCCAGCCTATAGTTTAATTTATATCTCTAACAAATTTACCATAGCCCCTTAATTACTTTTTTTTTAATGTTTTATTTATTTTTGAGAGAAAGCATGAGGAGAGGAGGGGCAGAAAGAGAGAAGGAGACAGAGAATCCCAAGCAGGCTCTGTACTGCCAGTGCAGAGGCTGATCTGGGGCTCAAACTCACCAACCTTGACATCATGACCTGAGCCAAAATCAAAAGTCAGATGTTGAACCAACTGAGCCACCGAGGTGCCCCAACCTCTTAATTACTATTTACCACAAGCTCCATTGTTTTTGACAGCATCTTAGGTGTCAATGTATCCGCACTGTTGCAAATACAATAATTTCCATTAGGAAAAGATGTAGAGTTCTCTTTTTTTAATGATCTGCTTCTCCCACTGGGCAAAATCTCTGAGCCAGAGCTCTATATCTGGGAGTGAGATAATGACATGCTTCTCTTTGAGAGACACCTCTGCTTTAGGACACAGAAGAGGGGCAGTAACCTCAGGTCTTCTTTGGTTGCCTCTCCCAGTGTGGAATCTCCAACTGCCAAGCAGGTAAGGGTGGTCAGGTCCCCATTATTCTTAGCGGCACCAAGTCCAGAGTAAAGCCTCCATCCAAAGAGATGGGTGGGCCAGAAAGGAGTTCTTACCTCTTGACCACACATGCCCAGAACCTGGCCTCACAACAGGTAGCTAGAAGTAAGGTAAGAAATGGTGAAGCCCTGCCTCTCCCAGGAAAACAGTCCTCCAACCAGGAGCAGAAGTGAGAGGGAACCCTTATTGATGGTATCAATGTGAGCAGAGTTTCTGTCTTGCTGAGTTGGGGAGTAATGGGTCTTGGTTCAAATACTGCAGTCTCTCACTATTCTTACTGGGTTTTAGACAGTACTCTTGAATAAATGTTCCTTCATTTGCTATATGCCCTTAGGACCATTTCCAAGTCCATTAAATGGTTTTTCAAAATAACTATCATCATTTTTGATGGGGAGCACATCTGTGAAGCTCCCCAAGCTGCAATGCCAGATGTGCAACCTACAATGAGTGTGTAACATTGAATCATATTGTGCACACTTGATGACATTTTAAATGTAATGAGAACAGGCACTACTTTCTTAAAAAAAAAAAAAAAGTCATTCCTTCTTTGGAGTCTCCCTGAATCTTCACAGGTCAGATTTGCTTCAAATAAAACATGGATGTTGGCAAAAGGAATGCTATGCCACTTAAAATTTTTCTTCTAGGAGTCCAATCCAAAGTGATATTTCATGACTCAAATTTGCCATAGGAATCTAATCCATTTAGTCAAATATGCTATAGTAAATGAACTTTATTTGGCTATCCTATAGATCAGTTATTGCACAATGGCCACACATTTTTAATGAGCTCATATTAGGTTTACAAAAGTAAATAACCAGTCATTCTCGGATTGTACTATGTGGGCCATAAAGTCATGATTACAAATACCTTAATAATATGAATAACATATCCATGCCCAGAATGCTATCACTTAGTTCAAATACTTTATAACTGGTTTCCATTCTTTAAGGTTAATATATGAAAATGTTTAAAAACACATTTTTAACCTTACCATATTGGAGTCATACCCCAGAGAAAACAAGTATGGTTTTTCTTGTAAAATTGCTTCCTTCCACTCTTCATCAGATACCAAACCAATGTACCAGTCAGTTTCATATTCTTCAAGGCAGTTAGTCAGCTCTTTAAAGTCTTCTATTGGACCTAAACTTGCTTTATCAATCATGAGTTTCAGAGTATACCTTAAAAATGGAGAAACAACAAATTTTAAAATTTTTAATAAAATATATAAAATCAATTTTATAGATGAAATAGGTTTTGTTCAATCAGTATTTTTAAGACATTGAACTAAAATCCTACATATTTCAGGGAGAAATGATGGAGTGAAGTGAAAGTGAAGAAATCCAATAAGCCAATAAAAAATAGGTTTTACACATAAATAAAATACAAGGAAGTAGAAATTAAGGTGTACTCCTGATATAATCACTATAAATACTAAGCATTTTTTTCATTTTTAGCAAAGTGATTATTTTCTAAAATTAGAAATGAAAAAGTTTCTCCTTCTAGGTTATTTAAAAAATCATTTTTCTGCCAGTTACAATTTGTATGTAATCAAAATGAATTACCTGAAAGCTTTCAGTGCTAGTTGGAATAGTTCTGGCTTTTCTGTGAGCCAATCCAAGGCAAGGGACCAAGGCAAAACACCACTGTAAACTCTTAATATGTGACCAGGACTGGGAACCATAGTGTCTACTCCAAATAAACTGAAATAACAAGTCATTACTGCACGAACATAAAAGTCTTTTAAAACTCTGTCCTTTGTGATTTCTTCCAGTACCTTTGAGGCATTTTCTTCTGAATGAAAACATTCCAACTGCCTTAAAACAAACTGGTACCACTCTTCTGGAAATAATGAGCTCATCTCCCTCATTTTGGAGTTAGGCAAACAGTTAGATGTCCACTCTTCAGGTAAGCTTAACAAGTGAGAATGAGAACAACTGAACTCCATGAGAGGGATATATGCCATGTCTTTTTGTTTTCCCTTGTCAACAACAGGGTATCCCAATATAACTGCTTTGTAAAGATTATTTTCAGGAACTGTGCTTACCAAATGATCACCAACCCCCTGTGATTCTACTGATCCTGGAATAGGCAAATTTATACCTGGTACAACTTTTAATTTATCTTTTTCTTCTTTTCCTTTTTTGATGGTTGACTCATCACCAAAAACATTATCATCAGACCAGTCATCCAAAATTTCTGAATTTAAACTATCTGTGTCTTCTGGGGATTGGGTTTGTGGTGAAGCATTTAAAGCAGGCAAGATTATTAGAGATGCTTTCCCTTTATTTTCAGTTTTGTGAACAACCTCCTGCATGCTGGGCCTTCTAGAGCAGTGTTGAAGAAGCAGCCACACAAGTACCTTAATAAGGTCACCTTTAAATTCTTTTAAGTTATCATGAGAATCGATTATGCCAGAAAGAACATTCCTGGCATCAGAGTAGAGTTTTACTGGCAATAGAGTACAGGGTGTCAAGACATTTCCAAAGTGTTCATTAACAGAACATACTCTTGCATATTCTTGTTCAAAGGCACTTCGAAAAACTTCATCAACTCTTTGAGCTTCAGCAGTATGACAGGATGTCTCTTGCAATTCTAAGCCCTAAAGATGAAATAAAAAGTACTTGAGTTTGTGAGTCCATATTACACAGAGAAAAGCAACTACTTTTGTATTATGCCCATGGATTGGATTCTCATAATGAAAATATGGAAAATGCAAACAAATCTCTTTAACTCAAGAGCTACACCTTTACTAAAACTTATTAGTACTTTAACAATTTGTTGTTGCATATAGAGATGAAAAATAATGCTACTATTTTAAAAGAAATTATAGAGATGTCACTAGAAAGTGGCAAAACAATTTAATTGACATAACCATAATTTTGAAAGACTATATATACAGTTAAGGTTGAATCACACTTACATAAAGCTTTTTTAAATATAAAAATTTTTTAGAGGGCAAAAGGCAAAACTGGAATCATATAGTATATAGTTTTGTATCCTACTTTATGTGAGAACATTATTCTATTGTATGGATATGCCATAATTTATTCAACTTTTCTTATTCCAGTTTTTTAGTTATCATAACATCATCATCATTATTATCATATAGATTTATGTATTTGGTTATGGTCTCCTCCAACTACAATGTAAATTCCATACAGCAGCTATCTTTTGGTTACTACTATATCTGCAGTGCCTAAACCAGTACTTGGTACACAGTAGGCATGCAACAAATATATGTTTATAGAATGAATATTATGAATGTGTTTTATATGAATTTTGTTTAATTTATTTTTTATTTTTTGTATGAATTTTAAACACATTTTTATTACTTCCCTAGAAGGAATCCCTTGAAGAGGATGCACGAAATCACTGTTTAGTATTATTATTATTATTATTACTATCATTTATTTACACATTTTTACAAAACTACCAGTGCCTTTAATAGACAATGCTGTCAGGTTGTATTAGCATCCAGGGAAAGAACATGGAATGTGACATCAGAACCCATTTTTAAATCACAGCTCTACCAGGCGCTAGTACACAACTTTGAGCAGGTCACTTATCCTGAGATTCCTTTTCCTTCTCTTTCAAAGAAAAATAATTCTAGCACACAGGAGTGTAAATATTTAAGTAATAAAAGTGCTTTGTAAACTTTAAAGCATATAACATATAAATGTTGGTAAGATGGTAATAAGCCACCTTGTGTCCAAAAAAATGAAAAAGAAACAAAGATTGCCACCAAAAAAGTATCTTTACACTACATGTTTAATAGAGCAGAAAAGAGCAATAAAGGACCCACATTATTAGGTATAAAACATACCATTTTAAAAATAAAGGCTAAATGAAGCAATGAAAATGCCCTCAATATTTTGCATGAAATTTTCCTTCTCCTATTTGTACAGGTTAGACTAGGTTCTCAAACTTTAGGTGAGTCAGAATCACTGTGGGTCAGTTAAAACAGATTGCTGAGCCCCCCTCAAGAGTTTCTGATTCAGTAGGTCTGAGGTGGTGCCCAAGAATGTCCATTTCTAACAAGTTCCAGGAGATGTTAATATTACTAATCTGGGGAACTGAATTTTAAGAACCACTGGGCTGAAGAAAAAGCTTTTTTAGTCACCAGCAATTTTATCCACTCTGTGCTAAGACAAAAAAATTCATTCATTCATTATTCACTCAACAAATTTTATCACCAGCCTATTATGTGCCAGACAGATACTGTTCCAGGGACTTAGGCTATATCCCTTCACATGGAGATCCCTGCCCTTGTGACATTTACATCAGAGAGAAAAGGGACACAGACAATCAACAATGAAAATAATAAGTAAATTACATAGTTTGTTTGAAGGTATAAGTGCTATGAAAATAAAGAAAAAGTAAAGCAAGCCAAGGAGGACTAGGAGTGCTGGATGGTAGGGGAATACATATGGGAATATATGGGAGAGCCATAGTAGACTCCACTGAGAAGGTGACCTTTGAGCAAAGACTTGAAGGTGGTAAGGGAGTTAACTGTGTGAGTACAATTGAGAGGATTCAAGTAGTAGATGAGGCCAAGAGGAAATAGGGAAACTGACCATTCGAGGCCCTGGCTTTTACTCTGAATAACAAAAAAAAGAGACCTACTGTAGAGTTTTGAGTAGAGAAGTGACATGATCTGACTTAGACTTTATAAAGATCACTCTAGTTGAGAATAGACGAAAGGCACAGGTAGAGGTGGGGAGACCAATTAGGATGCTATCGCAATTACCCAGGGAAGAGATAAAGGTAGCTAATAGCGGGATGGTAAGAAATGGTAGGATATAGGATATGGCTTAAAGAGAGAGCCAACAGGATTTCTTGTTGGACTGCATATGGGGCATGGAAGTAAACAGTTGTGAAATGTCACCAAGGACTGCTGGGCTCTGGGGGCACTCTGATGTCAAAGTCATCTCATGTCAAGAGACCAAGGAAAAGAGAAGGAACCATCAAAGGAGACTGACAAGGAATGGCCCAGGAAACAAGCAAAAAGACCGACTGTGTCAAATGCTGCAGACAGGTCAAATAAGACCAGGTCTCAGAACTGGCCATTGGATTTAGCAATGTGATAGCCACTGGAGACTTTGACAAGAGCAGTTTTGGTACAGTAATAGGTAATAGGGTCAAAAACCTAGAGTAAGTTGAAGAGAGATGGGAGAAATAAAATTTGAGATTTGATTATAAGCAATTCTTGTAAAGAATTTTGTTTTAAAAAGAGAAAAATATGGTGTAGCAGGTAGGGGAATAAGGATCAGAAGAGGTTTTTTATTAAGTTGAGGATTCCCTCTTACAATATAGGAGGGAAAAAATATTACCGAGTCACACTTTTGAGATGCTCAACCAGATAGGGACCAGACAAAAAGGGGGCTGGTATATTTTGTTACTATGTTCTAATAAACAATCAGTATTAGTCTACCTATCAATATGTGCTAATTGAAATATACTTTAAAAATCCCTAGGTGTTTTCACAGGTTAATTAATTGATACTCTTTAATTCAGCTTTCAGTGTATGATGTGTCTGTAACAGGTAAAATTTTACACATGTACTATAAAAAATGTACACTGACCTTAATGTTAATACAGCAGTAAGTATAGCCACATTCTAGAATCATTATCCATATTAAACGATCCTGAAAACGGCCCAAGTAATGAGACCCAGGTAAGAGGAGACCTAAAACACATTAGAAAAAAAAAAGTAAGTAATATTCAAGCTTGTTTTATTTTGCCATGTGGATCTTTAAAATTGATCACACTTGGAACTGACTCATAGCTCCTTTTATGCTCTCTTTATCTCAAGAAGAGAAACAATTATTCATTGCATATTGGGAGGCATTAAATTAAGGCCTTTATAGGAACAGGGACAGAAGAGAAAATTTATAGGTGATAATACATAAAAATTAAAGGATACATTTTTCAGAGAAACAACAGATTAGAACCTGTTATATAAAATCCTAAATGCATGTTAAATATAGTAGGATAAACATTAAATGTATAAAAGCCAACTTCACATTAATTATTTAAAGCATTTTGGACATTTTTATAAACACACATATAAAAATATTTTGTGGTATTAAAATTTACATAAAATGCTACCTGCCACACTTGTGCAAAAACTTTTAGAAATTAGTTTTCTCTCAACATTACGTCTCTGAGATTTGCCCATGTTGACTGCAAACGGCTGAAAAGTCATTCATTGTACCTATGGTTGAGACTTCATTGTATGAATATAGCTAAATCTGAACATTCATTTCCCTGTTAATAAACATATTCCATATTGTTCCAAGTTTTCTCTTTTATATAATAATATTTCAGAAATTATCTTTGTGCAAGTCTGCCCACACAACATACTGTGCAGTAAAGAGCACAACAGAACTGACTGCTACTCTTTCAAAGTCCTGTTTGCAAAGCTGGCTAATGGCTGGCACCTGGGAACTTGTATTTCAGAAGAATCCTCACCACTCTCCCTGGTAAGTCTCATTGTGCCTAAACAGTTTGTGCAAACAATGCAGTTTATACTTGCTTTCCTTCTGCGAGTCTGGAATTTTGGTACATGCTAGACAGAGGATGCCTACATGACAAAGCCTCAGTAAGAGCCCAAATAACTGGTAGTCACCATACCACACATGTTGTGACAACATGTGCCTGGGGACCTAAGCATGTTCTGTGTGACTCCATCGGGAGAGGACACCTGGAAGCTTGCACCATGTCTTACCCCATATAACTTTTCTCTTCATTGATTTTGTTCTGCAGCCTTTTGCTATAAGAGATTTTAGCTGTTAGTACAAATCTATACTGAGCTCTGTGAGTCCTCTTAGCAAATCATCAAACCTGGATATGGTCTTTGGAACCCCCAGAACACATGTACAAAAGTTTCTATAGAATTAGAATCTAATTAGAACTATGGAATCTAAAACTGAATCCCTAGGCCATAGGATATGTGTGTCTTTACTACAGACTACTAGTTTACTCTTCAAGGTAGTTGTATGAATTTATATTCTCTTCCAGCAAATTCCAACAAATTCTTGTTCCTCATACCCTAGCCAGTACTTGGTAAGGTCCGACATTTACATTTCTGCCAATCCAGATGTGTGTGAAATGTTACCTCATTGTTCCCGCCTCCCCTCCCCTCCAGGAATACTTCATGACACACTTCTTGGCTGAATGTAATTGACTTGATAATAAAGTATAATTTCTACCTTATTCCTAAGTTATTTATTACTTCAAATGTGAGTCAAGCCTCAGGTATTTTTTTTAAAGTGGCATAGTATTATATAATAAACATTAATTAGAACTGGATGAAAAGATTAAAAATGTAGAATACTTCCTATGAAAAAGAAAAAATGATTATTCATTAAAAAATTTGTACTACATGGGGTGCCTGGGTGGCTCAGTTGGTTAAGTGTCCAACTTCGGCTCAGGTCATGATCTCACAGTTCATGGGTTCGAGCCCTGCGTCAAGCTCTGTGCTGACAGCTTGGAGCCTGGACCTTGTTTCAGATTCTGTGTCTCTCTCTCTGCCTTTCCCCCACTTGTGCTCTGTCTCTCTCTGTCTCTCAAAAACAAATAAACATTAAACATTTTTTTAATAAAAAATGTGTACTATTAAGTTTTTCCTAAATTACCTCACATATTTTATTTTTTATTTAAAAAATTTTAATGTTTATTTTTGAGAGAGAGAGAGACAAAGAGAGAAAGATAGAGAGAGTGTGAGCGGGGGAGGGGAGAGAGTGAAGGAGACACAGAATCCCAAGCAGGCTCCAGGCTCTGAGCTGTCAGCACAGAGCCCAATGTGGGACTCGAACTCATGAACTGTGAGATTATGACCTGAGCCAAAGTCGGACGTTTAACCAACTGAGCCACCCAGAAGCTGCACTTCACATATTTTAGATAACAAACATACAATTAGAAAAGTTCAATCCATGTAAGCATTTCATTAAAATTCTAATTTGATGGGTGCCTGGGTGGCTCAGTCAGTTAAGTGTCTGACTCTTGATTTCGACTCAGGTCATGATCTCACGGTTTGAATTCAAGCCCAGCATCGGGCTCTGCACTGACAGTATGGAGCCTGCCTAGGATTCTCTCTCTGCCCCTCCCCAACTCAGACGCACACTCTCAAATATAAATAAACAAAAAGAAAATTCTAATTTGAAATTACCATTCTGCCTAGAATCAGTTTGTCACCGGATATTTCTAAAACAAGTTTCAAGGGCTAAGGTATATGGTAGGAGACAACACTCCTTTGGCATCAGCTTGTACCTTATCTAAAACCAACCTCAAGAAGTACAATACAGTTGAATTTTTACTTAGTGTATGATAAAAGCATTAACTCATAACAGTTCATCCCCATCAAAAATATATTTTCTTGCTGATATTTACATAGCATTTCATTTTGGGAGGCTACTGATCATTGGCCATAGCTTTTGTCATCTTGTCCTGTAACCTTGTCAGACTGCTTACCTTGTTATACAGTAACTAATAGGGTATGAACAAACTCCCCTAAGTCCTTTAATCTGATATTACATAAAACTAGTTTTTAATCTTTATGGGTCTAAGCCATTGCATTTGCTTGATGTGAACTCACTACAGATTCATGGAAATTCTGGTAGATAAGGTTTTTTCATGTTTCAGTGGTAGGATTACAACCTGATTTTATTCAAGAAAATGTTTTTAAAAAATTTTCAAATCACCTTAATGAAATTTTCTCTTATTTTTATTTTATGACTTTATTTACCTCAAAATAAGTAGCAAGAGATCTGCTTCTATTTCATATTTAGTCCTTCTGCCATATATCATAGCATTAGAATCTATATAATGGTTGGATCAAAAGACTTTTACTGTGTATTCATTTTTTTGTACTTTAAATACATTGATGAGGATTTTGTGAGCACAGCCCATTTACCTACCTAAACTTCCAGCTGCCATTGCAGACTGCAGTGCGGTGGTCAAACGGGGGACCATCTGCTGGTAGAATACTGTATCTGCACATACACAGGCTGTGGTACCCACCGCTCCTGGCCAACTCTGAACAGGTCGGGGAAAGCCCACCAAGAACAAAGGAAGGGTGAAGAGGGGGAGTAACGGAGAGGAGAGCAGTGTTGAAAAAACTATGAAGACCAACACGAATGGAGAGAAGACAATGTTGAGTATACATAAAGTAGTGGTCGACTTTCGACGTTTTTTCTCAGTCCAAGATGCCAAAAGTATGGTCATGGCAAACTGCAGTTTAGAGATGAACTGAATCAGACGATCACGCATGATACCAACCTGTAGAGATGGAAAAATGATTTTTTTATTCTTAAAGGAGACGTCATGAATTTTCAAGGTCATATAAGGAAAACGGTATAATTTTATCATTGCTGCAGTATTTTTGAGGAAATAGCCCTTGTATGACATACTTTGTTAGAAGTTTCTCTGACCTCACAAGTAATAAATGAGTCTACATTTATTTATTTTTAGTTAATTAATTTTTTTTGAGAGAGATCATGTATGAATGGGGGAGGGGCAGAAAGAGAGGGAGAGAGATAATCTGTTGGCATAGACCCTGATGGAGGGCTTGAACCCGGGAACCATGAGATCATGACCTGAGCCAAAATCAAGAGTCAGTTGCTGAACTGACTGACCCACCCAGGTGACCTATGAGTCTACATTTAAATGCTTGGGCTCTTGGGGTACCTGGGTGGCTCAGTCAGTTGAGCCTGACTCGATTTCGGCTCAGGTCATGACCTCACAGTTTGTGGGATTAAGCAAGCCCTGCATGGGACTCCGTGCTGACAGCATGGAGCTTGCTTGGGATTCTCTCTCTCCCTCTCTCTCTATCACTCCCCTGCTCACAAACGTGCGTGCTCTATTTCTCTCAAAATAAATAAATAAACTTTAAAAAAAAGAGAGAAATATATAGGTTTGGGCTCTCTTTACAATACTTAATACTGAAGAGAACCAACAGAGTGTTAGCTAGATCTTAAGGTTGACTAAGTTTTGCATTATATGCTTGTTAAGTCTAGTTTCCAGAAGTGGTAAATAGTTAAGCAACTATCCTTAATTTATCCTTATTTTCGAGTATTCTATAGATTAAGAAATAGAAGTCATGACATAAGACAAATGTTAGTAGATTGAAATCATACCAAGTATGTTCATACAAACCATGCAGAGTATGTTCTTTAACCAAAACAGAATTAAGTCAACAACAGAAATAAATAAATAACTTTAAAATCTTGAAATTAAACGATGTATTGTGGGGGCACCTGGTGGTTCAGTTGGTAGAGCATGCAACTCTTGATCTTGGGGTTGTAAATTAAAGCCCCACATTGGGTGTAGAGATCACTTAAAAATAAAATCTTAAAAAAAATTAAAAGACATCGCTAAATAACCAATGGGTCAAAGAAGACATCACACAAAATATTAGAAAACATTGTGAGATGAATGAAATAAAAACACAACATACTAAAACTCGTGATACAGCTAAAACAGTGCTCCAGAGGGAAATTTATAGCTAGCTTTAAATCCCTACGTTAACAGAGGAAACATCTTAAATCAATAACCTAATCTATTTTAGAAATTAGAGAAACTAGAGAGCAAAGAACAAACTAAACCTCAAGTAAGCAGAAGGAAGTTAATAATAGAGATTAAGAAAAATTAATAAAATAGAGAATATAAAAAAATTGAGAAAAACAATAAAACCAACGGCTGGTTTTTTGAGATCAACAAAACTGACTAACCTTTAGCTACACTGACCGAGAATAAAACAGAGAAGACTCAAATTACTAAAATCAGGAATGAGATAACTTTACCACCAATATTACAGAAAAAATTAGAAGGATTATAAGAGAATACTATGAACTTATGCTGATAAATTTGATCACTTAGATGAAACTGACAAGTTCCTAGAAAAACATAAAGCAACTCAAGAAGAAATAGAAAAACTGAACAGACCTGTAACAAGAAATTGAATTTGTAATTGAAGAGCTACCCACAGAGAAAAGCTGAGGCTCAGATAGCTTCCATATTACAAAATACTACATACTACAAAATATTTAAGATACATATCAAATCTGATCAAACATTTAAGAATAATTATTACAAAATTCCTAACTCATTCTATGAGGTCAGTGCTATTTTGGTATCTAAACCAAAGGCATGACAAGGAAAGACAGCTACAGATACATATAAATATCAACCACGCAAAAATACTAGCCAACAAATCCTGCAACATATAAGCAGGATTATAGGTCACAACCAAATGGGATTTATTCCTGCAATGCAAGGTTGGTTTAACAATCAAAAGTCAATGTATTACACCATGTTAACAGATTAAAGGACAAAAACCACATGACCATTTCAATAGACACAGAAAATGCATAAGACAAAATCCAATACCCTTCATGATAAAAAGATTAACCAGAAATAGAAGGGAGCCCTCAATCTGAAAAAGAGCATCTACAATAGCTGATATCATATCTAATGGTAAAAGACTGACATCAACTTAATAGAGAACGATGGAATATGCTTTCCTCATAAGATGTCCACTCTTCTATTCCACATTATAGTGGAGGTTCTGGACCTGGAAATTAGGTAAGAAAAAGAGATGAAAGAAATCTAGATTGGAAAAGAAGAAGTAAAAAATAACTCTACTAGGAACACCTGGGTGCCTTAGTCGGTTAAGCATCTGACATCAGCTCAGGTTATGATCTCATGGTTTGTGAGTTGGAGCCCTGTATCAGGCTCTGCACTGACAGTGTGGAGCCTGCCTGGGATTCTCTCTCTCTCTCCCTCTCTCTCTGCCACTCTCCCACTCTATGTCTCTCAAAATAAATAAATAAATAAACTTAAAATAAACTCTACTATATCTAATTTGCAGAAGACATGATCTTATATACTGAATGTCTTAAAGATCCACTAAAAATCTATTAGAACTAAGAGAAGTGAGGTTTTAAGACACAAGATTAATATTTAAAAAAATGAGGGGAGCCTGGATGGCTCAGTTGGTTAAGCATCCAACTTCAGCTCAGATCATGATCTCACGGTTCATGGGTTTGAGGCCTGCATCAGGCTCTGTGCTGACAGCTCAGAGCCTGGAACCTGCTTTGGATTCTGTGTGTGTGTGTGTGTGTGTGTGTGTGTCTGCCCTTCCCCAGCTCATGCTCTGTCTCTCGCTCTCTCTCAAAAGTAAATAAACAGTAAAAAAAAATCAATTGTATTCTATACTCTAGCAATAAAATGAATTTAAAAAAACAAAAAATGAATTCAATTCCAATTCCAATATCATCAAAAAGAAAAATATGCTTAGGAAAAATTTACTAAAAGCATTAAGACTTGCAACACTGAAAACTATAAAACATTGTTGAAATAAAGAATATCTTGAGGGGGGCCTGGGAAGCTCGGTCAGTTAAGCATTTGACTTCTGCTCAGGTCATGATCTCACAGCTTGTGAGTTCGAGCCCAGCTTCAGAGCCTGAAGCCTGCTTCAGATTCTGTGTGTGTGTCTCTCTCTCTGCCTATCCCCTGCTCGTGCTCTGTCTCTGTCTCTCAAAAATAAATAAATGTTAAAAAAACTTTTTAAAAATATGGAGACATGTCATGCTCAAGGATGGGAAGAATTAATATTTTTAAGGTGGGAATAGTCCCCAAATTGATCTATAGATTTGAGGTAATCTCTATCAAAGTTTCAGAGGCCTTCTTGCAAAAACTGAAAAGCTGAAACTAGTATTTACATAGTAATACAAAGGGACTGGAAGAGTCAAAACAATCTTTAAAAAGAAGAACAAAGTTAGAGGACTCATACTTCTCAATTTCAAAACCTACTACAAAGTACAGGAATAAAGACAGTATAGGGACTGGCATAAGGATAGATATACATGAATGGAAAAGAATTGAGAGTCCAGAAATAACACATCTGTCATTTGATTTTTGACCAGGATGCCAATAAAAATCACTGAGGGAAGAATAGTTTTTTTCAACAAATAGTGCTGGGATAATTGTATACCCATATACAAAAGAATGCATTTGGAACTCTACCTCACATCATACACAAAAATAAACTCAAAGTATATTATAGACTCAAATGTAGGGGCTAAAACTGTAAAACTCTTAGAAGAAAACACAGTAAATCTTTATGATTTGGGAATAGGCAGCAGTGTTTATTAGATGTGACCCGAACAATACAAGTGACAAAAGAAAAAAGAAATAAATTGAATTTCAGCAAAATTAAAAACTTTCTTACTTCCAAGAATATTATCAAGAGAAAGAAAGGCAACCTACAGAATGGGAGAACATTTTTATTTATCAGATATTGTCAAGGAACTTGTATCCATAATATATAAAAAAAACTCTTAAACTCAATAATGAGGGCAATCCATGTACAGTAGACAAAAAATCTGAATAGACATTTCTCCAAAAAATATATACAAATGGCCAATAAATTTATGAAAAGATACATCATTAGAATCCAGAGAAATGCAAATCAAAATTACAATGAGATAGCAAGTCACACCCACCAGAATTATTATGATGAAAAAGTCAAATAATAACAAGTGTTTAGTACGGATGTAGAGAAATTAGATTCTTCATACTTTGTTGGTAGAAATGTAAAATGGTGCAATCACTTTGGAAAAATGTTTGGCAATACCTTGAAGTGTTAAACATAGACTTACTATGAACTGAAATTCCAGTCCTAGGTACATATAGATAAGAGAAATGAAAACATACATCCAACAAACACATGTACAAAAATGTGTACACAAATGTTCATAGCAGCATTATTCGTAATAGTCAGAAAGTGGAAACAACCTAAAAATTCATCATCTGATAAATAAATCAACCACAGAAACAGAAAGTGTATTAATGGTTCCTGGGGCTGGAGCGGGTGGTGGGTGGGATGGAGGATGGGGAATGGGGAAATGACATTAACGTGCATGAAATTTCTTTATGGGATGTTGAAAAAAGTCTAAAATTAGACTGTGGTGATGGCTATAAAATTCTGTTTCAGTGGATGATTTTATGGTATATGAAAGACATCTCAATAAAGCTATTAAAATGTATACTTACCAGTAAGAGTCTGATTCCTGTATCCAGGCTTCTGTTCCACCACACATCTGTACTGGAGATTAATAAGTGCACTGCTGAAACAATGGCTGTCTCCAGTAAAGCATTTTCTGTATTCTGCCACACCTGCAGTATACAAATTATCCACTTCATTAGGCAGAATTTGATAATTTAAGTAAACTGTTAGAATAAACAAAATCACAAACTTAGCAACAGGAAAATACTATTAAGTGCTTATTAGGATTACCATTCTAAAAGCTCTTGTAAACCCAATGGAGACAGACACAGAGTGGAGCCCTTGTAAGGAACTGTCCAATGAAAGAAATGCTATCATAGCAAAAGGTGACACTAGGACAAACAAAAAGAGACATATTTAATTAAAGCAAGGTAACCTCTTCTACCACATTTTATTTTGGCTGATATGAGTTCTTCTATGAGCACATTTAAGCAATTAACTTAAAAAACTAATAAACAAGCCAAAACATAAAAGAATGAACACCTGTATGTTTTATATTACAAAAATATGGGAATATTTTTGTACACTTCCTGTCTAAACCACAAAGTTAGTAGATTTTATCTTCTTACCTAGATTTAGCAAAATCCATCTGATAACACCAATCCTCATAAACCTTGTTTGCTTCTCTAAGAATAAAGTCACAGTTTGTACATCCTTTGGATAGAAAGGGTTTCGGAAAATTCCAAAGATACAGACACTCTGAATTTCTCTAAGTAGCCACAGTATTATAAGCAATATCATCAAAATATAGCCAATAATAGACTGAGGACTGTTTTTGGAAATCTGTGAGAAACCAGCAAAATGATGCAGCAAACTAGTTTCTATGAGAGCCAAGACTAATATAATAATATAGAAAAGGCATTCCTTCCAAGTAAACTGTTTTTCTGATCCACTGGGTAAAGCCTTAGATTTGTTTCCAACTCTGTGTCCAGTCACACTGTGTTTGAAGAAAAAACCCATGTCACTTAGGTTAAGGCTCAGTAAGAACCCAAGTCCAGTCATGAAAAGAACCACACCAACAGTGCTGGGAATGAAATACGCTGTGATTGCTGTTCCAGCAGAAATGATGAACATTATTAATAACCTGCAGAGGAAAAGAGAGAAAGATTTGCTTGAAAAGAAAAATTATACTTTAAGAATAAGTTACACAGAACCTTAATATTTAAAATAATTACCGTAAGTGGGTTGACATAGATGAGCCTCCAAGGCCAAACTCTAAAACCTGCTCCATTGCCCATAAGAAAAATGCATCAGGTGGGGGCAGAGTCCCGAGTGCCCACAGAAAGGGTAAAAATATAAACAAGATGTGTAAAATCTGATTCATTTGTTCTAGAGCTGGTATATTTACCATAAACCTGTAAAAAAAAGAAACCTTTAAATCATATAAAATAATATACAGAAGAGGAACTTCCCAGGAAAAATAAAACGCATGCAACCCACTTTCCAAAACAAAGGAATATTTACAAAAAGATCCTACTCCCAAACTGCAAAATACCAACATTTGTAAATTGTGACCATAGTCCTTCTCCCATTCCAGCCACTACCCCTAGTCAATTGTGTACAAGATTAGCACTTAGAAAACATGTGGATTCAAATGTGGAAAGAAGTAACTAAAAGTGATTTACTGAGTAACTGAATTTAGGGATTTGTAAAAGTGAACTGACCCCAGAGCAAAAATATTTCTCCCTTAACTGTCTAACCTAAATTGGGTGAAATTCTATCAATGATTCTTGAGAGTTTAAAATTTTCTAATTTAAAATGGCAAGTAACTCTAGGAAAGCAAAGGCTTACTGATGTTCATAACATTAGTAGCTAGCAAAGAGAGCTCTTCTCTTTATGCTACTTTCCCCATATTGTCTTACCCCAGGTCCCAGAATTTGAAGTCAGTTGAATCAATATCAAAAGTTGGCAAAATTAGGCTTTGAATGTGTCTCTGTGGATTGGCCTGGGAACTTAACTAGCATTTATAGTACTGTTTTTATTTTATAGAGAATACAAACTTGTAAAATACAATTTCATAAATTAGAGATGGTTTCTATAAAGTTAAGAAACTGGTTCTTGGTACAGCATTTACCAGTTAAAAATTAGATGGTTTTAAATGACTTAATAAAAACTTAAAGCATAGAAGAATAAACAGTTCAAAATATTACTAATTTTTTTGAAATAAAGCTGACCAAACACTTTGTCTGGAAACCAATAATATTCTAACACAGTGTTTCCAAGACAATGTATAAAAGAGAAAACTAAATGTCAAAACTTACAGCATAATTGTACTTGAATACCTGAGCTGCTAAGAATCAAAGTCAAGGAGAAAAGCACCTTCTGTAATAATTATCCACTTAAGTATATGTTAACAGCCCAGAAGCAAATGTATAGCAACTATGGATATAATACTGAAATAATGTGTTTGCTCCAAAGATATCAAGACTATGTCAGCTAATGCACTCTGTCTCATAATGTATGTCCTTCAAATTTTATAAGCTTAGAATTAATGAATGCAAGGTTAACAATATGATGCTAAATTAGAGGACAATACTTTTTGTAGTATAGTTTTAAAACGTATTTCATTCCGGGAAGAAAATACTCAAGTGACAAAAAGGAAAGTCAAACCACACATAATAAAACACAGGAAGGTCAAGGAAAACATGCAGATCTGTAGTTATTTTTCTTGTTAAAGACAACATTTCTCTTTCTAATATAGTCAAGGATAGTATAATTTGTGTAAAAATAATGTATACTCAGGAAATATTTTACCCAAATTTGATTTAACCTCCCTATATCTTTTTGTTCTTAATAAGCAACGACATAGAAAATTTATTTATATACAAGAATACCATACATAAATATAAGTATTCGTATTTTGAGCAACAAAACATCATAATCACTTTCCTGTGCGTATGACTCAGACCCAAATAATATGATTATTGTGGTTAAGTCTTTCATATGGAAAAAATATTTAAATTCTATTTCTGATAATGTAATAGGAATTTTCTAGGGCAAAATATCTAAGACCTCAAGAAAAAAAACTTTATTTGAATCTAACAGCTATAAAAATATTTCAAATTCTGTACACTATATCCACATGTCATAAAAAAGATGTTTATAGGTTAAGATGATATAAATATGCATCATACATTCAAACAATTCCTGAGCGTCTATGAACTATAAGCATTGTAGATTTAATACTGGTCTTTGATAAAAATGTACAGAAAAAGTCATTTAAAATTATTAATACACAAGTGTACTGGGTAGAATAAAGAATGGGGAAAGAGAAAATATTATTATATTGTGAGGCTTGTCTCTTCAACTTTTACATTCTCTGAAATAAAATTAAGAAACAATTTGATATATCTGACAACTGTTCCAATTTGAACAGTGCACACATTTCATACATTTTTATCTGCAGTATCATACCTACCGTATAAAGATCATCTTGATTCTTTATTAGTTTGTTAACCAGAAGCTAAACATTTCTAATTCAAGTGGGAGGTATTTTTCTGCACAAATATGTCATCTTTTTTCTATACAAATAGATTTGGGCCTGCTTTTGTCTTTTCCTTTTAGGTGAAAAGAAAAACTTCTTTGTAATAATCAAATTATAAACATTAAAATTATATATTAAATCCAACTACAATGTAGTAAAAAACATTTATGTCCTTTCATTTAGAAATAAGTAATGCAGAAAGTCAAGGTAATGAAATTGTAAATTAACTGAGATTTTTTAAAAAATTTAAGAACCTAGAGCATCATTTTAAATGCAAAGATGTATTATAGCAGGTATATAATATCTGATTTCAGAAACAGCACAGTGAGACAGTAACTCAAGGATCTATATTCTCAAAATAATCTTATAAACTTAAATCTTTAAAGAGGGGTCAAATGTATACACATACATTTAAACTTAATTTTATTGCTAACTCCAAAACCAATTATTTAACTGTAGTATATCTAATAGCTAATAAATGGTAGTGGTACTAACAAGCAATTATAAATGAATTTTCCATAAACTAATTTTCCCCTTACATATTTGATTAGGTGGAGAACAACAAGGATATTAGTGTCCTCTGGTCCACAAATGTAGCGCAATGAGAAGAGACTAAGATTTAAGGAATAGCAAATGGATACCTAAGAATAGGTCAGTTTCAGTATACAAAATAGCTAAATATTTTTAAATATCTTATTGCAGCCTTCCATAACAAATACTACAGACCAAGTGGCTTAAATAACAGAATTTATTTCTTACAGTTCTAGAGGCAGGAAAATCAGTGTCATCATAGTTGGGTTCTGGTGAGAACACTCTTCCTGCCTTGCAGATAGCCAACTTCTCACTGCATCCTCACATGGTGGAAAGAGAGAGATTGAGCTCCCTGATCTCTCCTCTTATAAGGGCACCAATCCCATAAGAATAGGACTACCCTGATGACCTACTTGCCTCCCAAAGACCCCATCTCCAAATACCATCACATTGAGAGGTAGGGCTTCAACATATGAATTTTGAGGGGGCACAAACATTCAGTCCTTAACATTCTAACCCAGTCTCCCAAGTTCATGTTCTTCTTACATGCAAAATACATTCATTCCATCCCAAGAAGCCCAAAAGTCTTTAAAAAATTCCAGCATCAATTCTAAAGGCTAAAGTCCGAAATTTCATCTAACTACCATCTAAAGCAGATACATGTGAGCCTCAAGTACACTCCATCCTGAGGCAAAATCCCTCTCCAGCAGTGAACCTGTGAAATCAGACAAGTTATGTACTTCCAAAATAAAATGGTGGGTCAGCCCCGGAATGGATATTCTTTTTTTTTTTTTTAATGTTTATTTTTGAGAGAGTGAGAGAGAGGCAGAGCACTAGCAGAGGCAGAGAGAGAGAGGGAGACACAGAATTGGAAGCAGGCTCCAGGCACTGAGCTGTCAGCACAGAGCTCGACATGGGCCTCGAACCCACAGACTGCGAGATCATGACCTGAGCTGAAGTCAGACGCTTAACCGACTGAGCCACCCAGGCACCCCCAGAATGGACATTCTTATTCTAGAAGGGAGAAACAGGAAAGAAGGAAGGGGTGACAGCCTCCAAAGAAGTCCAAAACCTAGCAAGGGAAGATAAGATCCATTAGATCTTAAGGCTGAGGAAGAAATCTTCTTGGTTCCATATTCTGCCCTCTAGGCCCCCAGGGTTGCCAAACAGCTCTAGGTGCGGGTATCACCCCCAAGGCTTTGCAGGGCAAGTGCCAGACCCAAGGCTTCCAGCTTCTAGTGTGTTGAAACCAAGGAAATAGCCCTGACCATCTCTGCATCACTTTTGGGGTCATTTTCCCCTCTTCTTAAATACCTGTAGAATCTAAGTCTAACAACCTTAGTTCATTTCATCTGGTCTCTGACCTGTTTAGTTCAAACTGGCAGTATTTTTGGTCATATAACCCATGAACTCTTTATTTAGTGACAGTCCAGTCACACACTTGGTGCTCACTTCAAAACATGCTTTCTCATTTTTTTGCAATACGGCTAGCCTGAAAATTTTCCAAATCTTCTAGTTCTGATTCTTTCTTGCTTGGCAATTCCTTCTTCAATTCATCTCTCCTTTCATATAAGCAGACAGGAGGAATCAAGCTGTTATTTTAACCACTTGCTTACAAATCTCCTTACCTCTCTATCCAATTTCATCACTTTCAAGTTCTACTTTCCACAAAAATTAGAAAAGTTCTGTGCCACTTTATAACAAGAATCACCTTTCCTCCAGTTTCCAAGAACATGTTCTCATTTCTAAGACATTACCAGAAATGACTTTAAGTCTACATTTCTAGCATGAATCTCAAAACTCTTCCAGCCTCTACGCATTACCCAATTTCAAAGTCACTTCCACGTTTTTAGGTATCTATTGCAGAAGCAACCCACCTCAAGGTATCAAAATCTGTCTTAGCTTGGGCTGTCATAATGAAATGCCACAGACTGGGTGGCTTACACAACAGAAATTATTCTGGAGGCTGGAAGTCCAAGATCAGCGTGCCAGCATGGTCAAGTTCTGCTGAGAACTCTCTTTCTGGTTTGCAGACAGCAGCCTTCTCACTGTATCCTCATATAGTGGAGGGAGAGAGAGATCAAGTTCTCTGGTGTCTCTTCTTATAAGGGCACTAATCCCATCGGACCAAGGCCCCACCCTCATTTTCCTAATCACCTCCTAAAGACCCCATCTCCAATCACCATCACACTGGGAGACAGGCTTTGATATATGAATTTGAGGACATTCAGTCCATTAAATGCCTTTACATTTCTATCTGTACATAAACCTGTGAGAGAGAAAGCTGCAATCTACAGAAACAGAGAAAGAAAAGTCAGATTTAGAAAAGGCGAGCAAAGGGAGTTATCCAACAATTTTGTAAACAGTTCGGTAACAGTTTTGTTTAAAAACACTATTATCTATTTTTCTTCTATAGCAAATTGATTTTTAAAAAATCAATAGTCCTCCTAGTTATTACAGCAAAATTAGAAATAAGTTATTCATCTTAAATTAACTCAATATGTACATAGTATTTATGGGTATAAATTTTATGTTCTTCATTATACCCTCATAGGAAAATTCCATCACTTTTCACAGGTCTCAGCCAGGCTATCTTATAGAACATAGCTCTTTATTTAAAGTGAAACACAGAATTGAAATTTCACTGATTTCTCTTACCAAAGGGTTTTTTTAAACTCTTTAGTAAGGTTTAATTATTGCTTTAGTATGAATGTTTAACAGAGATTACTCCTAAGAGATTAATCATCAGAACAACTATCACCCAATGGTTTGGTCTGATGACTTTCAACTCATAAATTCAGTTTTTTAATATTAAGAAGAGCTCATACTATGTATTCCTAAAAACAAAGCAAGTGACAATTTGGTAGCTTATTACCTGTGTGCAAGATCTACAGAAACAAAGAAAAAAATATAAAGAGGTCTCAGAAGAGGAGTGATTTCATAAGTATCCTGGGTTTGGAAAGTCGCAGTCTCTGCAGCTGTGTTTACAATTAATGAATATTCTCCTATACATAATGTCATCCATCCGAAGACAAATAGTAGAACAGCGCCTCCTGTGCTGCCATACAGCAGGGATATTCTATGCGGGAGCAGATACCATGTTCCAAGACCACACACTAACCCAGCAAGAAAAGAGTGAAAAACTGTATTGGCTATATATTTCTTGCCAGGAATTAGAAATTTGATAGTCTCAGCACCAGCACAACCTGTAAATTCATGTTCATCTTCCTCTGCTAAGATATCTGTGGTTAGCATTCTTTCTACGGTCACTGATTTGTTCCTGGCATATAAACTTGTGAACTGGATGATAAATGCAGTGAAAAGCATTAGTCCACTTGAAAGTGCTGCTGTGTAATAGTCTTCCAAAATCCCTAATTGATATAAAAGTGTCCCTAATCCACCCCAAACCCATGGCATCAGGAAAAGGATAATTTGATTAACATATATGTAAGGAGGGGCACAATAGCCTAATTTGAATCGAGGGCCTCCAAGCACAGTCTGTGGAAAGCGCTTCAGAAAGAAGTCCTGTTTGTAATCATTCAGCAGAGGCACATCTGGACTCATCCTTCTCATTCAGGATTATTCTGAAAGTTACATCCTCTTCTGTAACACAGCAGTCTCTAAGAAAAAGAAAAAAGTCACTACTTGAAATGTCATACTTATAAGATGGGGAGGACTCCTCATTTCTATTTTACCTCCTTAATTCCTTCAAGGGCAGGATTTAGGACTTCATCTCTCTAGTTCCTCCCCATTGCCTGACATACATGCAGCACTAAACAAATAGTTGCAAAGTTGTTTTATATTTGGAAAAAAAAAAGCATATTCATTGTAATTTATCTAGAACTTATTATTTGGGATTAGATCTTAAATTAACAGAAATTAGATCTAATTAAAATCAATCTTAAAATTGACATTTTTAGATTTTGAAGGCAAAGAAATGTTCAAAACACCAGTGCTTTCCTCAAATCTGCCAGTAGTTTAATCATTTTCCTAAGTTTTCAATGTTTGGTTTTAAACTTTTCCTCTATTATAAGGACAGCAAAATTTTTCTCTAAGGGTAGAAAAGTAAACATTTTAGGTTTAGTGGACTGTATGATTTCTGTTACTATGACTCAATTCTGCTGTTGTAGCAGAAAGCAGCCATAAATAATACATACATAAATGGATAGGAGTGGTTGTGCTCTGATAAAACATTACCTGATAAAGCCCATACCTGTGGGCCAGATTCAGTCTGTGGGCCATTTTATAGAGCAGAGTTGGCCAAACTCTGCTCTACAAAATGAATATATTCTCTTTAATTCCTTTGAATTGAAATGAAAATAGAAATGGAATATGAAAACAGAAATACTGTTAGCCATATCATTTAGTAATTATAATAAACTTAGGATTTTCTGATAATTTAAAAAGTCAAATCCTGCTAAAAGAGTAGCATTTTGGGGTACCTGGGTGGCTCAGCTGGTTAAGCACCAGACTTCAGTTCAGGTCAAGATCTCACGGTTCTTGGGTTCAAGCCCTGCGTGGGGCTCTGTGCTGACAGCTCAGAGCCTGAGCCTACTTCAGATTCTGTGTTTCCCTCTTTCTCTGCCCCTCCCCTACTCGTGTGCTCTATCTCTCTCAAAAATAAACATTAAAAAAATATAATAAATAAATAAACAAAAATAAAATAGTAACATTTCAATAAAATCCATTGGCAGTTCAACATGTAGAAAGAACAATAAACTGGAAATTAAAAGACTCTAGATGTCAGAGTAAATGCTTATTATTAGCTGTTACCATAAGGAAACCACTTTCTGATTCAATTTTTAGTTTCTCTTTCTGTTATCAGTTTCCAAAATCTATCAAAACTAGGAAAACATGAAACAATAATAGGACCTATATGTGTTTTACTATATATTATTTCCATTTAAAGGCCAGAAAAATCTAAGTATCAAATAACATGGATTCTCTACTCTTCAACTTTTCCTTTTCCTGGGATATACTCGGTAGCTTATTTTGAAAAACAGTTGCCTGACACAAGATAGCTAGCAAAAGTACTAACCTCAGGGATCACATGTTAGGTTGGAAAAGAAAAATTATGTTTAAAGCTGTCTTAATAAAGAAAGAGACATAGACCAATTAAATAGAATAGAGAGCCCAGAAATAAATCCTCACATATATGGTCAAATATTTGACAAGGATAATAGGGAAAGGACGATCTTTGCAATAAATGGTGTGAGGAAAGCTGAGTATCGACATGCAAAAGAATGAAATTAGACCTTTAACACCATATACAAAAATTAACTCAAAATGGATGTAAGTGTAAAACCTAAGACAATAGAACTCAGAAGAAAACATACGACAAAAGTTTCCAATACTGGCTTTGGCAATGACTTCTTGGATATGACACCAAAGGTACAGATTATAAAAGAAAAACAGACAAATTAGATTTCATGAAAATTTAAATACTGTGTACACCAAAGACACTATCAGCATAGTAAAAAGGCAACCCACAGAATGGGAGAAAATATTTGCATATCATATATCTATCTGATTAGGGGTTACTATCCTTAATATATAGAGAACTCCTAAAACGCAACAAAAAATAAACCAATTAAAAAATTGGCAAAGTGCTTGAATAGACATTTCTCCAAAGAAGATAATCAAATAGCAATAAACACATGAAAAGATAAATACCACTAATCATTAGAGAAATGCAAATCATAACTATAACAAGATATCACCTCATACCCATTAGGATGGCTACTATAAGAAAAACAGAAAACAGCAAGTGTTAGTGAGGATGTGCAAAATTGGAACCCTTGTGCACTTGGTGGGAATATCAAATGATTTACTGTTGTGGAAAACCAGTATGGTGGTTCCTCAAAAAATTAAAAATTGGATTACCATTTGATCTAGGAATTTGACTTCAGGATATATACCCCAAAGAATTGAAAGCAGGGTCTCAAAGAGATATTTGTTAACTCATGTTCATAGCAGCATTATTCACAATAACTAAAATATGGAAGTAACACAAGTGTCCATCAAAGGATGAAGAGATGAACAAAATATTACTCAACCTTAAAAAGGAAAAAAATCCTGCAATATGCTACAACATGGATGAACCTTAAGGACAGTGTACTAAGTAAAATAAGACAATCACAATAAGACAAAAACTGCAGAATTTCACTGAGGCAAGGTACTTAGAGTTGTCAAAATCAGAAAGTTGAATGGTGGTTGCCATGGGCTGAGGGAAGAGAATGGCAGTCACTGTTGAGTGGTATAAAGTTTTACAAGATGAAAAGAGTCAGAGATGAATGATGGTGATGATTGCACAACAATGTGAAGGTATTTAATACCACTGAACTATACACTTAAAAATGGTTAAGATAGTAAATGTTATATTTTCACACACACACACACACACACACACACACATACACACATTTAAAGCCACCTTAAAACAGCCTTTTTTTCCTTCTTTCTTCTTCTGTCCTTTCTTCAGTTTAAAATGGTCTTTCTGAAAGTCCGTCCTACCCAACCAGTATCAGCCCTACAGATGGCTTTCAGGCACCATGAAAGGTTTGGCAGTCGTTATTAAGAATGACTACTTTAGAGCACCTCTTGTCATACTGTTAGGAAGTTCTTTACTGTAAACACTGACCATATTTAATCTTCCAGCCATTGGACTTAGTTCTGCACAGAATAAGTCATAGCTTTTACTTACATGGCAGCCGTGCAAATACTCACAAAATAACATAACTGGAGGCCCAGATGGAACCTTAGTCACTGATGGTTCAATCTCAAGAAATGAAAAGACTGCCTCCCTTCCCTCTGAACGAGCTTATGTCCTGTCCTGACGTCAGGCTCAGTGTACTCTATTCTGGTATGATTGTTCTGTAGAAGCCTAAGGGTAAATAAGGGCACATTCCTGTGAGCAGGTGTAAATATTCTGATTTCAATTATCTACAGAAAATGCCATCAGAAAGGAAAATGAACTTGGATATCTGGCCTGGGCTTTTTCAAGAGACTGGAGGTGCCTGAAATTTTCCCAGGGAGTTAGGTAAAAGCTGGTCCCTCCTGCTCCACTGAGGCAAATCAGAAACAAGGTGAAATGGCTCGCTGGGCAAGAAAGCCAGAAACTGAAGACACCTTATAGCCAGATTATCTAGCTTCATGTTACTATCCATATTCATTTACCTTTTAGTATTTCGGAATCTTTTGTAGAGTTTAGTTCAAATGTTCTTACCCATTCGATGGAATATTCTGTGATTATATTCCAAACAGTGAAATACTGTGAAGATCTGTTGTTGTTATGGAAACAGAAAGATGCCATGACATGTTGAAAAAATAAACACACTGATGATTCCATTTGCATTTTTTTAAAAAAGAGTATATACACCTGTGTGTATACATGATTGTATACAGTTCGTATAGGTGTAAAAAGTTCCAGAAAGCATACATACTACAGTGTGACTGTGCGTCTGTGTATTTTACATAGACTATTTTCACACCTCTTCACATTATCAAATGACCTCTAGAACTCTCGGCCCCTTGTCCTGCAAACACATCCTGCCCTTTTCCTTCTGGGTGTCTCTGCTCATGTTCTCTCCCTCCTAGGATGTCCTTTCTTCCCTTCCCTAATTAGCAATTTTGGTCAACTTTTGAGATTCGGCCTAATCCTTTCTGAAAATTCCCCAGAACACTTAAGTCGAACTGTGCCTCTTTTCTCTCTGTATAACAAACATTGCTTGTCCATAGTTCTCATCTTGTGATATGTATCAACATAGTGCATTTCACGTATTGTTCACCTCTTTACCTGTTATTTTTTCATTTGTATTTATTTTCTCTACTAATTAGTTATTTGTGGGCTGGGGCCAAATCTTGAGACACTTCCAATTCTCCATAATATTTAGTAAAATACCTTGGCATGGAGAGGCATGTAATACATTAATGGTATAGCTTAAATAAGATGATTAATTTTTTTAAATCTGCTGTTTAAAAGGGAAGTCAGGAGTATTTACTGTTTTTGAAAACCTTCTTCCTGCACATCCTGCCCCACTTACAACAGTAAACTTGCAAACTCTTTATTCCCAGTTTTTAAAGGTTTAGAAAATATTAATTTTTAATATGGAATAAAAAATGGCACTTTTTGATAGTACTATTGGGTCAGAGAAGATTTTGCCTAGAGCAGGATGTCCCAAAGCAATATAGGAAAAGGCTGAGGCTGAGGGAGAACTGTGGCTGGGTTTCTGGGATGGAGAAGGAAATGGCTGTAGAATTTTAATGTGACATAAATTCAATTTTAATTTGCTCCCTATCCTACGCGACATTTTCACTTCCTTCTTTGTCAGGAAGAAGGAGCTAGCTCATGCTAGGAGTGAACAGCAAGGATGAAACAGCAGGTACAAAGTCAAAATAAGGCAGGAGCAATCACGGAAGAAGGGAAAGCACATCAAGAAGTATGAAGAGAATGTTCATACTTGAGTCGCCTCAAGATAGATTTGAATTATTTTCATGTGATATTAAGAAAGGCTGAAGGATACAGAATTACTTGCCCTACACCATGTTTCTTAAAAGGGGGCCCATGGTCAAAGAAGTTTGATAAATAACACACTAGATGTCGTCTTGAAGAGTCACAGTAGATATCAGCAAACTAAAGACGTTGAGACATCTTTGAAGTTAAAAAAAAAAACAAAAACACCACTGCAAACTTGCTTAAAATGTATCACTTGAATTTTCCAGACTTACTTGAACAGGGAACCCAACTTTCCCACCATATCTAGTAACAGACCACGTGTGTAGTGTTCTCTGTAAACTACTTTGAGAAATACTGGCCTGGGCTTCAATTACGATCTTAAAGATTTAGCTAAGTCAAGAATTAAAAAATATACCAATCAAGGAGCACCCAAGTGGCTCAGTCAGTTAAGCGTCTGACTCTTGATCTCGGCTCAGGTTGTGATCATGCAGGTTTGTGGGTTTGAGACCTGCGATGGGCTCTGCACCTAGTGCAGCACAGAGCTTACCTGCTTGGGATTCTGTCTCTCCCTCTCTCTCCCTCTCTCAAAATAAATCAATAAACTTAGAAAAGATATACCAATTGAGGAATGTCATGAATAAAGCTACATAAGGAAATTTGACAAGTAGCAAGTATATCATATTGCTGAAAAGCTTACTTGTAGTACGGATATTTTTTTCTAATATCTTAGGGATAAAAGACGATTGTACAGGGGCGCCTAGGTGGCTTAGGCGGTTGAGTGTCCAGCTTCGGCTCAGGTCATGATCTCACAGTTCATGAGTTTGAGATCCATATCCGGCTCGCTGCTGTAAGTGCAGAGCCTGCTTCAGATCCTCTTAAGATTCTCCCTCTCCTTCTCTCTCTGCTCCTTTCCCACTCACATTCTCTCTCTCTCAAAAATAGAAACATTGTGTGTGTGTGTGTGTGTATATATATATGTATATATATATATGTGTATATATATATGGAGGACTCTATGACAGAAACTGGAAATTCATTAAATTTTTTTTTTTACATTTATTTAATATTGAGAGACAGAGAGCACGAACGGGACAGGGGCAGAGAGAGAGGGATACATAGAATCGGAAGCAGGCTCCAGGCTCTGAGCTGTCAGCACAGAGCCAGACGCAGGGCCCGAACCCACGAACTGTGAGATCATGACCTGAGCCGAAATCGGTCGCCCAACCGACTGAGCCACCCAGGCGCCCCTGGAAATTCATTAAAGCAAAAATCATGATAAACTGATACTGTGAGATATTTAATTACAGATCCTGGAAATTTTTTAAAATATTTATTTTATAGGGAGCAACACTTAACATACAAAGAGATCTCCTATTTTTAGAGAAAGAACGCACACGCGAGCAAGTGGGTGACGGGCAGAGAGAGAGGAAAAGTGAGAATCTTAAAGCAGGCTCCACGCTATGCAAGCATCCCTATATGGGGCTTGATCCCATGACCCTACGATTATGACCTGAACCGAAATCAAGAGTGAGACGCCCAACTGACTGAGCCACCCAGTAGCCCCAGAGAGATCTTCTAAATCCTAATCTGGATTACTAAAATAGAAAATAAATTCAGAATAATTAAAACTTACTTCCTGAATGAGAATTTGACATACATTCTCAGAGACAATTCCTAAACAGACTGATGCATTTGTAAATGGCTGCAGCCTCCAACATGTTAAAATGAAAAATGGCTCAAGGCTTGGCAGGGGGGAATGCTACGAAAATAAAGGTTAAGGGATAAAGACGGTATCACAACATTGATTTTGGCCATGTTTTTTTTCATATGCTACTCTGAAAGTGGGCCAGCAAAATAGCCATAGAAACGCTGTTTTATTTGGAATTTGAGCATTATCCAGAAGGGTGAGAAACAGATCAATTTAGCAATGTACTAAGAGGGAATTCTTATTTTTCAACTTTAATGCAGGAATCAGGTAAGATACCAACCTGAAAAATCCTGTAAAGGAAGTAATAATAATAATAATAATTAATAATAATAATAAACAAAAAGTGGCAGTTTGGGGGGATTACAATAAATTTACAGTTTTCTTAGCCAACTGTTATGATTTTTATTTAGTAAAGGTTGTTTTTAATCTATCATTTTTATTGATTGGTTAATTTCATTCACTGAATCCACACTTTTTTTTCCTTTTCTATTGGATTCAGATTTTTTTTATGGTAAGAACATTGAACATGAGATCTGCCCTCTTGACAGATTTTTAAGTGTATAATACAGTATTAAGTAGCAACACAATGTCGTACAGTAGCTCTCTAGAACGTATTTTTCTTGTACAACTAAAGCTTTATATAGCACGTCTTCTTCCTCTGTTTCTTCCTCCCCCAAGTCCCTGGCAACGTTCATTCTACTCTGTTTCTAGGACTTTGACAATTAGAGGTACCTCATATAAGTAATCATGCAGTTTTTCTCCATCTCTAATTAGCTTATTTCACTTACCATAGTATCTTCAAGGCTTACCCATGTGATCACATGTGGCAGGATTTCCTTCCCTTTAGAGCTAAATCATATTCCGTTGTATGTATATACCACATTTTCTTTATCCACTCATCTATTGATAGACAATGGGCTGCTTCTGCTTTTTGGCTATGGTAAACAATGGTGCAATGGGCATGGGAGGGCAAATATCTCTTTGAGATTCTGATTTCAATATTTTCAGATATATACCCTTAAGTGGGATTGCTGGATCATATGGTAGCTCTATTTTTAATTTTTTGAGGATTCTCCACACTGTTCTCCATAGCAGATGTACCACTTTGTATCCTACCAACAGTGTACAATGGTTCCAATTTTTCTACATCCTTGCCAATACTTGTAATTTTTCTTTCTTTTTTCTTTTTCTTTTGTAACCATCCTAACACGTATGAGGTGACACTGAATCTACACACATATATTGAGCATTTCTGCATTGTGCGTCAACTGTATTTTTGTTATATTTCAGGAAACTTACTATCTCCGAATGTATTTGTCAAATTTTATTAAATCGTTGCTCTCATATGTTTAATTTCTAAAAATTCAAATTTAATTCCTGGATGTTCCTTTTTATGGAATCCTATTATTTCATTAATATGGTCTATCTTTCTGAAAATATTCACTAGACATTATGTGTGTATATGGAGATAAATTTAATTCCTTTTAAATTGCCTTTGTGTCCTCTGCCTCTTTTTCTTTTAAAGTGTTCACTTCTCAGGGTACCTGGGTGGCTCAGTCAGTCAAGCATCTGACTTTGGCTCAGGTCATGATCTCATGGTTCCTGGGTTTGAGCCCCACATCAGGCTTTGCACTGACAGCGTGGAGCCTGCTTGGGATTCTCTCTCTTCCTCTCTCTCTGCCCCTCCCCAGCTCATGCACACACACACTCTCTCTCTCAAAAATAAATAAACATTAAAAAAAAAAAAAAGAGCCTTAAAATGAAAGAACAAGCACAAAAACATCTCTCTGATCAACAAAATGGTATTTATTCAAATTCAAGATTTGGGGAGGGTCTTTGAATCTAAGAGTTTTCTGTAAATTCACAGGAATTGGTTTGTAGAGAAAACTATGACTGGATGGAAAGGGTAACTAGGTAGATGAAAGGATCTTTTTATTACAGATACTGGGAAAGCTTCACAGGTAGAATAATGAGTTGTCAGTTCTAAGATTCACCCTTCCCAAATGTATAACACTAGAATATGAATTGTTAGCCTTCCATTACTCTTGGAAAACTAAAATGGGAGAAAATAGCCAAAGGTCACATCAGCGCATCACAAATGTGCCAGGTCAGCTGACACTTATGCTTCTATCCCAATCTACCTTTCCCACACTGCACACCTCTTACCAATTATAAATGCAAAACGATTAACCAGTTTTTCTTTCAAAAATACTGACTTAATCCACACACAATGTCAGTTGGTGGCTGAGTTTTTCAATCCTATCAAGTCACTGACTAATGAAAGGCAATTTTATTTTTGAAGTTAGAGAAATGGAAGAATAATTTGGGAGAAATAGTTTTCTGGGAAGAGGGGGCCTGAGAGGAATCTCCAAAATGTCAAAATAGGAAACTTCTGTTAGCTAAGCCAGCATGAGGATACTGGCACGTGGAATTCCTTGATAAGAGATAAACACAAGTGGCGAAGTGTCTAGAAGAAAAGATTCTCACCATCAAGAAAATGAAAACAACCCACAGAATGGGAAACAATGTTTGCAAATCATATATATGATAAGATATTTACATCTAGAATATATAAAGAACCCTACAATTCAACAAGTGACAAAACAAATAAGTCAATTTAAAGGATTATAATAGATACTTCCCCAAAGATAATATACAAATAGCCAACAAGTACACAAGACAAAATTCCACAAATAATGAATTACTCATTCATTAGAGGATTGCAAAGCAAAAAC
This sequence comes from Cryptoprocta ferox, assembly GCA_028646485.1. Taxonomy (NCBI): domain Eukaryota; kingdom Metazoa; phylum Chordata; class Mammalia; order Carnivora; family Eupleridae; genus Cryptoprocta; species Cryptoprocta ferox. The sequence continues at coordinate 38,272,474 of CM053560.1, forward strand.
CACAATGAGGTATCACTTCAAATCCACCTGACTGGTTATCAAAAAGACAGAAAACAACAAGTATTGGTGAGGTGGTGGAGGAAATAGAACCCACAAGTAGTTTTGTAAAATGGTGCAGTTGTTTTGAAAAACAGTCCGGCCGTTCCTAAAAACGCTAAACATGGAATTACCATATGACCTAGCAATTCCATTCCTAGGTATTTAAAATGAGAGCATAAATCTACACAAAAATTTGTACATGAACATTCATAGCAGAAATATTAATTTTCCAAAAAGTGGAAACAACCTTAATGTCCATTAGCAGATTAAATAAATGTGGTATACCCATATGATGGAATACTTTTAGGATATAAACCAGAATGAAGTAGATACATGCTACAACATGGACGAACCTTGAAAACATAATGCTAAATGGAAGAAGACAATCACAAAAGGGCACATATTGTATGCTTTCATTTATATGAAATGTCCAGAAGATGAAAATCTATAAGGACAGAAAATAGGTTAATGTTTGCCTAGGGCCGGTGGGGACAGTGACAAGTGGGGTAGGGAATAATTCCTAAAGAGTACAGGGCTTTTTTTTTTTTTTCTTTTTCTTTTTAAGTAGGCTTCATGCCCAGCAAGGAGCCCAAAGTGAGGCTTGAACCCATGATCCTAAGATAACAGCTGACGTGAGAATCAAGAATCAAATGCTTAACCCACTGAGCCATCCAGGTGCACCCTCCCCCTTTTTTTTACTTTTCACTTTTTTTTTTTTTTTTTACTTTTTAAGGGCCTTTTTTAGGGGTGATGAAAATGTTCTAAAATTGCAGTAATACTTATATGATTCAGTCAATATACTAAAAACCATTGAATTGTACACTTTAAAAAATCTTTAATATTTTTTTAACTTTTTAAAAATTTAAATTCCAGTTAGTGAACATACATACAGTGTTATTAGTTTTTACAAAAGAAAAAGAAACAGAAAAGTTCCCTGACCAGGTATTAACTACCAATAACCAGTAGGAAATTTAGGAGTCGCTGACAGGTGCCCCAGTTAAATTACTAAAATGGCAATGTCTGCTCATGGAGTCTGGCTGTGGATGCTATGATAAAAGTTTGGAGATTTGGCATGGGCTGTAGTGGACACCAAATGATATAAAGGGTGGTCTGTGCCCTAATTATAAGAATGATCAAGGGCACCTGGGAGGCTCAGTTAAGCCTCCGAATCTTGGTTTTGGCTCAGGTCATGATCTCGAGGTTTTACGAGTGCGAGCCCAGCATACGCTGGCAGCCAGGAGCCTGCCTGGGATTCTCTCTCTGCCCCTCCCCTACTCACACTGTCTGAGTCTCTCTCAAAATAAATAAACTTAAAAAAAAATGGTTTAACAAAACAAACATAAAGAACGTACCTAATATCATATAGCTGAATACAAGAGAAACGATTGGTAAAGAGCAGATAATCAATTCACAGGTCTGATAGATAACCTCTGTTGCAAATTTCATTGACGTAAACACTGGTCCTTGACAGGTTTGAAAAGAGGCAGATCAGTGGGAAGAGAGTTTTTCATGTTGAGGGGGCTGTTTGGTGACCAAGCTGGGGCAAAAGTGGTTTAGCTGGAGATAAGGAAAGAGTACAGGTCTATCTTAGGGACGCAGTTTGTAAACTGTATTGATGTAACAAGGACATCACTAAATCAAGATCCAAAGGACCATTTTCCATCTGACAAGCGTCTCTTAGAAACAAAACGCTGCGGGGGCAGCTGGATGGCGCAGTCGGTTAAGCCTCCGGATCTTGATCTCAGCTCAGGTAAGATCTCACAGCTCATGGGGTCAAGCCCCACATAGGGCTCTGTGCTGAGGGCCTGGGGCCTGCTTGGGAGTCTCTCTCCTTCTCTCTGCCCCTCCCCCGCTCATGCGCGCGCGCGCGCGCATTCGCTCTCAAAATAAATAAACTTAAAATTTAAAACAACAACGCTGTAATTCAACAAGCTAAAGCGGTCTTCTGAAAAAAAACTTAAAGTCACATTGGATTGATTCTTCTAGCCACTGAGTTCACCTTCCATCTAAAAAGTGCAATAATCGCATTTGAAGGTTTTATAACGAAGAACAAGAAATGTGCGGCAACTGAAACTGCAACAGCAACGTGACTCTGTATAGTCTTGGAAATTAAGGTGACCAAGAAGTCCCCAGGTGGGTGTCGGGGATCGAACGTACCTCGAGTCACCCGAGGGCAGAGGCGGTGCGAAGGAATACCGGGGACCGCATTTTTGCAGGTAAACCGGGTTGGGCTATCCCGCCCGGAGGCTGCCTACGACCCGAACGCGAAGGCAGAGAAGCTGTAGCGGCCAGGCAACCAGCTCCCCGAGGTCGCGCCCGAGCCAGCACAGCGTTTCCATAGCTAACGTCAACTCCAGGGGCTGCCACCGCCACCGCCGCGGAACCGAGATCGCTCTCGGGGGCGGTTCGGGCACCCGACTCGCCCCGCCCCCGAATCCAGCTCGCTTCGAGGCGGTTACCCCACCGCCGGCCGAGAGAGGCGGAGCTGGGGAAGAGGGGCGCTTTGTTCACTCTGGGCCTGGGCCCACGCTCCCCTCACCGGGGGCCGTAGGAGGCTCCCGGACTCTGGCCTCGCCTCGCGCCCACAGGTTTCCAGTAAAGCGCAGGGGTCTCCCGACCAGTCCTGAACTTTCACCCTGGCCGCGCCCCTACGCAAAGCGCCGTTTCCCTGGTGACGTGACGTGGCCAAGGGAGGGAGTAGTGCTTTCTTGCCGATTGACGTGCGGCAGCCATTTCGCGAGCTTTGGCTTACCCGCGGTCTATCCGCCTTCTCTGAAGTGTAGGGTGACTTTAACCGCTGGGGTCTCGCCACTTGCCTTAACCACATCCGCATTTTGGCCATCACCACCCGGCACATCGACGGTAATAAATGCTTTTAGTGATACTTCATACGTCCTCTTCAGCTTGGAAGATTTGGAACTGAATATACGCCCTAGCCATTGCCCTTTATTGCATACTTTTTCTCCCTGAGTGGATTTGTGGCTGCATTTTTAAATGCAGGGAACCAAAATGTCCATCTTTGAATCATGCTACTAGGAAGGTATCTGTTAATAAAATAAGGCAAAGTCCCCTATCCTAATTGCGGGGGGTGGGGGGGTAGGAGCCGAATGCCCTGGCCCACTGATACTACTTAGTGGCGTTTTAAGATCCGGGAATCTTTGGAAGGTAGTCACAAAGTCCCGAGTTTTGCTAGTTTAAAGTTACATGCCCCGCGCCCACCGCCTCCATTGTCCGTGAAGTTTAATTTCTTACTCATGTTCTGGGACACCTTCTGGATTGCTGATTGGAAGTCTACAAGGCGGCCGCTTAGAGCATTAAATTTGAAATTGGTCTCAAATGATTTAGAGATTCTTTAGAAACTCTGAAGCCAATTTGTCAGTATTAAGGTACTTCTGTTTCCTACGTTATTGACACTAGCAACTCTGCATACTCGGAACTTCTGAGTGCTCAAGGACTGTGTTGTTTGATCTCTTTTACCTCAAAACTATAAATGCGGCCTTTTTTTGTTTTGTTTTGTTTTCTGGCTTCACTGGAAGTGATGGCTTAGTTCTCAAGCACCTAGGTTTTCAGGCCGTAAGGAAATTTTTGTGTGTGTGAATATTAAAAGAAAACCAAGGCTTACTCTCTTCAGAGAGAAAGTGTAGTTTATTGTAATTTATTGTAGTTTATTGTGGGAAGAAAACCCTGTGCAGTTTCAATTAACGTGCGTATGCCTGACACAATTAGCAGGTAGAACCTTTCATAGTTCAGTGTGAGGGGGAGATGTACTCTCCGGCCGTCCCTACTGTTTACCTCACTTTGAGGGAAGACAGCCTTCTTCATCGTGGGTCAGGGTACCACGTTAAGCATCTTTGAGGCATCTGCAATTGCCGGAAGTCCACGTAGTGTGATTAACAGTACAGGCTCTGGACGCAGGAAGTCCCATATTGTTGGAATCTTGACATCACAGCTCACAGCTTGTGTGATCTAGGGGTAACCTATCTTCCTGGGGCTCCGTTTCCAAATCGTGTAAAATAAGAGAGACAAAATTTTTATCACACAGGGAGTTGTGTAGATTGGATTAAATAACCAAGTCGCTCAGTGAGGCACAGTTTAAGGGCTTAGTGAGAATGAGCTACTGTCTTTATGTGGAGAGGCTCTATTTTTGTCACCTTAAATTGCATATAATTCATTGAGAATATTTTTATTGTGTGATACCTGCTGTAGATATTTGGCTGTTAATTTTTTTTCTTTTTTCCGATGTGTTGGTTAGTTGGCACTTAGAATGAAATTGGTAAAGGTTATGGCACAAGGCCTTTGGGTACTAGTGTATACACAAAGTATTCGTTCAGCATTTACTAAAGTAGTGGGTGTTTGCCAGGAACCACACCTGCTGCTGCAGATACAAAGTCAAACAACACATGATTTCTACTCTCAAGGAATTTACTCAGATGTAATGAGAGACTAACAAGGACATCAGTAATTACAGAGTGTGTGATCAACAGATAGGCACTGGAGCCATAAAATAAGTACAAGTTAGCTGGGTAAAGATCTGGGAAAGGAGGTATCTCAGGTAGGGGAGCACCATTCATTCAATTAACAAATATTTAGAGCAGAAGTCAGGTACCTATGGACCCGATTTAATCTTAACCTTAGCACATAGTTTATTATTCTCATTTCAAATATAAGGAATCTGAGCTGCAGAAAAGTAAAATAAATGAGATTTAGAATTGAGCATTTATCTGTATGTCTTGAAGATCCTTTTTTTGTTGTTGTTTAAACAAAAAATCCGGTTTGTTTTTGGGTTTTTTTGTTTTTTGTTTTTTGTTTTTTTTTCTGTTAATGCTGCTGATGGACATACAAGGAAACATTACCAGAAATCTGGAGCTGCTTCTTCAGCCAGAAAAAATGTTTTACCCAGTCATTATCACAGCATACCTGTTTTTGTGTAATGGTAATGCCCATTTTCAAGTTACTCCTCTTACCATAAAGTAAAACAAACAAACCTAAAATTATAAAAGCCTGACTCTGCCCCATTGCTCATAGACCATTAACCAGAGGACTCTGAAAATAATGCAGAGCTGTAGCAAAAAGGGTAAGATGATTTTAAGTGGAGAAGTGGCTGCAGAGAATTTGAAAGCTGGGCTTCCAGGGCAAGGCAATAGAAGAGCTAAGATTTGGTAAAGGATTGGATCAGGGTGGGGATGGGTGGAGGAAGAAGGAGACCAAAGAAAAAAGATGAGCCTCACCTTCAAGCTGTGTGACCACAAAATTTGAGGCACCCTAAAATAAGCATAGGAATAAGTTTGGAAAGAAAGATAATCCACTTTGAGGCATATGTGTTTAAGGACTTGTGGAATATGTCCAGATGCAAATATAGGATTGGACCTTGGGAGACAGGTCAAGACATCGAGATTTAGGAGTATTCTACATTTAGAAAAAGAAAGTTATTTGAGAGGTGCCTGGGTGCCTCAGTTGGTTGAGCGTCTGATTCTTGATCTCAGCTGAGGTCTTGTTCTCAGGGTCCTCTGAGTTTAAGCCCTGCCTAGGGCTCCGCGCTAAGAGTGAAGCATACTTGGGGGGAGAAAAGGCTATTTGGAATCATGAGATTGAAAGAGAATGCCAAAATTTGGATATTAGTGAACATGAAGAAAACCATCAGGAGAGAAAAAAGGGACTGTAAAATGAGATGATCTATTTCTTACATGGCTCATTTAAATTCATCTAATTTCTGTATGTCACAAAACATATGCATCTAAATATATGAAGACCATGTGAATGGGCATGTGGTGGGTAGCAGTTTTAGTATGTTTACGGGCATATGGGTTGGGTGACTGAGTTATGAGGCTATTAAAGACAAGGAGTAGGGTATTACAGTAAGTGAAATAAGTCAGAGAAAGAAAAATACCACATTCTTCCACTTATATGTGAAATCTAAAAAAAAAAACAAAAAAACAAAAAGCAGAAACAGACTGATAAATACAGAGAACAAATTGATGGTTGCCAGAGTGGACGGGGAGAGTGGCCTGGACAATATGGGTGAAGGATAGAGAGTCAGGCTTCATTTATGGAATAAAGTGACAGAGATGAAAAGCACAGCATAGGGAATATAGTCAATGGTATGTAATGGTGACCGGATGGTAGCTGCACTTGCAGTGAGCATAGTACAACTTTTGAGCTTGTCTAGTCACTGTGTTGTACACCTGAAACTAATGTAACATTGTATATCAACTATACTGCAATAAAATAAATTAATTAAAGACAAGGAGTGACCAGTTGTTAATTATAAAGTTTAATATTGAAACTTCCTTTAATATAGAAAAAAATTTCATACTAGGTAAACATTCATAATTAGGACCATAAAATAAACAATGTATACTGTAATCACAGCTTTGCCATTAATTGGTTTTAAACTTTGTTGTAAATTACAATATATTTTAAATGATAATTCTGAAAAATATATATTAATTCCTGAAGAGTATACAGGGGATAGAATTTCTCAGATTTTGGCCTTAAGAATTTTTAAGGGATGCCTGAGTGGTTCAGTCGACTAAGCATCTGACTTTTTATTTTGGCTCAGGTCATGATCTCACAGCCCTGAGATCAAGCCCTGCTTTGGGATTCATGCTCAGTGTGGAGCCTGCTTAAGATTCTGTCTCCCGCGCTCGCTCTCTCTCTCTCTCTCTCTCTCTCTCTGCTCCTCCCCTCCTAGCTTGCTCACTCTTGCTCTCTTAAAAAAATATTTTTTTTTAATTTTCTCATATAGTTCTTAGATTTCATTATTTTCACATCAGTAACTTCACAGATTAGATTTTTAATTTCAGGAGTGTTTAAATTAATATTATTTTAGAAAGTTGCCACCACTGGAAACTTCTTTTAGATATTTGTTTGAAAAGAGCACAGTAGAATTTTTGGTAGACTGAAAATCACTAAATTGGAATACTTAAAAGGTTAGAGTTTCATTTTTAAAATTATGTTAAATTTCATAAGAGTTTGTGAATATAGCTATCACTGAAAAATCAAACTATGTAAATATCCATATGCATATTCATTTGACTCTTTAAAAAAAATTAAGGTACACGTAGATCTCAGTTACTGACAATGATTTCCCTTTATTTTGGTACATATAAATAAGAGCTGACTATGCAGATTTTATGCAGATTTCATAGTGTTTATTCCCAGTGTCCTGCACTAAGATTGGAACATAAATTAACCTCTTCATTGTTACCAAGGATATGTCTTAATACTCATTTCGAAAGCTGAAGTTTTTAGATGTCCTTTCCCTGGCATTTGCCTGCTAACTCATTTATTTATAAATGTACCAACTGTTGAGGACCATGTGAACATTATCTTCACTTTCCTGTAGAATGAACATATAAAGAAGTGTGATGAACAGTTTGAAATTGTAATTGAATGTGTGTGGGGGTAGGGTGGAGAAGGAGTTAGTATAATTTGTCTAAAGGTAGAGGAAAGTTTATATACCTTTTCACAATCTTTCCAGACTCATGATGGTACTATTGCTGTTGAATGGAAAAGTCCACACTGGTTAGAATTACTTCCTATAGCTTAAATTGTGATGCCCTCTTTAGGTTAATATATTTAAAAATATGAAAACTAGAGGTCACTCACAGATAAATATTTATGGGAAATGAAGCCACAGTTTGGAAAAAAAAAAACCATACACACATACACAAAACACACACACAAAAAAACAAATAAAAACCTTGTACATAAACTGTAAATATCAACAACAAAACTTATACATAAAATATAAATAACCACAATAATAACCAGTGTTGCAGCATAGTAGATTGGAGGTACACTTTGAAATTTTGCTTGGCTCTGCAGTTGCCTTTAACAGAAATTCATGTCTAGAAATATACTTTACAGTTATCCCACCTTTATAGATTTCTCACCTAAGTACGTAGCAATATTTGTACAAAGATGTACTTAGAATGTAATAGCAAAATACAAAACATTCTTTAATAGGGAAAGGTTAAATAAATTACGTAAAAGAGGAGGTAGATGTATGCATGAGCATGCTTTGTACATGCTTATTTTTGAAGGCTACATGAGGAACTATGATAGAAGTTAAGGTTAATTTGGGGTTTGATGGGATGGGGAACTTTTACTTTTTATATTACTCTTTTGTGCTGTTAATTTATTTTTAACAATATGTATTTGCTTTTATAATATTAAATATAAAATTACATACAAAACTAAATTGACAATAAAAAATATCTCTACACCCTCCCCCCCCCCCAACCCACCAAGCTACCACATAACAAGAAAAGTGGCATGGTGGATTTTTGTTTTTATACTATTTCCTTTATCCAGAAAATAATTGGAATATGTAGTTGCTAGTTTCTATGAGTAAGTGGTTACAGTATTGATGCTTTCACAAGGAGAGAAATGTTATATTATTTTTAAATGTTATATTTCAGTTGATAATTACAATAAGTTATTTGGCGTATTGGTAAATTTTGAGCTCTGGTAATCAGAGACTGCTTAGAATATGGACCACTTCAGTGATGTATCTGTAGGAATCCTTTGACTGAGTTTATTTTATAGTAAGAGCCTTTGCTGAATTTATATATACATTATCAAGATTATTAGAATTTCTTTGTAACATTGCATATAAAATTTTAATTTTTAGTATATATGTAAAGTTTACATGTATTAGTGTATTTATACAGATATGTGTACATGTAAAATACTTGTATGTATACAAAGTGTATGTTATATAACGTGTAAAATAAAATATATGGGAATCCTATTTTATTGAACCGGCAATAACTAAATGTTAACAGAAGAAATTTTCATATCTGGCTCATCTTTAACAATATAATTTTAAAGTACAACAGTTTTTAATAAAACTTACGCCAGTAGTTAATTTTTTTTACCAGAGCTGCTTTTTATGCTTTTAGTTTCAATGAAAACCAATGTACAGAAATGAATGTTAGAATAATTATCAATCTTCAAAGTTAAAATTCTGTTGCATATGAATTTCAAGTCAAATATTGGATTCCTATTTTTACATAGAAATTTTCCTACTAAAATACTTTGTAATTGGTGAAAAATGTAACAACAAAGAGCAGCATGCAAGAAAGAGATGCATTAACTTGTGGAAGCAACCATGTATTAAGAAACATACAGGGGAGATGGGTGGGGGGATAGGTATTAAGGAGGGCATTTGTTGTAATGAGTACTGAGTGTGTTAAGTGTTGAATCACTAAATTCTATACCTGAAACAAATGTTACACTGTATGTTAACCAGTATTAATAAAAACTTAAACTATGGATATTTTTATTTGTTTTTTATACAAAACTAGCCTATGGGTTTTTTTTTTTTCCCCTGTATATCTTTTCCCTTATAACTTTTTCTCTTGGCAACAATAATGAGAAAAATTTTAGAGACAAGGTTTTTTTAAGGGCACATATGACCTAACACATGTAATAAAACCAAGCAAAATAAAACTCATGTTCTATGTTGAAAAAATCAAATGAAATATTTTTATTCTGAATTGCCCAATTAGCTTAGAGGCATACACTTTTAATTGCACAATTCAGTCAGTATCCCTGTGTAACTTGTTCTATCATTGGTATGCCTAAATATACTCTGGTCTAGAACAGTCAACCATGAAATCCTAAACCATACTTACTCTATGAAAAGACTTCTTTTTAAATCTGTGTCTCTTTTCCCCAACATTTTCTTTAAAAATATTGTACATGTTTAAGATGTGTTTAACCTGAATGTGACGTGGAATCCTTCAGGAAGAATTTTTATTCCCTTTTCTTCTGGAGCACATAGTGAATATTTGCTTTGTGAGAAAGTGAACAACAGGGAGGGCCCTGAGCTAATTTCCTTTCCTTTTGATTATAGCACTAATATCCCATCCACTGCCACCTCCTTTCAAAATGACTCATTCTGTCCAGAAAAAAAAAAAAAAACAGTCCTACCTGAGAACACTCTGAAATACTTTGTCCTCTTTTCATAATCCCTATTTACGAGGCCAAATATTTTCCTCACCTCCTTATCAAAGCATTAACTCAATAAGTGATTTCTTCCTTCTTGGATGAAAGGACATGAGACCTTCAGATTACAATAGTGGAAATTTAAGAAAACAGTGCTCTTTAGTGTGAAGGAAATTCAGGTAAATTTTTAAGGGGTATAAGTTTTGTAAGTAACCACACGTTAAATATAAGAATGAACTTTATTGTTAAGCAAGACTTAACAAAACATGATTATCATTGGAAAACTAAATTCTGCCGACTTCAGTATTGACCACTTTTTCCTGGGACAGTGATTTATGTCAGTGTTAACATTAGGTAATTTGTCACTTTAATCAGAATTCATTAACAATTTACATTTTGAGGGGTCTCTCTTTAAGGTCAATTAAATAAAAATGTTAAAGCCAGTATTGTTAAGATTTCTGCTACATAATAGTCAAGTTCTTTTATGTTTAGCCTCTTTGATTAAAAGTAATGGTCAAAGATGTTGAAGCCCTGGAAGGTGATTTTGAAGATGGAGAAATGCTGGAGCTACCCAGGCAGCAATCAGAAACAATTAGGAAAAATGTACCAAATGCTTCATTCTTTCTCCAGGCTGCATGACAAATTACATTTAATATTTCAGGCTTATTGCATTTTAAAATAAGGCCTCCAACTAAGCAATTTTCAAGACAACTCCAATCAAAAGATACTGCTTAAAATTTTCCTATTGCCACAGAAATGAAAAGAATGATTGTCTGTGTTGATTAACTTGAAGATTGCTTTGGGAAGAATTTGACAGTTTTGTAACATTCTCATTATAATTTACAACCCGTGAAGAATTGAATACTACACTGAATATCAGGATAGTTTAAATCTTCCTTTGTATCTGATAATTTTATTCTAGTACTTTAACATGAAGAGAGTGTCCTTTTAATGTGTATTTTAATACATATATAATTTATTTTTATCATGATTCTTTAAAATTCTCAATTAGATCAAAAAACAAATATATAGCATAATATATATACCAAAAATATTTATTAATAGATTCCTACTATGCAAAATTTTATACAAAGATGATAAAAAATATTGTTTAAGTCAAAGAACCCATGGTTTAATGGATAGAAAATTCACAAGAAAAATGAACAAGATAAAGAAAACTTAGAGCCAATCACATTTTGGTTATGATGAGTGGAGGATGGCTGATACTATTTTGTTTGCTGATACATAAATGCTAAATAAAGGTTAAATCTACCCAATACCACAAGGGAAGTGATCCCACAGTACTATTTTATGTTTAGAATGAAAGATTATAATTGAGTGAAATTACATTACACTTAGCAACAGATAGGAAAATGTTTAAATACCAAGAAAGACCTTTATGCTGGCAAGATTCACTTCTTATGAGCCTTCTGATTTGCAAGCCAAATTTTTTATTGCTTTAAAATTGTTTAAACCCATCTAAAATGCACTATCATAAATTAGCAAACAAAATAAGATTAGGTAATGGTGAAGATTCAGTTAAATGGCATTCTTATTCATTCATGAATTCAATTAGTAAACGTGCATTGTGTGTTTATTAGGTGATAGCTTGTTAGAGAATGAGAGATGGGCCGAGAAGGATAACTACCTCCTGTTAAGGGTCACTCTGGTGAGATTGCTAGGGTAATACAAACTGTTATGACCCCTTTGGAAATAAATATAGTAGTATTTGCCAACAACTCTTTAAAAATGTGTAAACTTTTTAACTGATTAATACCTTCCTACAGAAAGTATTTCCCTCAGAAGAAAAAGGACTCATGAACATATGTCCTTATTGCATATTAAAAACATTTTTTGTAAATATTTGTTTATGAGAGAGAGAGAGAGAGAGAGAGACAGCATGAGCAGGGGAGGGTCAAAGAGAGAGGGAGACACAGAATCTGAAGACAGTCTCCAGGCTCTGAGCTAGCTGTCAGCACAGAGCCTGATGTGGGGCTCGAATCCACAAACCGTGAGATCATGACCTGAGCCAAAGCCAGACGCTCAACCGACTGAGCCACCCAGGCGCCCCTTATTGCATATTTTTAATGATGTAAAATTAGAAGCAACTTGAATGTACAAATGTTCAATGATTAAGAAAAAATAGTATTTCCCTTTGGTTGAATATAATACAGACATTAAAATGATATTCTTGGGCTTTGTAATATGGAAAATGCTCAAGATGTAGATGCAGAAAAAAATTGTATAAAGTATTACAGTTCTGTGTGATATTCAAATGAAAAGACTTAGATTTTAGAAAATGATAGCTGTATTAGCATGGTTAGATGATCATTTCAATGTTTTTGAAATATGCAACCATAACAAACATTTTAATGTATAGAAGTAGTTCTCAATTGGAACACTTGTGTGTTGTATGTGGGAATATAAAATGGTGCAGCTGCTGTGGAAAACAGTATGGTGGTTCCTCAAAAAATTGAATGTAGAATTACTATATAATCCAGAAATTCTGCTTCTGGGTATATACCCCAAAGATGCAAAAGCAGGGCTTAAAGAGATATCTGTACACCAGTGTTCATAGCATTATTTACAATAGCAGCATTATTCCACTAAAGGTGGCAGCAAACCAAGTGTCCATTGATGGATGAATGGATAAGCAAAATGTGGTAGGTACGTACAATGGAACATTATCCAGCCTTGGAAGGAAATTCTGATACATGCTACAACATGGATGGACTTTGAAGACATAGTGCTACGTGAAATAAACCAGCCACAAAAAGACAAATTCTGTATGGTTCTATTTATAGGAGAGTAATCAGATTCATAGAGACAAAGTAAAATGGTGGTTGCCAGGGGCTTAGAAAAGGAGGAATGGGGAAGTTATTGTTTCATGGGTACAGAGTATCAGTTTTGCAAGGTGAAGAGAGATCTGTAGATAGATGGTAGTGATCGTTACACAATACTGTATACTTAATGCCATTGATCTGTACAATTAAACATGGTTCAGATGGTAAATTTTATGTTCTGTGTATTTTGTTACACAATAAAAACGTTTTAAGTGGTTGCAGGTATTGATGGCTTTCTAGATATACCTCAAAAGTTGAAAGAAGAGTTAGTTAATAGATTTAAAAGTATACTACAATGAAAAAATGAAATACATAAAGCATTGGAAAAAGAATTTTAAGATGAGTATCAAAATATATGGTGTTATGCTCAAATGCATGATTTGAAATTTACTTTTCATGCTTTTCTAAGCTCATGTATGGTTGGTCGTAGCAAAAAAAAAATGTAACTGTCAGACTGAAATGAACTCTTAATGTTCAATCACAGTTTTAGAGATGCTGTGTTAGAAGTAAGAAATCAGAGGTCCAGAGAAATTAGGATTTTATAGATAGGTAATGATAAATCTGACCACAATGGATCCTTTGACTTTTATTAAAACATTATTTAAGCTTTATACTACCTGGTGCCGGCCAGATTCCAATCTTTAAAAATATTAAAAAGAATTAACATTACAAAACATTTATTTCTTTCCTATTAAGAAATTCTTGTATCAAACATGAATTTCTGATGGCATAACTTTAATCTAGGTCTTTTACTCCTGCTTTTGACTTTCTCAAGCAATTAACTTCACAGCTTTTCTTTCCCCAGGCCATAGTTCCTTTGATTCTAAGAGGAGTTGCATTTTCTTTACTTTCAAAACTAATCTGTTTTATAATCGACGACCCAATATCCTTCCTACCCCTGCTATGGGAAGTGGGGGAACTGTATTTCTTCATTACTCTTTGTTAGAACTCAAAACAGAACTCAGAACAGATATTTCTTCTAGATCTTATGCATTGCACTATGTTAGAATACTTTTGGTTGCAAATGACAGAACTTGAACTCCCCAAAAGATGTATTCGTTCACGTAGCTGAGAAGTTCAAGAGTAGATGGTAAGACTGCATCCAAAAAAAAAAAAAAAAGACTGCAAATGCCTTCAGAGGCTTCACACTCACATCCTCCCAGTTAAGAATTGCAGTTGAAGAAATAAATCACTCTCCCAGTGTCCATATCTCAACTTCAGGTCCTTTGCGTCTACCCCTATCATCAGCAGCCCCAACACTAACATAGAGTTGAGGAAGAGTTTCCCAAAGGAATCTGAAGAAAGAAGTAGGAAATTACCTGGGCGGACAAAAAGAACAACTCCCAATAGTTTACTACACCCATCTAATAGTGAAGCCACTTTTTAAAAACTTCTAGATAAACATCAATGTTTCTGTTCAACTCCATTAAAATAGTTTAGGGGCGCCTGGGTAGCTCAGTGGGTTAAGCATCCAACTCTTTGATTTTGGCTCAAGTTATGATCTCATGGTTGTCAGATCAAGCCTTGTGTTGGGCTCCAAGCTGTGTGTGGAGCCTGCTTGGGATTCTCTCTCCCTCTCTGCCCCTCCGCTGCTCGTGCTCTCTCTCCCTCAAAATAAATACAATAAAAAACATAAAATAGTTTAAATCATTTCATATACTGCATATTTGTCACCTTTCAGCGGCCCACTTTTTTTCGTTTTATTTTTGAGAGTGTGAGACCAAGAGTGGGGGAGGAGCAAACGGGGGGCGGAGAGGGGGGGAGAGAGAGAGAGAGAGAGAGAGAGAGAGAGAATATCTTAAAGAGTCTCTACACCCAGCCAAAGCCTAGACACAGGGCTCAATCTCATGACCAAGTGCCGGAAGCTTAACCAACCGAGCTGCCCAATATTTGAATCCATTTCTTTTGTTTGACACTGTGGAGGTCTTAGTGGACAGGCCACAACTCTCACCTGGAAAGGTGAAACATACCAATGCTTATTGTAAACTCTCCTAATTAAGGTTTAGGCAGGCAGTATAAGTTTGGCCATCTTCCTGGGGCTTTCAATGCAATCATGGGCAGCAAAGCAGTAGGAATAGTTAGAATCCATTCAGATGGCAGCAGGAACATCCAGGGCCCAGTAAGACCCAGGTAGCAGCACCGCATTGTACCTTAATTCATTCCAATGTCATGACAACGCCTGTGATTTTAACCACTCGGCCCTCCATGGAGCTCATTCTATGAGCCTGGATTTTCCAGCCTTCCTGTTGATTGTGTGAGCTGTTCACATTGGTGAATTCTGTTAACTAATCTACAGACCTTATCAGATTTCACTAGTTTTCCTACTCATGTCCTTTTCCTGGTCCAAGATCCAATCCAGAATCCCACCTTTTACACTCGGTTGTCATGTCTCCTTGGTTTCCTCCAATCTATGGCAGTTCCTCAGTTTTCATTATTCAATGCCCTTGACCTTTTTATTTACTTTTAATTTTTTTTAAGTTTATTTATTTTGAGAGAGACAGAGAGCATGAGCAGGGGAGGAGGAGAGAGAAAGGGAGAGAGAGAATCCCAGGCAGGTTCTGCACTGTCAGCGCAGAGCTGGAAGCAGGGCTTGAACCCACAAACCGTGAGATCATGACCTGAGCCAAAATTAAGAATTGCATCCTTAACCAACTAAGCTACCCAGGTGCCCCTCAATGCCCTGACCTTTTTAAAGAGTTATTGTCCTGTTACATGTAGAATGTCCCTTAGTTTGATTTTCTGATATTTTCTCATGATCAGATTATGTATTTTTGGTGAGATTATCACAGAACTGATGTGCCCTTATCAGTGCATTTTGTCAGGGTATTGATATATTTTATTGGTGACATTATATTTGATCACTTAAAGTGGTGTTTACCAGGTTTTTCTACTGCAAAGTTACAATTTTTCTATTTCTAGTTAAAAAGTATCTTGTGGGGAAGTTCTTAGAGACCATTCTAATAGGCTGCTTATACTGTGATCTATTAATTTTAGTATCCAGAGATGATTCTTACCTGTGATATTGTGCTATAGTCATCAGTATTCTTTACATATTCCAATGTGGTTTTTTTCCACACCCCCAAGCAATTCTCCCAATTCTCAGCAAGCCAACTAGGTGTTTCACAAATTTAACTCAATTTTGACAGTGTCTCTCTGGAGATAGCATCAGATCCCACAGGTTGAGAGCTCAGTCTCACAAGACTGGCCCTATTTCAGACACCACCCTCAAGTTCAGGTTGCTACCTGTGCTTCTCACTCATTAGCTATAAATTGAAGGTAGCCACAACCCACTCCTTAGATTTGATTAATTTGCTTCAGGTGGCTCACAGAACTCAGAGAAACATTTACTTGTGTTTACCAGTTTCTTACAAGAGATATAAAGATAGAGATGAAGAAGAGGTACATAGAGTAACGTCCAAAAGTGTCCCTACTGTAGGAGCTTCTGTCCCTATGGAACTGGGTGTTCCAACCATCCCACCATGTGGGTTTAACAACCTGGAAGCTCATCAAGCCCTCACTGAAGAGTTGTTCTAGATCTCTAATCTCCAACTTCCACCCGGATTCCCCTTCCCAGAGATTGTGAGTGGGGTTGAAAGTCCTAACCCTCTAATCACTTGGTCTTTCTGATGACCAGTGCCATCCTGATGCTCTCTAGGAGCCCCACCCTGTGCCACCTCATTAGCATAAACTCAGATGTGCTCTAAACGGGCTCCTTATGAATGACAAAAGATACTCCCCTATCACTCAGGAAATTCCAAGACTTTTAGGAGCTTTGTGTCAGAAAACAGGGAGAAAGATAGAATATATTTCTTCTTATACCATACAGTTTATCGAGTGCAGGAGACAATTGTGTACTCATTAGAAACAAAGATTTGTAAAGGTGAACCTGATTAGAAACTCTTTTCATCAACAAATTAAAGATATGGCTGAGATGTTTGTGAAAGTTACAGAAAAAATTGTGTGCAAATGTTAAATTATTTGTGGCATTTTCTACTGCTGCTGAGAAGAGCACAGATGTGCAATCCAGTTATCTCTATTTGTGGTGTCAGTATGATTCTTGATGGGAGCAAGGAACTTCTGTGTTGACTCTTAGTTCTAATCCCACTTTTCTTTTTGTGCAGAGTAAACCTGGGCCCACAGCAAAGGATGGGGAAAGCTATGTAAACAACAGGGAACTATAATTCCTTAAATCCCCAGCCATCTTATACTAGATAGGAAGATAATAAACAACTCCCATTTTCTCCATGCAAAAACCCTTCCAGGTGTGATTGCCATAACCACAATGGATAAGTTACTATGGATACGTAGCACTTGATTACCTTATCTGCTTAAAAAGAGCACAAACCACTCTCACACTTAACATCCCTAGATGTTTTCCCAAGGTAGAGCTAGCCGGACCGTGAGTTACTTTGCCTTTGATTGTCATGTACTTCGTGTGCATGAGTTTGGTTTTTTGTTTTTGTTTTCATTATAATACCACTTTCATTGGTGAGGTTCCCATTGCCAGGACAACCAAGAGTAGTCATGAGGTTAATCTTCACCAAAACCATAATCTTTGGTAGGTAGGATCCTTCCCTTTTTTACTCCTTGGGTTGCAAAAATGCAAAACACTGTTTACTTCTGTTGGATCTCCTATTTTGTCTAACTTTCCTCAAAAATTTCTATGTATACACTTCCTGAATTTGTAATCAAACTCATTTTACTTCTACTAACTTTCATAAAAACCCATCTTTAGTATACTACATTCCCTTTAGATTAATATAGCTTTATTCAGCATTTTGGACACTGAAGTAGAACATAAATTGAAAGACATGAAAATCTTCAGGTAGGAACTTCTAGATTAAGATAGGCAAATGAATCACTGTCCCCCAATTTCTAACATAATAACAAGTACAACAACAGGAACAATAAAAAAAAAAATCACCAACTACAGAGAAGGACAATTAGCTTCCAATACTGGCTGCCAATAAAAAAAAGAGAGAAAAATTCTGGAGCATGGCATAGAGCAGTAGTTAGTAAGATTTAATAATCAAGAAAAAGAATTCTTTAGGCTTTCAGCCCTAAATAGAAAATTACCTACAATCGAGGGAAAAACTCCACCGTACAGATGGGGGTGAAATGGGACTGGGAACTTAATGAACCAGATCCACAGTAGGATAGTTGGCTGTGCTACACAATAGGTTTGGTGCTTAGTCAAGCACGGTTTTGAAGAGAGGTTTTTCAACCAGGAAAATTGATTTGTGCAAATCATCCACAAAATTCTTGGCTCAGATCACTAGTGAAGGTTGGTTTAAGGACAGCCTTTTGGGCTGATATTACATCTAAATGCTCTGAAAATTTCTCCGGAAAAACATTCACCAGTAGTTACACAGACATATGGTTTACTTTACTCAGTCCTAGAGAAATTTTATCTTTGCAAGTTTGACAAGAAGTAATCTAGTCCCCTTACTTAGTCTAAAATTAATTTCCAGAAAAGCAAGCAAGTTATGGCCAGTATGACAGTTCTAGCAATATGGAGTTAAAGACTAGATTGCAATGTTTACATGATTTCAAACTTTATGAACATGAACTAATTGTGCAGTTAGTTTTCCCAATTTTGATAATGAGAATGAATTGTTATAAATGGGATTTAGTGAATTGAAAAATAAAGTTTCACTGAAATACCAGAATTTTATAGACCTTGCAGGAGTAGTATGTAAAAACTGCAAAGATTTTATCCATAATTAAAGCTCCTATATTTGTGAACACTTTTTTTTTTTTTGGCCATGAGACTGATTTAAAAATACGGTTCTTAGCATTCAAGTCTATATTTCATGCTGCGTGTCACAACTCCAATCTCACATTAACATCTTGCTGTAGTGGCTCCTGGGTGATTCAGTCGGTTGAGCAACTGGCTTTTTGATTTTGGCTCAGGATCATGTTCCTAGGGTCATAGGATTGAGCCCTGTGTTGGGCTCTGTGCTGAGCATGAAGCCTGCTTGGGATTCTCTCTCTCTCTCTTTCTCTCTCTCTCTCTCTTTCTGCCCATCTACCTGGCTCATGCACATGCTATTTCTCTCTCTCTCTAAAATAAAAAACAAAACAACAAAAAACACATCTTGCTGTGGAAAAAAGAGGTGTCAGGTGTCAGTATCAAACCAGATGAGTATGAATTATAAAAGACCAGCATTGGTGATGCATTACAAATCTGTAACAGCTTCAGGCCTAAAGTATAAGAGGAGGGAGTTGGTGAGAATCCAGAGAGTCTTATGAGAGCACAAGAGGAGCTGGGGCCTTTGTAAAGGAATACAGTAACTACTAAAGCCTTAATTTTATTCATTCTCACTCTCTTTGATATACTGCCCTATCATCCATAGGCTAACCCAACTGCTAGATAGAACAAGAGCCCTGGTCGATGTTGTCCATGAGTCATTCTCTAGGTCACAAAGCAGGAAAAAGATGTAAAGTAGATCTGGAAGGGCAAATGGAAACTAGCACATTTTATTTCAGTAAAAGTACAGTTGATTATATTTCTGGCTGTTAATTTTGCTTATATCTGGTCTCCTTCATTTAGGTTATTTGGCAGGTCCCAGAAGTCTTCTAAGTTTGTAATTCCTAGAGAAAATAATTTCATAGATCTTGGGATTGGCTCTGATATTGTTTTCTTTGTTATATTGATATTTTCAATTGAAGATTTATAAGTGTATATAGTTGAGGTTTTGGGCTCCCAGATGGTGAGGTATACATCTTTTATAAGTGCAAAAGAACAGTAACAGTATAATGTCGTGAAATAGAAGTGATCTGTTATGTGAGAGGACAGCTCTTTGATTTATATCATTCTTTTTGTCACTTGTGTATCCTCTCTTCTGTGCTATAACATTATTCATGTGTTTATTTCTTTAATATATAGGCCATTTCGCTGTGGTAAGCTTGGTCACACATGCAAATGAATAAGTGATATGTATCAAAGGAATAGTATCAATTTAAAAATACTTATAAGCCCATAAATTTTTAACATTTTTTCACAATCTTATGCCATCAGTTAAATTAGTGAGTAGATTTTAGAATTTAAAAAAATCATTTTTGTTCTTTTCCCTCCAAATATCATGGAAAGACTCATTATAGACATAAAATTATAAAATTCTGTGGGAAATAAAACAGTATACATTAATAATTGGTCTCAAAGGTTAAATAATTTAAATATTTATGGTCCACTAAAGGAGGTCAAACTTATTTATAACCAAATATGAATAAAATTACTTTAGATACCACTATTCTGCTTTGTTTTCACTTCATTTTCCTCATCTAGCATCACACTAGTATTCTTCATTGATATTTTGAATGTAATATAACTGATAAAAAAATATGCAGGGGCACCTGGGTGGCTCAGTCTTAAGCATCTGACTTCGCCTTAAGTCATGCTTCTGGTGAGCTCGAGACCCACATCTGGCCAGCCGGAGCCTCTCTTCCAGGAAACACGAGCCCCACTTCGCATGAGCATGAGCCCTTGCTTTGGGTGAGCCCCACTTCCCTCTCTCTCTCTCTCTCTCTCTCTCTCTGCCCCTCCTGGGATTCTCTCTCTCTGCCCCTTGTTCACTTGCTCCCTCTCTCTCTCTCTCAAAAAAAAAAAAATGCAGGACCTAATATTAGAGACAACTACTGCACTTTTTGAGTTACAAGAGTAAAGTAAAAACTTTTTTTTTCATTTTTTGTTTCCTCTGTGGAAATAATACTCTTTAAAACGTAAGTTTGGCTTCTATTATCTTTAATAGCAGTTTTTAAAAATAATTTCTCTTCTAAATACTAAAGTAATTGAAATACTCATATTGTAAGTACATATTTCTACTCTTATTTTCTTACAATGCATTGAAAAATATCTGGAATTAGCATTATATTGAAACAGTTCCATGACACCGGGAACACTTTATTATTGATGTCTGTTGTAGCTATCCTTTAAATCCTTGATAATGTCAGTATTAGTTAATGCTAAGTCTGAAGAGAATAAATAAGTATTTAAAGTATGTAGTAATGAAAAAGGATGACAATTTTATGGCTAACATTCTCATAATTATTCTTTTAGAGAGTTAACAATAGTACAACCTATTCACGTTTGGACTTTAGTCTTACTTAGTTTCTATTCATAGATGTTTTAGATATGTTTCCACAGATATACTCCTACTTTCATTAAAACATAATAATAATATAATATTAGATCTCGGCCATAAGCAACTTTCAAGGTGATATCCTCTGTACAAGATAACATACCACACACTTTCTTCGGCTACATTTCTCTCAAATTGTAAATCACGCACAACCATCACCCAGAGTCACCATAAATCATTGGAAATAAAATTTATTTGTTCTAGTTACTAAATCAGGAACGTATGTCAACACATTCAATAAAAGTTTTCCAAAAATGTAAACATAAAACCTCTTCTGATTGCCCGCTAATTAAAAAATAATGAAGCCATTCAATCATTATTCCACAGCATTCTAGTCTATGAGTTACCTGTGTTATTCTAGATTAGTTTTCTTTTTCAAGTTTTTGTACTTGAACACTTGCATCTTTGCTACTAACTCTAAGTTAGTCTTTTTTTGTTTTTGGAGAATGGGAAGTTTGGCATACTTAGTGTACTGTGCGCTGTAGACTATAGTATTAAATTGTTAAAATTATGTGAGACCGATGTGTTGTATTTTTACTTGCATGTGTATGTGTATGAGTATGTGGTATGTCCATGTGAAATTTATAGATGTACACTATGTTGCTTAAAAACTCCAAAGGTGGAAATTTAAAGACTATTTTCATTGCTAATAATGGCTTAATGCATAAAACTGAACAGAGTCCTTCACAAGGTAAATTAACCAGGGGAATATGCCAATTTTGACTTCATTTCCATCCTAGTGAATGACTGCATTCATTCTCTTTAGATTTAAAGCTCTTCATTCTACTGTTCCTCAACACTTTATAGAATTCCAGCTTGCTTTTCACCTTTTAACAGTTTAACATAGATGGCTGGATCAAGTCCATTGTTCCAATTGTATGTAGCTTAAAAAGCTCTGCAGTATTTTACTCTTTCCATTGTATCTGGCTTCCCTGAGTGCTCTGCTCACTGCATTTTACTTCTACTCTCCCTGTTTTCTAAACCCATTTACGCCTATTCTTTCTCAAGACACTTGTTCGTCTGGGAGCTCAAATTGACTTCTCCGCATTCTATTTCCTTAACTAAAAATGCACCATTAAGGTTGATTGAACTCTTTTAAAGCACTTCATAAAAAAAAAAAATGAAAGACCATAAGAAAGTAGGCTACCAGTGTTTGTAAATACCTGTTTTCAGCCAAATTGATGGGAAGAAATAAGAAATAATTGGAAACTTAAAAATGTTATTGATATATTTTTTATAGATTAGTCTCTTTTGGTGGTTTTTTGAGAAACATACTCATAGAACATTTTGGGGGAAAGAAGGGGCATTATATTATAATTAAAGATGAAACAAATAGTAGAGCCAAACTGCTAAAATTATCTAAAACATTTTCTAGAAAAAATGTTTTAAGATAAGCAAGATGTAAAACATGCAGATCCCAGATTAAAATCTACAGCTTTTAAACCAATTGTTATTTAAAAATAAATGTAACCATAAATGGTTTACAAAAATAGTTAAGATCATCACTAACCTTTGTTTCTCTTTGTAATGTTTAAAAATGTAACTGCTTATGAAATATATTTAAACATTTGTAAGCTAATTAACAGAATTTTATTGAGAGCCTATGGGAATACTCTTATTTTAAATGATACAATATAATGAAAAATCTATTCTAATTTTAAACTTAGCATTTCAGAATCACATGTATTTTATATGGGAAACAATGATGTTGGTGAATTGGCCTTTTGATTTACCTAAGAGATGATATAGTTAAAGTATGGCTTAATACATAAAACATAAGTGATAAATAATTTGATTTCAGATAATTACCACTTTCAAAGCTACTTCTGAATTCCTTTGAATATACTATTCTATTTGAGGTTACAAGCATTTCATGTTTTGGCTATAAAATCATTCATTTTATCTTAATTGTAAGGAAAAATCACCAAAACAAAATTTCAAGATAAAAAATACACAAATTTGATCTGTGAACTGTTTTTTCAATAGTTTACAAAGAATTTTGATTCATAAATGAAAGAAAAAGAGTAATAAAGAATATTATAATTCATATTTTTATAAGATAAAAACTTCCAGAAATAAAATATTACTAATAAAATAACTGTGTGCTTCTTGCTGACATAGTTCTCAAATGCAACTATGAACTGAAATTGCAATTTTTATACTTTTTTCTTTAAAAATATTTCAATAGAGGTGCCTGGCTGGTTCAGTGGGTAGAGCATGTGACTCTTGATTTGGGAGTTGTAAGTTCGAGCCCCATGTTGGGTGTAGAGATTACTTTAAAAAAATCTTTAAAAATATTTCATTAATGAAGATAAATGCAAAGAGATGAATAAGAAAAGTAGTTAAGCACTTGGAGATCATCCAGAAGCTTTAAGTTATAGCAAGAGGAATAAAAAAAAAAACAGCCAGTTTCTATCTCATAAAAAGAATGGATTTGATCAGATTCATTGAATATATTCACCAACAGAACTTGGCCATAAAGCTCGTACAGAACTATAAATAATTTACTTTTTTATGTAAGTAACATTTAATTGAAGCTAAGAGCCTACAGCATGACTAACAGTAAGATCTAATGTTTTAAAACATTGAGCAGTTTTCATAATGTATGAAATATTATGAATAAATGGTGAAATGGCATGTTACTTAAATGCAAGGATTATTTTAAAACTGACCATGAATGTCTGCAAACATACACACAGTGCATACTAAATACTCTAGGCAAAAATATGTGCATAACCATAGTTAATTTTGTGTCAACAATCAGAGAAGTCTAGAACAATACAAATAGAATAATGAAGTTCTTACTGGATAATTACTTTATTGTAGTCAATCTTCATATACAGAAATCAGAAGATCACTTTGACATCATCTATATTCAGTATAGCGTTATAGGCTCCTCACCTATAAAGTGCCCTAACTTTAGCTTTCAAGATTGTGGAATTGTTTTTTAATTTAAAACAAGTCCCATATTCATGCATATGACTGCATGTAAAATAAATCTGTCAGGACATTTGCTGAGAGCAAAGAACTAATTTTACTTTAGAAATTATGCATTTTCCCTAAGCTAAATATACTGGAAGAGAATGAATAGTTTATAGCTTTTACGTACATTAGGGCTCTAAAACAACTGATTACATAGCATATTAGTAATACTTAAATGCCAATTCACTTGTAGTAATTGGAAAAGTAATGAATTTGGAGTTGAAAATAACCTAGGATTTGGTATGATATTTACTCTTTTCCTTAAGCCAGTTTCTTTATCTATAAATGGAGACAATAAATGTCTTATCTACTTCATAGAGTTGTTATTAGTATAAACCACGTAAAATATGGGCTTGTAGTTTGTAAACTTAAAGCACTACTTGCCTGTTGTGCTGTAATTAGTTTTGAAGTATGTTACAAATAATTTGTAACTATAACTTAAAATTGCTCAGTTTGTGAATTACTTAAATAACTTAGGGCAGATCTAAAGTCATTTCTATAAAAACATCTCTCATGTTCAATTACCCTTTTTTATTTTGTTGAACAGGAAAGGGATGAAGTTATAGCTATGATTTTTATGAACTGCACACAAACAACAGCTTAACCTATCTAGGCTTTTCCAGAGGATTATGTTGTATATCATGTCAGTGTCATCTGCTATCATGGCAGAAAAAAATTCAGAACTGTGCAAATTATGTTTGCAATGATCCCCCTCATTGCTTTTATATGAAATTATTTATCATGTTTTCCCATTTTTAAGTGTTTTTATTTATTCTTGAGAGAGAGAGAAAGAGAGACAGAGCATGAGAAGGGAAAGGGCAGAGAGAGAGAGAGAGGGAGACACAAGATGTGAAGCAGGCTCCAAGCTCTGAGCTGTCAGCACAAAGCCCAACGTGGGGTTGAACCCATGAAACGTGAGATCATGACCTGAGCCAAAGCTGGACACTTAACCGACTGAGCCACCCAGGCGCCCCTATCATGTTTTATGTTAAAATGTTCCAAAGGTTGGATCTGTGTCTGTTTTCTGTATGGCACCTAGTAATGCCTAAATTCATGTTCATATATTTTTAATGTTATTATCAAATTATGTAATACAAATTCATTTACTTCTTTCAAGAAATTATGTATTACAAATTCATTTACTTCTTTTAAGAAAATCAAATTAAAAATTTATAATGGTAATGATATCTCAAAATTTAACAATGTGTATTACATAAAAATCAAATGATACATCTCAAATATATTCCAAATGGATAGGAAAAATGGCTAGAAGAAAATATGCTAAATGTTAAGTGGATGCTGATTAATGAGTTATGTTTTCCTGCTTTATATTTTTCTAATTCTTGTAAATTTTTTTTCTCTAGTGAAAGCCAGTTACACTTATTTTTCCCACCCAGCTTGTTATTTGAAAAGGCAATTTTCATTATAAAAGTAACATATATTCAGTATTTTATTTATACATTATCATAAAAGAAAAAAAGCCGACTATGCCAAGTTAGTAATAAAGAATGAAGAGCAGACGCTCATCCATGCACTGTAAGGGAAGCAGTTGTTAAAACTAAAGGGCAACAAAGACATCTTCTGGACATCATAAGAACTGCAGAGTTGTTTTTTAAACAAAGGATCTTATTTTCACCTAAGAGTACAGTTGTTTAAAAACCACACATTAAGAAGTATAAAATCAATCTGTATTAGGTTTGAAATTTTAAGTGTTACATGATTAAATCATAAACATACAGCATTTGAAGAAGAAAAGATACAAAATTGTTGCAAACACATTGGAATTAGTTTCCAAAATATCTTTAAGCCTATTTCCAGATAGATTATAAAATACAAATATTTTAGTAAAAATTTATTTTCATGTAAGGAACATCTAAAATAGTATGAAAGAACATATGTTCTTTTTAACCTCAAACTGCTTGTAAAATTGTGTCACTATGGGTACAATTAACACATTTTTTATTTGAAATATTGCTTTTTTATTCTTAGAGCATGGATGCCTCGCTGCACCTGCGGTTAGCCACCTTCAGGAGTACTACTGATGCCCATAATTTGCATCTCTAAATAATTCTTAGGACAGATCTGGCTTAAGGGTACTCCCCCCCCCAATTGTAGTCCTAAAAAACTAGTTTGTAATTCAATGAGCAAAGCTCAGCTTGCTTTAGTAATGGCTGT
Organism: Cryptoprocta ferox; assembly: GCA_028646485.1. NCBI lineage: Eukaryota > Metazoa > Chordata > Mammalia > Carnivora > Eupleridae > Cryptoprocta > Cryptoprocta ferox. The sequence goes on from CM053560.1 coordinate 38,298,608, forward strand.
GTTTGGTAAGAAATATATACTTTAGTTTTAGGTAACTCCAAATGAACAAATATTCAACAAATAAAATTTGCATATTTACTAGAATTACCTTTCTTAGTATCTTCATATGACAGGCCACAATAAGAATTTGCAACTAAATGCTTCCAATATAAGCACTAAATATTTGATTCTCTGGACTTTGTTTTATGCCACTTCTATCTTTTCAAATTGTATGATATAATGGTTCATGATTTTTCTAATATAGAAATTCAAATGAATAATTAAGATAACCATAAAAAAAGTTTAAGAGAGGTGATATTAAAATAAAATAAAATAATCATCATATGGAACTAAAGTGCTTCAGTAAAATAAGTAACATGATTATCTTATATATTTTTTTCACCAACACTGCTAATTTTTGTACAACTACTAAACAGAAATAGGTTTCTTGGTGTATATTCATTTCTCTTTAGGCAGTTGCATTCGATTTGATCTTGGAAAGTGGCTGCCAGGAATTCTGTCAGAAATAAAATATTTATAAGTCAAATAATAAGAGATTTTCTTAATGGATTAGCTAGTTTAAGATACTTCTGCAGTAAATAATTTCTGTATTTTATATGTGTCCAATTTCAAAAAGACAGTACAATAGAGAAAATGATCCTATTTTTGGACATTTAAAAATAGGGTTATCCTGAGGACTGATAATAGAATAGGAAGGAAGTCAGTACAGCAAGAGCCAGGCCTATACTAGATCTGCTGTTGAGTAGGTCACTAATAGATGAACTGGAGCTTGGCTCCAAAGAAGCTGGGGATAGGTAATAACTGGAAATCTAGGTGGACAGGGGTTGAACAGAGTGAATTCTTAATGAGAAATAGCAGGTTCTTAGGCATTGAGCTGGCCTTCAGGACTAGGGTCCAGACTGGAGGAGGACTAGGGTCCAGACTGGAGGAGGACTAGGGTCCAGACTGGAGGAGGGGCAAGTGGGAACTACGAGAAGAGGTTTGAAGAATCTACAAAATTCTTGGTGTTTTGTGATTTCAGAGTTGAATTTGTGTGTTGTTCAAAATGCAAGTGAACTGCTTTGCATATTTAGTGAGAAGTGACTTCAGAGAGAATACAATTACAAGTGTTTGTTTATTTCAGTGTTCCCTCATGTAAGCATTAGCTGAGCACTATTCTACCTTGACAGCCATTTCTAAGTCTTTTTGAATTATGATATAAATATACTGGACTTTGGGAAAGGTTTTGTGAATGTGGGAGAAGAAGCCTTATGCTATCTGACAGTTTCCCCCAGCTCTCAGTAAATAAATAATAGTATATAATAATGTTTCCTATTTTTATACATGACTAGCAAATTTGGAGAATTTTTTTTTTAATGATGAGAAATGATATTAAAACACAGAATAGTTTTACCTTCCCTCATCTGGGTTGCTCTGGTACATCTTTGCAGTTGGAGATGCCATATTCTGATGTGATAAAAGAGATGGAGAGAGATTTATCCCTCTGAGTTGCCGAAAAGCTATTTCTGCATGGATGCTCCGAGGATTATTTGTCAGAATCCCTGCATTCTTGTTTTTTTTGTCTGAAATTAGAAATTGTGAAACAATGAGAAGCAGTAAGTAATAAAATGAATTAAGTAATAAAGCTTGGTTGCCTTTCAGCTGAATGTATCCTGTACATATTTCATAACATGAATTTAAATTTTTAAATAAAAATATAGAATTGGGATATATTTCTATCACTCAGTGCTGCTTAAATTTCTGAGTTAGTGAATCTATTTGATTATTTCTAGGTAATTTAAAAAATATTAATATCTAGAGCTGTGTGCTATAATAAATGTACAAAGTGACCATAATTTTTCAAAATAAAAATTGGGACAACATAGAAGATAGGAGGGAAATTATAAGACTCTTAAAGAAAAACCTAAAAAAAGAGTCACAGACAAATCTTGAAGACAGATCTGAGAAGGACATTATGGAGATGAATCCAGGATTGAATTAGTGCCAGGAAAAAAAAAAAAGATATTGATGCCATTCCCAAAGAGGACATTGTACTGTTAAGGAGGCTAAAAATTTGGTATGTCCTATATTTTACTGATAGTTAGATCTATTGGTCAAAAGCATGAGAATTCTCACTGTGACTAAAATCTTAAAGCTGCTTAGTATATAGAAGTATGAAAAATAAGTTAAACAAAAAAAATAACATCTTAACAAAGTAAATGATTTTGGGTTTCTTTTAACTGAGTTTCTTTTGGAAATAATCACACAGAGCAATCTACTATTCTTGGTAGGCTCTTAGATCATTTCATAAATTCTTGATTTTCAGTTTTATTGCCACCAGTAGTCACAAGCAAAGTGGGATGTTACAAGGAATGAAAGAGGTGAGCCCTGAGAGGAGTGGCTCCCCCCAGTTTCACCAAAAAGATAGCCAGTGAAGATCTGGAATTAGGGGAACAGGTTTTATCTAAGTCTGAATTAAAATGTATATAATAGAAGGAACCATTTCCATGCCAGTCCTTTTAATATACTCCCTCCTTTCAAGCTCTACCTCTTGAAACTTTCTCTAGTGGCTGCATGGTTTACTTGTGGTTCAAGGGTAAAATCTGATCTTCTCTTTGTACCCCAAGAATCTATTGTCACAGATATTTTTAAACCTCTGATTTCTAATTTTAGCAGGATGTACAAAAGACCTGGTTTTAGCAGTTATATGCTATGAAATACATAAAATGAAACAAAACCTTTGAAATACATAATTCAGAAAATAATTGTGCAAGTATCACAAAGTTCACATTAGGAGCAAATATTTAGTTACAAAATATTAGGAGTTGAGCAAAACCCTGAAGTACTATCGACTCTAAAGTCAGAATGGCCACATGAAACTTGAACAAACATGCAATTTTAGGAAATGTAAATTTAAAATGCAATTTTAAGTAGTATTAGAAGTAATGTGAGATTTTTGTTTCAAATGAAGTGTTTGCTTTTACATGCATTCTGAAACTTTTTGTCAAAATACCTTCAGCTTCAGGAGTTAAGATCCCAAGTTCAGATCCCAAGTAATGGCTAAATCCACTAGGCAGAATTACATTTGTTATCTTTATGGGAGGAGCTTTCACTTGGCCAAATGACCCACCATCCACTGGAGAGTTGGTAACAGGAATGAGCTACATAATAAAATAAAACTGGTTAAGAATGTCTCACCTCCAAAACTCAAATCAATAGATTTAGTCCTTACCACAAACCCCACTTGATAATCAATTTAAAAATTTTTAGGTCAGGAGTTATATGCCTAAACTGAGTTGGTATGAGGCAGAAACTGAAACAGTCTTTTGATCCCTTAACCTCCCTCAGAACCTTATGTTCTGTCTTTTCAGATTGTTCTGTACTCATCACTAGTGTGATGGCATCTCCCCATCTCCAAAGGATCTCAACAAGGTAAGTGCAGAACTAAGAAAATGAGAATTAAGCTTTTTCTCCTTTGTAACATTTCTTTTCTTTTCTTTTCTTTTTTTTTTTTCTTTCTTTCTTTCTTTTTTTTTTTTTACTGAGCAGGAATTTCTAGATAGTTTGAGTTATATCTTTGACATCTTTATATTTCTCACATTACCTCATCAGGTGTATTGCAGTTAATTAGTTTTTCAAAAACAAGTAAATAAGTGGGGACTAAGAAAAGCATCTTATAACAATCACTTTTAATGAATGTGCTAACTCTCTAAATGGTGTTTACATTTTAAGTTAGTTGAGGATTAAGAGGCTTTTAAAAGAATTTCAGGAATCAGCAAACAGAAAAGAGAAGACTCTTGGTTTCCCTAGAAATTTATGCTTACTTTGTCTTCATTAAGACTGAGCTTGTTTATACTTTTAAAAATATGAATTCTGAATATGTGATGCAACTTATTTCGAGATATAAGTGTTTGCCAAGTGTAAAATGGCCAGTTTCCCTGTTTTAATAAGTGTTAGTTACCAAGAATGCAGCTTTGTAATGAGCACTAAAGTATCAGGCTTTTTCTAAAAATGTTCAGTCCCAAATTCCCTAATTCCTTTGTAGAGTTTCTTTCCATCACTAGTCTAGAATGTTGTCGAATTTTCTTCTGAAACCAAAAGGCCCAAAATGTTTTGGTTTAAAGGACAACCTTAGAGTTTATTATTCCTTCTTTACTTGCTGTTAAAAAAGAAAGAACAGCAGTAACTGAAAGAAAAATAAATTAGACTGAAGTGATAAACTTGAAAAGGATTTTGTTTTTGTGTCTTCTGAATAGCTAAAAGAAATGATGGCTCAATTTTAGCCTAGCCATGAAAATAAACATTGTTATTGAATCTTAAAATAGATTTCTCTCAGGCGCTTGGCTGGCTCACTTGGAAGAGCATGTGACTATTGATCTTGGGGTCGTGAGATCAGGCCCCACATTGGGTGTAGAGATTAGTTAAAAAGTAAATAAATAGGAGCACCTGGGTGGCTCAGTCGGTTAAGGGTCAACTTAAGCTCAGGTCTTGATCTCACCATTTGTGGGTTTGAGCCCTGCATCTGGCTCTGCGCTGAGAGCTCAGAGCCTGGAACCCACTTTGGATTCTGTGTCTCCTTCTCTCTCTGCCCCTCCCCCACTTTACTGTACATGTGCTCTCTCTCTCTCTTTCTCTCTAACAAAAATAGATAAACATTAGGACACCAGTAAGGGCCAAGGAAGGAGGGAGGTGGCCGGTCTTCAGCTCCTGAGCAACTTCGGCACTTCAGTTCCCGTAGTGCTGACTATTCGGAGCTTTAGGGCAGAACGCGAGACGGTCAACTCACTGCTCCGCGGACCTGACTGCGTTCTGAGGTAAGGAAAAGAAAGGAGGAAACATTGGAAAAATATACGAGTTCCTTCCTGTGAAGAACTCCAGTTAGGGACAAGGGCAAGATGGCGGAGAAGCAGGGAGCTCTGTAATCTGTACACGCACCCATGGATTGAACTGAGAAGGACTGAAGGGATAAAACATGGATTTGCAAGTGGGGGAAAGAAGAAACAGATGCCAGAAAGAAGACAACCTCAAAGATGCCTGAGTGAGTGACTGTGATCTGGGAAATTAGAGGACGGGCGGGTCCCGGTGGTGAAGGGGGAAAGAGCCCCAACCCAACACAGGGAGAGCGCTCTGTGCCCCGGAGAGACCAGGGGAAGAGAAAGAGAGACGGAAAACGCACCTAGAACCATCTCTAAGGGAGGAAAAACTCGCCCGTCTCCCCATATATAACTGCCGGGCGCAGGGAGAGAAATCCATCCCATCTGGCCGGCAAATTCTTCCTTGGGTGCAGCGGCAGCGGCATCCATTCCAAGCTGCGCCGCAAAAGGCGGCGGCGGTGTGAAAAGCGGTGGCGGTGGCGCCGGGAAAGGCGCTTTGAAAAGCGGCAGCGGCAGCGGCGGGGGCGGGGCTGCCGCACAAGGGCAGCACAAGCCGGGCCAGGAGGCCTGCCGCCAGCGGGAACGCATCTCATCCCCAGTGACAGTGTTGAACTGCAGGGACTAGGATTTGGAAGTGAGGCGGAGCTTGGAGAATACAGTTTGGCACGCCCACGGCACAGGGAGATCAGACTCAGAAGGGCGGCTTGCAACGCTTGTTTCCGGCAAAGCTTTGAAGAGGCGCCATACTTCTCCCCGCAACCACCAAGGCGGGGCCTCGGAGAGAGCAGCCCCCCCGAGACCTGACCTGACGGCAAACCACGCCCATCCGCACAGGGGAGCTGTCTTTTTTTTTTCCTTTTTTCTTTGCTTCTCCTTCTTTTCTGCTGCCATCCAGATATATTTCCCTTAGCATATTCTTATCTCTCCTCTTGGCTTGTTATATGCTTTTAGACTGTCCATAGTCTTTTGCTGTCTCTGTCCCCACCTTGTTTTTCTTTTTCTTTTTGTTTTTGTTTCCTTTTCTTCTCTCTTTTCTTCTCTTCTCTTCTTTCTTTCCTTTCCTTTCCTTTTCTTTACTTCCTTTCCCCTTATGGCTTGCTTGTTTGTTTGATTTGTCTGTGCATTTGCAGGCTTTTGTTCCCTGTAGGCTAGTCTGTTTCCTTTTCAGGGCTACCTCAAGAAACAAGCCAAAGTACACGTGGTGGAGAGTCCCAAATGTCACTGACCAGGGAAGTAAAATAATCAAAGGCACA
>CM053560.1:38305213-38627396 GCA_028646485.1 Cryptoprocta ferox
GGGAAGGGGGAAAGGTAAAGGGGGGTGATGGTCATGGTGGAGGTCACTTGTGGGGAAGAGCACTGGGGGTTATATGGAAACCAACCTGACAATAAACTATAAAGTTAAAAAAAATAAATAAAAATAAAATTTAAACACTCAAAAAAACAAAAATAGATAAACATTATAAAATTTAAAAAATAAACCTAAAAAAGGATTGTTCTAAAATAAAAGACTTTGAATATCCCCTTTATTTTATTAACCATGTATAGAGGAATCAAAAGATGATTTTTAAATAAAATGCTTACATATAGAATAAGTGGAAAGATAATTAAGTTCTTATATATGGCACTGATTCAAATGGCAAGACTACATGTCTAGATTCACTCAAGACATATTATCATATCATATATAGTAATGGAAAAAATCTGAGTTCACGATATGAAAAACAGAAAATAACCAAGAAGCAAATCCTTTAGTGAAATACTTATCCACTAAAATTCTAGTTTGTGTATTTTTTCTGCTATGAAACTAATAAAAAATACATATGGAAATTAGGATCTTTAAAATTGGTCTAAGTAATTTCTTTATATGTAATTTGGTGAATTTATATGTAATTTTTCAAATTAGCCAACATTACCTTAAATACAATTTATAAATTTTAATGTGACAGTTTTTATAGGTCTCTCACTGAGATCTATGTGGTATGGGACACAGGATAATGCCGCCGGAAATGTCCACATCTGAACCTCCAAAACCATTACCTTACATGGCAAAAGGGACTTGGCAGGCATAATTACATTGGATTTTGAGGTGGGGAAATGATCTTGGGTTATCTAGGTGGTCTCAGTACAATCACAAGAGTCCTTATAAGAGGGAGAGGAGTCAGAAGGGTAAGAGACAAAGATGTACAGATGGAATCAGAGGTGGAAGCGATGCTATTGCTGGAAGAGGACTGTGAACCAAGGAATGCAGATAACTTCTAGAAGTTTGAAAAGGCAAAGAACAAATTCTCTCCTCAAGCTCCAGAAGGAATGCAGAACTAACAAACTGCCTGGATTTAGCCCTGTAAGACCAGTTTTTGGATTTCTGACCTCCAGAATTGTAAGAATAAATTTGTGTTGTTTCAAGCCACTAAATTTGAGTAATTTGTTACAGCAGCAGTGGGAAACTCAAGTTTCCTTCAGTTTTCCACTTCTGGAAGTAAGAAATGACGTGCTCCAGGAATATAAAATAGAGAAGGGGAAAGGAGCCTTAGATCACTGACCTAAATTTTTATTATTTGCTCTCTTTTGAAAGACTGGGACCTGTGACAGTAATTTCAGTAGATCACATTAGATGGTGTTCTTTCTTAATAAACAAATTAGTAGCTAAGATTTTTTTCACAAAGCATAATTTTTACAACAATTTTTGTAGATATAACATACAAACAACCAACTTCCTTTGCCTAATGTAGATAATCTTTATTAATTAACATTGTACAACTTTAAGTTGAAGGTCTCTGTAGCTACTTTGAACTATAATAGAAGCTCCTTGGTTAACCAAAAAAAGTCAAGATTAATGAAAAAAATCAGGGAATAACTAAGAATTATATGTATAATTCATATTGATTTTTAGATTTGTTTAAAAAAGCTTTTTAGGTTTATTTTTACTTATTTTGAGAGAGATAGAGAGCAAGCAGGGGAGGGACAGAGAGAGAAGGAGACAGAATCTCAAGCAGCCTTCCTACATCAGTGCAGGACCCAATGCAGGGCTTGAAGTCACAAACCATGAGATCATGACCTGAGCCAAAATCAAGAGTCAGACACTTAACCAACTAAGCCACCTAGGCACCTCTGTTTTTAGATATAAAACATAAATGTACATGCACTCATCAATCTTGTGATGAAGGGCTAAGGTCTTTTCTGTAAGAATCCCTTAATTAGTATTTTATCTGATTGTTCTTAGATAAATCCATCCTTAAAGTTTTGCCTACAATTTCCAGTTTTGGTTTCTTTAAAGTAGTAAGAATTTAAAGGCATGTGGAAAAAATTTGAACATAAGAACTTTTAAAATAATTTTCCTACATACTACGTTTAAATTTTTGTAATTTTCTCTTATATTTTACAAGATTTTCCTCCCAACCTATTTGGCACTGTTTGTGTGTGTATGTGTGAGATTGATCTTTATCCAGATTTTTCAAAGTATCCCATTTTGGTTTTCATAGAAATATAGAAGTAGTAATTTAAAATTTGCATGTATAACATATCTGTTCATTTAAGATAAGAGAACTGACATATAAGTTTTTGACAAAACAGCCAGCTCTTGATAAATGTGTAAATCTACTGCTGAAGGCAGTAGTGGGTTGGAGAAGAGCCTTCTAGTATCAAACTTCCAGTGTGCTCTGGGAATCGATTTATTTTACAGAAGGGATGGAGAGTGCTGGGCAATCCATTGATTAATTGAAAGCATCTATGGTAGTCTTCTTTTCTTTTCAATATGAGTTTCAAAAGTAATATTTGTTAACTGACTGATGTCCTTGCTCTCTGGCTTTCACTTACTTTAAAGGTTCACTTACCTTCTTAACTGGTCCACCCTAGTCTAGGTCTTCATAATCTCTAAAAGCCTCTTAACTGGTTTCCCTGCTTCCAGCCTCTTCTTTCTCAAACCTTGCAAAGGCACAGCTCTAATAAGGTTACTTCTTTGTTCAAAAACTATAGCTTTTCTGTGTTAAGTTTAGTCTTTGGAGGATGGTCATGAAGAATCCTGGTGGCCAAGGACAGAATTTCCTAATGGTATGCTTTGTGGCTTCTCTCTCTAAACTCTTTCATGTCATGGTCAGATACCTTTTTAGGGTTCATGGGTAAAAGGCGCAATTATTCTGTCTGACAAGAATAGCAGTACACATCTCCCTTGTTAGATGAACTACATAGTCCAGAGTGTTGACGTCAGAACTCCTTCCTTCCCTTCCTATCTGCTAAATGGAAAGAGTTTGTTAGTTTCTGTTTACAGAAGTGATATGTTATAGTTTCTTACCATCTAGTATTATCTCACATATTGAGCAAGAGGCTCACAGATTTTATTTTATTTTTAATATTTATTTATTTTTGAGAAAAAGAGAGAGCAGGGGAAGGGCAGAGAGAAAGGGAGACAGAGGATCTGAAGCAGGCTCCTTGCTGTCAGCACAGAGCCCAATGTGGGGCTTAAACTCGCGAACCATGAGATCATGACCTGAGCTGAAGTCGGATGTTTAACAGACTGAGCCACCCAAGCACCCCACGATTTTAAATACTTTTCTTTGTATCAAACTACATTATTAGAAAAAGGAGCTTCCCTGAAATTTGTGTGTATGTATATGCTCTAGTCACCAGATCAAGGTGCTTTTGATAGTAATAACTAAAATAGATACTAAAATAGTCTACCAAAACATCATAGCCCAGATTTACCCAGTAAATTGGTTTTAATTTGCTAATAATTATATATTTTAAAAGGAAAAGTACAAATAATAGAAGTATTACCGAAGTTTTCTTTGCTTGTAGTTCAGAGAAGTGAAATTCAGCTTTTGCCCTATCATCCCAATTCACAGGAATTCCATCTAACATCTGTAAGTTAGGCAGCCGAAATATGAGCACGTGCCGATGTAGTGTTTTTCTACAGATCTGAAAAAAGTTGAAAATAACAATTTAGTTCTTTAAAAAAACTTTTATTTCAAAGATAACTTTTATAGAGAAATAAATTTAACATGGGCACCAAAAATGAGAGATAATAGCTAATTTCTAGTGTTAGATGATACAAATGTGAGCTCCCTTTTTGAAAGATTTCTCAATTCCTTGTTATACTAAATGAAGATTAGAACTTTATTTTTTTAACTGAGACTACTATTTAGAGGTTTAGTCTCTCTTCAGAGTATAAAATATTGTTCATTAACTATAGGCAATCTCAATTCATGAATAGGATTATGCTATAAAAAATTCATTCATAAGTAATTACTTTGAAACTTATATAGTATTTTCCCATAGGTACTGCACAATTGAATTCAATACACATCTATTGGATTGTATGATCCATCCCTTCATAGTTTTTCAACCTACTCTGAAAAATATTTGCATGTGTACAAAAGAAGGTGTATAGGAAGAGTTAACATAGTAGGCCTGAAAGTGTTATCTTTAGAAACGTCTGCTTGCAAGGATAGCTCTTGACTAGTATTTGGTACATGGATTTTGGAAGTGTTCCCACCATTCCTTAACTGTTTAAAGGTAGTTCACTGTGCCTGGACTGCTTACACAAATGATATGATTTATGCTCAACTTGCTTTTTTTCTGGGATTCTGGAGTTTTGGTGTGTGATATGCATAGAGTCCATATGTGACCAGCTTCCAACAATATTCTTGAATGCTAAGTGTAGTGGAATTTCCTGGGTAGAAACATAAATACATGTTGCTGCATTTTTGTTGCTGAGTGAAGAGTGTGTACTGTGTGATTCCCTCATGGGAGAGTAAGAGCATAAGGAAGCCTACTTATCAATTCCTCCAGACTCTGCCTTTGTCTTTTTTCCTCATCACCTGGCTGTGAATCCTCACTATGTCATTGTAATAAATTTTAGCCATGAGTACAACTATATGCTAAGTCCCTTGAGTCATTTTAGCAAATCTCTGAATGTGGGGGTGTTCTTGGGGGACTGACAGCACAGAAAGAGTATGTAGAGCTGCTTGTGATCATGAATAAGAGACAAAAAGAAATTTTCATCAAAGGGGAATGAATAAACAATCTATTAATTTTTTTTTGAGAGAGAGAGAGCAAAAGAGAGAGAAAGAGTGTGAGTGGGGGAGGGGGAGAAGGGCAAAAAGAGAAGGAGACAGAATCTCAAGCAAGCTCCATGCCCAGTGTGGAGCCTGAAGCAGGGCTCTATCTCATGACGGTGAGATTAAGACCCGAGCTGAAATCAAGAGTTGGATACTTAATTGATTGAGCCACCCAGGTACGCCAACAATCTATTTTTTCTAATGTAGTGTATACATATACATTAATGGAGAGAGATCTCTAAGACATACATTGGAGATTTAAAAAATGGACCACATTCTAGGCCAGAAAGAAAGTTTCATAAATACCAAAGAATGTATAGACTGTCTCTTCTGACTAAAACACAGTAACAGAAATAAATGAGAAAGAGATAACAAAAAACACCTCATAGGTTTGAAATTCACACACACACACACACACACACACACACACACACACACACCCCTCTCAATCATTCATGGAATAAAGAAGAAATCTTTTGGAGAGTAGATTTTAAGAAATAAAGAACAGGAAAAACACTACATATCAAAACTTTTAGATGCTGCTAAGCAGTATTTTGAAACATATAATTTATTCAGTTAGAAAAGTGTTAGAAATTAATGAACTAGACACCCTACGTAAGAATTTTTTAAAAAGTAAATTCCATTTTAACAATATTTGTTCTTCGATCCATGAGCATGAGATGTTTTTTTCATTTCACTGTGTCATCTTCAGTTTCTTTCATCAGTGTTTTATAGTTTTCAGAGTACAGGTCTGAACCATCTCTTTGGTTAGGTTTATTCCTAGGCATCTTATTGTTTTTGGTGCAATTGTAAATGGGAGAGATTCCTTAATTTCTCTTTCTGTTGTTTCATTATTGGTGTATAGAAATGCAACAGATTTCTGTATAGTGATTTTGTATCCTGCGACTTTACTGAATTCATTGCACAATTCTAGCAGTTTTTTGGTGGAGTTTTTCAGATTGTCTATATAGAGTATCATGTCATCAGCAAATAGTGAAAGTTTTACTTCTGCCTTGCTGATCTGGATTCCTGTTATTTCTTTTTGTTATCTGGTTGCTGTGGCTAGGAATCTAGTACTATGTTAAATAACAGTGGTAAGAGTGGCATTCCTGTCTTATTCCTGACCATAGAGGAAAAGCTCTCAGTATTTCTCAATTGAGGATGATATTGGCTGTGGGTTTTTCACAGATGGCCTTTATTATGTTGAGGTATGTTACCTCTAAACGTACTTTGTGTAGGGTTTTTATCATGAATGGATGTTGTACTTTGTCAAATACTTTTTCTGTATCTATTGAAATGATCATATGGCTCATATCCTTTCTTTTATTAATGTGATATATTTGTAAGCATTGAACCACCCTTGCAACCCAGGAATGAATCCCACTTGATGGTGAATTTTTTTTTAAATGTATTGTTGGATTTGGTTTGCTAGTACTTTGTTGAGAATATTTGCATCTATGTTTATCTATGTTTATCTATATTTATCAGAGATATTGGATATAGTTCTTTTTTGTGTGTGGTGTTTTATCTGGTTTAATACCTGATCAGGGTAATGCTGACCTCAAAGAATGAATTTAGAAGTTTTCATTTCTTTTGTATTTTTTTGGAGTAATTTGAGAAGAATGGGTACTAACTCTTCTTTAAATGTTTGGTAGAATTCACCTGTGAAGCCATCTGGTCCTGGACTTTTTGTTGGGAGTTTTTTGATTACTGATTCAATGTCTTTGCTGGTTATTGGTCTGTTCAAATTTTCTATTTCTTCCTGTTTCACTTTCGGTAATCACTATGTTTCTAGAAATGTATTCATTTCTTCTAGGTTGTCCAATTTCTTGGCATATAGTTTTTCATTATATTGTCTAATAATTGTATTTCTGTGGTGTTGGTTGTCATTTCTCCTCTCTCATCTGTGACTTTATTTGGGTCCTTTCTCTTTTCTTTTTGGTGAGTCTGACTAGAGGTTTATCAATTTTATTAATTTTTTTCAAAGAAGCACCTCCTGGTTTCATTGATATGTTCTATTATTTTTTTAGTTTCTATATCTTTTATTCTGCTCTAAACTTTATTTTTTCCTTCCTTTTGCTGACTCTGGGCTTCATTTGTTGTTATTTTTCTAGCTCCTTCAGTTTAAGGTTGTTTATTTGAGATTTTTTTTCTTGCTTCTTGAGGTAGACCTGTGTTGCTATATACTTCCCTCTTAGGACCACTTTTGCTGCATCCTGAAGATTTTGGACTGTTGTGTTTTCATTTTCATTTGTTTCCGTGTATTTTTAAAATTTATTTATTTTTTATTTTCTCGTTGACTCACTCATTGTTTAGTACTATGTTATTTAACTTCCATTTATTTGTGATCTATCCAGATTTTTTTCTTGTGGTTGACTTCTAGTTTCAGAGTGTTGTGGTCAGAAAAGGTGCCTGGTATAATTTTGATCTTCCTGAATTTGGTGAAGCTTGTTTTGTGGCCTAATATGTGATCTATTCAGAAGAATGTTCCATGTGCACTTGAAAAGAATATGTATTCTGCTGTTTTAAGATGGAATGTTCTGAATATATCTGTTAAGTGCATCTAGTCCAGTGTGTCACTCAAAACCCTGTTTCCTTGTTGATTTTCTGTTTAGATGATCATGTCCATTGATGTAAGTGAGGTGTTAAAGTCCCCTACTATTATTATTATTATTATTATCAGTTAGTCACTTTGTGTTTGTTATTAATTGTTTAATGTAGTTGAGTCCTCCCATGTTGGATGCATAAATATTTACAATTGTTATGTCTTCTTATTAATTGTCCCCTTTAATTATATAGTGCCCTTCTTTGTCTCTTGTTAAAATGTCTATAATAATCAAAGTAATATACATTTTAATGCAATTCATATAAAAATACCAACAGCACTTTTTACAGAGCTAGAACAAATAATCCTAAAATTTGTATGGAACCACAAAAGACATTGAACAGCCCAAGCAATCTTGAAAAAGAAAAGCAAAGCTGGAGGCATCACAATTCTGGACTTTAAGTTATATTACAAAGCTGTAGTGATCAAAACAGTATGGTATCAGCATAAATGTAGACACATAGATCAGTGGAACAGAACAGAACACCTAGAAATGAACTCACAATGGTTATGAGTTAATAACCATAGGGTTAATTAATCTACAACAAAGCAGGAAAGAATATCCAATGGAAAAAGACAAGTCTTTTTAACAAATGATTTGGTAAAACTGGACAGCTACATGCTAAAGAATGAAACTGGACCACTTTCTTACACCATACACAAAAATAAATTCAAAATGGATTAAAGACCTAAATGTGAGACCTGAAACAATAAAAATCCTAGGAGAGAACATAGGGCAGTAATTTATTTGACATCAGCCATACCAACTGCTTTTTAGATATGTCTCTTGAGGCAAGAGGAAAAAAAGCAAAAATAGACTATGGGACTATACCAAAAATGAAAACTTTTGCACAGCAAAAGAAACAAGCAATAAAACTAAAAGAGAACCTACTGAATGGGAGAAGATATTTGCAAATGACATATCCAATAAAAGGTTAGTATCCAAAATATATAGAGAACTTATAAAACTAAACACCCAAAAAAACAAATAATCTAATTAAAAATGTGCACAAGACTCAAGACATTTTTCCAGAGAAGACATATAGATGGTCAACAGACACATGAAAAGATGCTGAATGTCACTCATCATCAGGGACATGCAAATCAAAATCTGTCAGAATGACTAAAATCAACAACACAGGAAAAAACAGGTGTTGGTGAGGATGTGGAGAAAGGGGAACCCTCTTGCACTGTTGCTGATAATGCAAACTGGTGCAGCCACTCTGGAAAACAGTATGGAGTTTCCTCAAAAAGTTAAAAATAGAACTACCTAAGGATCCAGCAATTGCACTATTGGATATTTACCTAAAAAATACAGAAACACTAATTCAAAGGGATATATCCACTCTGATATTTATAGTTGCATTATGTATGATAGTCAAATTATGGAAACAGACATCAATTCATTCATCAGTTGATGAATGGATAAAGATGTCACACACACACACACACACACACACACACACACTGGAATATTACTCAGCCATAACAAAGAATGAAACCTTGTCATTTACAATGACATTGATGGAGCTAGAGAGTATACTGTGAAGTGAAATAAGTCAGTCAGAGAAAGATAAATACCACATGACTTCACTCATACGTGGAATTTGAGAAAAAAAAATGAGCAAAGGGGTAAAGAGAGAGAGAAGTAAACCAAGAAACAGACTCTTAACTATAGAGAACAATCAGATGATTACCATAAGGGAGGTGGGTAGGGGAATGGGTTAAACAGGGGGTGGGGGTTAAGGACTACACTTTTAATGAGCATCAGGCGACATATTTAATATTTGTGTGGAATCACTATATTGTACAACTGAAGCTAATATTACACTGTATGTTAACTAACTAGAATTCAAATAAAAACTTAAAACAAATAAATAAAAGCTGAACCACAGAATCAGTATTATGCTAAAAATAGTTTTCATAGTAATGTTAAAAATGTTTTAAAAAGTAAATTCCAAGAAACTAAAAGACAATAATTAAGGGTTGGACTTATGAAATAAAAAACAAATAAACCACTTGAATAATCCAAAACATGGTTCTTTGAAGATATTAATACAGTAGACAAATCTTTAGCAAGACTTATCAAGAATAAAAGATAAAAAGTAAAAATCAATAAATTTAGGTATAAAAAAGGTGACAAAACACAAATATAGAGGACATTTAAAAATTCAGGAGAGTATTATATAGCAATACATTTAAAATTTATAAAAAATGAAAAGTTTATGGAAGAATATAACTTCTCAATACTGACTTTTGAAGAAATAGAAAACATGACTAGATTTATAGCCATTAAAGAATTTGAATACCTACTTTAAAATCTAACTTCAAAAAATATTGAGCCCAGATTCTTTTAGAGATAAGATGTAATTA
Source organism: Cryptoprocta ferox (assembly GCA_028646485.1). Lineage (NCBI taxonomy): Eukaryota > Metazoa > Chordata > Mammalia > Carnivora > Eupleridae > Cryptoprocta > Cryptoprocta ferox. The sequence continues at coordinate 38,314,951 of CM053560.1, forward strand.
TCCTTCAAGGAACAAATGAGTGAAATTTTTCTTATATAAGCGAATTCGTAGACTAGCGAGAGAGAGAGCTCCCAGTTAAATTTATGAGGCAAGAACAACCTTGATGAATTTAAAAGAAGAGCATAAGAAGATAATTATAGGATAACTTTCCTTATTTCCATAAATACAGATATACTACATGAAATCTTGGCAAACTGAATCCAGCAAAGTATAAAACATGACCAAATAGTATTTAGCCCCTGATTAATGACAGTTTAACGCTGGAGTCTATTAATGTAATTTACATATTAACAGATTAAAAAGAAAAACTGAATTGCCAAATAGTCAAAATCCAATGACCATTCATGATAAAAACAGACAGTAAACTGGAATTAGGAAGGAGCTTCCTTGGGGTCCCTGGGTAGCTCAGTTGGTTGAGCATCTGACTCTTGGTTTCCACTCAGGTCATGATCTAATGTTCCTGAGTTGGAGCCCTGCATTGAGCTCCACGCTAATGGTGGGGAGCCTGCTTGGGATTCTCTCTCTTCCTCTCTTGTTGCCCCTCCCCCACTTCCTCTGTCTCTCTCAAAAATAAATAAACTTAAAAAAAGGAGCTTCATTAAAATGTTGAAGATTATTTACCCAAAACGTATAACAAACTCATATTTAACAGTGACAATTTAGAAGCATTTCTTGAAGTCAATAACCTACTATCAGTGCTTTTATTCAACACTGTACTAGAGGTCCTAGTCAACACACTAAGAAAAGAAAATAAAAAAACATAAGGATTGGAAAGAAATAATAGTCATTATTCATAGATAATATGATAGTCTACAGAGAAAATCCAACAAAATTTACAATCCATTAGATTGTAATGTAGAGAGTTCAACAAGGTTCCTGGATGAAGAGTAACATGCAAAAATCAGAGCCATGCAAAAATCAAAATTGTTATACTTCAGCCACAAATAATTAGAAACGTGTAAAAAGAATTGTTCAAATAGCTATTAAAACAACAGAATAAATCAAACCATAGATGGTTAAAACTTTTAGGAGAAAACTATAAATTTTATTGAAGAACGTAAAATAAATGTAGGGACATTCATACTTATGAATGGAAATCTAAATACTACAGATTAGGGAAGACTGCTTATTATTACTTCTTTCTTGGTGGAAATAGCTCTATGATGTGGCACTAGTGGGTTCTCTCAACCCCTCTCTCTTTCACCAAGAGGAGCAGAGTGACTTAATTGATAAACCTGGGAAGGTTAAACTGGGCATGTTTAGCTCTTGTCTTTCCTGTCTTGGGAAGGAATTTATTGCTAGGAGAATACCCTCTCTTCCTCCAGCAGAGGCTCTCCTCATATGTGGAAAGAATTCACTCAAGTTTTCTGTTACTGGGTGATCATGATTGACTATTTCTGGGATCTGTTAGCACACGTATTTAGCTTTCTCGTGAAGCTAAGCAAAATATTTTCACCTCTCTATCTGCCATGTCATATTTGTCAATTTGTTCAGATGTTAGGTAAATAAATAAAAGTGCTATTTGATCCCTCCAAAGCCTCCAACAGGAAAAATGGCAAATTTCTCCCCAAATTAATGTATATATTCAATGCAATTCCAATTAAAATGTCAATAAGACTCATATAACTTCAAAACCTGTTTCCTTAAACTCCTAGGAAGTGTAAAGGGCCAAGAACAGCCAAGACAGTGAAGAAAGAAAAAGAGGAGAAGGAGGAAGAGAAGGAGAATTGGAGGTGCTTACTCTCCTAAACACCAAAACTTAATATAAAACTTTAATAATTAACACAGTATAATATTGGTACAGGGATCGACAATAGTCCAATGAATACAACATTGAATCTGGAAACAGATCCTTTTATATATGACAATGGCAGATTATATTATAACCAGTTGTAATAGGACAGTAGTCAATAAATTGTGCTTACATAACTGTCTATACATATGGAAACATATAAAAAGATTCTCACACATAAAAATTAATTATATACAGATATAAGCGAATTAATTGATAAATTAGAGAAATAACATACTCACTGGATTGCCAGAAATTGTAAGCTCTTTGAGAGAAGAAATACCATCAAGTTTTTCCAGTTCTGCCATATCCTGTTCCAAAGTTAATCAATAAGTTATTATTTGGTTGGATCCAAGTCTTCAAATATACGCTGATTTGTAGTAATCATATGTAAGTGTTGAATTGCAGCTAGCTCATGCCTGAATTTTCCAAATGAGCTTGAGTGAGAAATTCTGTAATGTTGATTAAGGACAGATCCATGTATAATTAATTCCAAATGCATGATTGGTAAAGATGATATTCTAATATGGGAAATAGGCCATACAGCAGCACTTGCAAGAAAAGACCAAATTTCTTCTCATAAAAGTTATGATCTAAGGCTGAGATTATAGTTGGTTAATTCCCCAGAGGATTGACCCAGAAGTGTGGAAAAGAAGGTGAATCCAGTCTAAATAATTTTAAACACAGCCTTAACCATAAAGGCACATATGATATTGAGTGGACCGCATCCTCATATATTTTCTGGGAGAATTTATAGTTGGAAATCTATTTTTCTAGTTGAATGACTTGTCTTCTCTATGGATGGGATTATTTATTATTGTCTATTTAACATTGTTGAAACTTTTTGAGTACATTTTAATCTTTGCAAAATTATTTTTTATATGCTATTTCTGTAAAAATTTAGGCAACAAACTCAGCTTCAGTTTGCTGCTAGTTTATAGTAATAAAACAAAGTTATTGATATGCTCCAATTCTTATTTGGATTGACAAGTAGACATAGCCAATTCATCTACTAAATTTAGACCTATTTTAGACCATTTGGAAGTGGAATTTGACTACAATGACTGATCTTTACAATTTTGATATTAGAAGTATCATAAATTTAGGAGGATTTTGGAAAAGCTCTGACAGTCAATTATCACACTTGATCTTAGCCAAAAGGCCAAGAAGCGATTGACAGTCAATTATCTATAGAGATATTATGTATTTGACCCACAGGTAATTCCTATCTGTGGAACCAAAGCCTGATTGGAAAGCATAGAAATATGAAAAGTCTTTTCTCAATCATTTTCTCTAATGAAACAGAGTATAACAGTGTTCAGTAGTGAAGTATTTCTAATCAAAATGTCTTCTCATGGAAATATCAATATGAGAAGCAGAGTGTTAAATTTATGGATGATAATGCTGGTATAAAGAGATTTCAAGAAAACTAATTGTTCATAATTAGGAAGGAGGGCGAATGGCTTCCCATTTATTTATTTATTTACTTAATGTTTTTTATATTTTTGAAAGAGAGAGTATGAGTAGGGGAGGTGCAGAAAGAGAAGGGGACAGAGGATCCAAAGCAGGCTCAGAGCTGACAGCAGAGAGCCTGATGCAGGACTTGAAGTCATGAAGCATGAGGTCATGACCTGAGCTGAAGTGAGATGCTCAGTTGACTGAGCCATCCATGTACCCTGTCCCATTTTTTTTAAACTTTTTTGTGCACAGGACAGAAAACTGCCTGCACATGCTATGTCCACCTTTGGCCCTGTCCCATTTTTAATGTAGGGTATTTTTTTACAATGGTGTGTTGTACTTAGTATTGGCTCAAAAAAAAGTCAATTGGTAAATTTTCAGGGATTATGTAAGATGGTGTTTTAGCTTGAATTTGGTCATGAGGGAAGAAATTACACCATGGAAACTGGCAAATGCTGTTGATCAGGACTTCCCCCCCACCTCCCCCGGCCAGCCAGCTGTTAAACATTAACCAGCACACCAATGGTTGTTATCTCTGGAGTACATTTTCAGGACAAGCACTTACGTCAATTATGGTAATAGCTTAGTTAGGTAACAGCTAGTTAGGCTTAGATTGGGGCCTTTCATTTAGGGCAAGAAATAGCAATGGACTATTTCCTGGAGTCATTTCCAGCTTCAGGTGATTACTGAGATGTTTAAAAGTAGACACAGTTGTCTGATGCCAGATAGGGGAATCATTTAGACACAGGATTCAAATAGGACTGTAAAGCTGAATTAAACAACTCACTTTTCAGTTGTGTTTCTGGGATTGTACTTGCAAAGTCAGGACTATAGGCAACAATTTTCCAAATCTACATTATGGATCATGATGGCTAAGTGAAAAGTTTCACGCTAGAATCTGTTATCAAGCATATACAGTTTATGAAAGATTTTAAAGTAGGTTAATGTGGGGCTGCATATAACTTCATTTTAAGTGTTGTTTTCCAAATTTTTCTAAGCCTTTCCCCCCCTATTCTAGAAGACTTTATTAACCCAAGGGTTATAATCTGATTGCCCATTTGTAGAAATTAATGCTGGTGTCACCTACCCATGTTGGTATGAATCCAGAGGAAAAAATATCTCCCCCAAAGAAAATTTGAATGGAGAGTTAAGAATTTTGAAGAACATAATATTTTTAGTAGAATTAAACAGAATCTCTAACTCAACCTTTTTACTCATCTCAGTTCATCTTTTCCCAGCTAAATGTGTGCTCATATTAAGGTACTATAATACTGGTAGTTAGAATATGTTTGATGGTATAATGATCAATCTAAGTTCTAGGAAAAATACTTCTCAAGAATAAAAATAAACAAAGGAGGACTGATCACTAAACAATCAATACACCTTCACTCATATATGATATATACATATACTGATATATGCATAAGTTCAGTATATATACATATACTGATATATGTGTAAGTTCCCATGATTTATCCTATAGTTTGTCCATTAGCCCATATATTAAATTTTGATAAAAAAATAACCTTGACTTGGCATTATCCTGCTTGAGTTATTAGGAAGTTGCTACAACAGCAGATTTGCCATTCACTCATCTCCTTTAGGGATTTAGGAGGGTGGGGACGTGGGGCAGGGATACTCCTGGGAAAAAGCAGGTTACCTGGTCTCATCTCTTTGTTATTCTGGCAAATAGCTGTGCTGTCAAGTGGACCAATAATATTTACTAGGAAGAAGGTCCTTATATATGAGATGCTCTTAGCAGTATCTCCCTGGTTAAGGACTGCTTATAATAAAGAAACCTAAAACTATAGAATTATCAGGCATGGCTCCCTATAAAATATCATGTAAGCTCAAGTATAAAGTGGATGTATTTCACAAATGAAACACTCCCTTGTTACAAGAGATCACTCACAAAAAATCTCTCTCACAAAAATCTCACTTGGAGATCTTATATTTCAATGTAAGCTAGATAATATGTAGAAAGGATCTGAGAAGCCACAATAATGTCCCAGACCCTGTGTATCCTTGAAATTATTAGTAAAGCTTAATACTATGTAAGATCTGATTCATGTTAAGTCTGATATGACAATCCTTTGTGTGAGCTCAGTTGCTATCAATGGAAAGATTTTCCACAGGGTTGCAATTTTCCCAGTTTAGATTTCCTCTGAATAAAGCTTTGCAAGAATCCTTGCCAGTTTGGAAGGCTTTTCTCAGATGAATGTTGTTTGAACCTTGATAAAAGTAGTTGTATGCCATTTTTCTCTGTATGCATATTTCCTAGTTGCTATGTAGAAAAGGACAGTGCTCATAATTTCCTTCTAGCCTTGAACAGACTTCTATATCACTACATAAAAGACTTTCTGAACTCTAGCAAGTAGAGCCACAAACAAATATTGATTGCATACTTACTATGTACTAGGCACTATGCTATATAGTGATCAAATGTGGGCAAGATATACTTGGTTTCTGCTCTTGGCTGGCAATCCACATTTCACTTTGTCTTTGAGATTGTCTTAGAGGTATTGTGGGCAAAAGTAGTAAAATTGGTAAGAAGGAGGCTAACAGATCATCACCAAAGCACTGAGAGAAATGTTAGTGCTGTATGAAGTTACGTATACCTTCAACTCTCTTATCTGCATACTATGTCAGGAGAGACTCTGGGCAGGCTCATTGGGACAGTGTCTGTTGGAAATAGGTTGAATTCTGAACAGGTAAAACTAAAGCAGGACCTTATATAAGGAAGACTTGAATCAGTAGAGATGGAATATTAAAGTCACGTCAAGGTCCATTATCAGGAATTGATTTAAATATCAAGTAGACCAAGGACATATGCCAAGTTTAAAGAGCCAGAGGAAGTCTGGGATTGAGATGTGGAAATAAATAGCTTGGAACAAGAGCAGTCAAGAACAAAAGAGATCTTTTAGAGAGGACTGCTGGAGGAGTGTTAGAACATATAGAGCTAACTTTTTTTAGGTGGATGCATGTGGGGTCGGTTGGGTTTATATATCTAGATGAAAAGTGGACATCTTTGCATCACAGACTATTTATATGTCTCTGCTTCATGGAGTACTTGCATGGCATATAAATGATAACACAATAGCAAAGTTTTCACTGATGTGTTTGGAAGCCTTATGTACAGAGGAACCAAGTCTTGTAGTTTCATAATAAAAAACAAAATATGTTACCTGGATTTTATTATATCCTAGGAAGAGTTTCTCAAGTTTTACCAAAGACTGTAATTTGCTCAGCTCTCGTAGTCTGTTTTCTTCCAGATGAAGTGCCAACAGTGAGCTTGGTTTGGCAAAGGCACTGTCATTAAATGCTCTGATGCGGTTATGGTCCACTACCAATTCCTGAAGGACTACTAAATTGTCAAGTCCTTCAATTTGACTGATTTCATTCCCTGAAGAAAGATAAGTTATGATATGTCAAGCAAGCCCAAACTTTCTGAATAAAAGGTTACCTATCTTCACTTAAATATTTTTTATCAAATGATTTTCTAACAAATAAAATATTAAAAAGAATGTATTTCCAAGGAGAAATGGAAGTGTAGTTTATAGGAACATGGCATCATCATCAAATAATATTTGCTAAAATTTCTCCTTTATGTTTGAGAGATCAAGATGCGATGTATACAAAGTGCTGAACTGACCCAATCTGTCTGTTCAGTAATTAAGTGCTAAAATAGTTGGTATTGACAAAAGTCGATGTATAAAAGTCCTGCAGAAGATATACTTCTTGAGTATATCTGATTTTTCTAATGGGTATTCAAATAAGTATATCTAAATATTTTTTTAAATAAATGAATTTGTTGTATTGTTAAATTGGAAGAATAAACCTTAATTATGCTGTTCTTTCTTTCTCAACATATTTTTGCACCACAGCCACATTAAAAAATTAAAAATGAATTAAGCATTACATTCTATAAAATCTCAATCCTTTATAACCCATTATTTCTCTCTACTGTAGCAATCGATAGCTTTGTAAGTATTAATAATAATGATAATTAATGAGAAGAAGACCCTTGAGTTGACAAAATGCTTTTAAATGTGTTTTCTAATAGATTCTCAAAATAGAACAGGGAAAATATTATCATTTTTTAATAATCAGAAAACTGAGAAGTCAGAGGCATTAAGTGACTTGCACAGGGACATAAAAGTGGCAACACCAGGCCTGACCTAGACCATTTACATTTTAAGCTCAGTGATGCTTCTACTATGCCACACTATATTTCATTCACTATTCATCCTCCTTGTATGTTATAGGCTGAATTGTGACATCCTCCCCTGCTCTGCCAAATTTGTATGTGGAAGTGCTAACCCTATTACCTCAGAATGTGGTTCTATTTGGGGATAGGGTCTTTAAAGAGGTAGCTATGGTAAAATAAGGTCATTGGGGTGGGCTCTAATCCAATATGTATGGTGTCCTTATAAGAAATTAGAACATGGATGCACATAAGGGAAGGCCATCTGAAAAGAAGCCATTTAAAGCCAAAAAGAGAGGACTTCAGAAGTGACCAACCCTGCTGACATCTTGATCTTGGCCTTCTAGTCTCTAGAACTGTGAGGAAATAAATACATTGTTTGAGCCACCCATTCTGTGGCTTTGTCATAACTAGATCTAGCAAACTAATATATGACTGAACGTGTAATCCCATGATCTTGGAATTCTTCTTGAAATCTAACATATTTCATAGAGTTTAAGACCACAACAGTTGTCAAGGTGTGTCAGTATTTTATGTATTCTAAGAAAGAAAAAAACTTGGTTAGGTAAACTATGACATGCTATCAATTAATACAGTCAGATTTCAGATATGTTAAAAAGTAAGAAGCAGGTGTCTCAGAATTGGTGAACTATGGTAAATTTACCTTATTTTGTTCTATTTTTTAGAGAAATTTATAAGATCACAACCTTCAATAAAATTGTTCACAGAACTAAATCACAGACTTTGAAACTTTACCAGTGCCTTGCTTATAAATGAAAAAAAAAAAAAAGTATATTCAAGTCAGATTGAGAAAAGTGACTCAGTTGTGTTAATATATTACCTTCATGGAATTATGCATTTAGACTGTCACTTTTAATATTTTAAGGCCAGTGGTATAAAAATCTTTATGGGATAGCTTCAAGTACTGAATAATGTCTGCCACAGCATACTTTTGGCCAGTATTTTGGCCAGTATTCATTTTAGAAGGTTCATTAAACATGTTTAAGAGAGAAAACTCCAAAACTATGCTGAATGTGATTTCAGGAATCTTACATTTCTTTAACTAGGAACATTAACCATTGTTTGAAAAACTCCCACTTATTCAACTAAATAGTTAAATTTTAGATAAATTTGACTCCTAATCCTTAAGATTCTAACTTGCTATCCTACAGCCTCACTCTGCCCTTCCTCAAAGATTCACCTTCCCCATCTTCTTGCAAATTTAACACAACAGGTGAAAGTTTGGTTCATAAGCTGTCTCTTGGGGACCCTGGCCAGGCCTCACCTTATCATTGCTTTTATTTGGGTACTTCTCTATACAGGTTTTGCCCTCTTCCCTCTTTAGATTGATCTCAGAATCATCTCCTCCTATTCAGTCTTCAACCTAACTCACCGTTTTATAAACCTCCAAATATGCTCATAACTTGACTAGCCACCTTCTGACCTCTTACCTTATTTTTAGGGACAAGCTCCTCAAGTATGCAGCCTCTATCCATTGTCTTCACTGCCCATCCAACCACTTCCCTCTACATTGTTTTCACTTTGATTTTTGTGCTTTGCATGTTTACAAATGTGATCTACTGACGATTATCAATGCTTTTCTTTTTGTTTAATCCAGTTTTCTACATTCAATATTTTTTCCAAAAAGCTTATTCTTCCCATTTGATTTTGAGGCCATTCATCCTTTCTTTTTCTGACATTTAGAGTCTCTATTTCTTGGGGCATCTGGCTGGCTTAGTCAATAGAGCATGTGCCTCTTGATCACAGGGTCCTAAGTTCAAAACCCACGTTGGGTGTGGAGCCTACTTAAAAAAATGTCTAGGGTCTGCATTTCTTGGTTTTCTTTCAACATTTCTTTTATTTCTTTTATTCTTTCTCTGTGTTTACTTCCTAAGTAAGCACATACATTTATGACTCCACCTGTCACCTCCTTTGGTATATTTTTTAGTCCTGACCTATGGTCCAGTACTACTGCTTGAAAAAGTTTCCATTTTTACATCTCAGATTGTTACAAAACAATGTGATCATTCCTTACTGCAAATTAGCAGCCTTTCCCAATGACTTTATCTAGCTTTAGTAACTTCTTTTGCCCAATCTCCTAATAAAATCATGAAAACATGTTAAACTCCTTATAAACATGTTTTCATCTTCTTATATACCTAATTAGTCACTAAGTCCTAATATCTTCTTCTTTTAAAATGCATTCTGGGGTCACCTTTTACTCACCCTTCCCACTGACACCACTCTAGGCCAGACCCTTATTATGTCTTTTGTGGATAGAAAATGAATATGTTTTGGAGTCAGACAGAGCTATGTTTGACTCTGTACTACACCATTTACTGGTGCAAACTTAGGTAAATTATTTAACCCCACTGGGATTCAATTTCTATTTTTGCAAAGTGCTTATAAAACTATTTACCATGTTGAATTGCTGTGTGGGTTTTATGAGATAATCTATGCAAACAAATACTTTGCCTAATGAACCAATAAATGATAGCCATTATTGTCAGACTCAACTGCCTCACCCCCTGCATAAGGCTGCTCCACTCTGATTTGCCATGCTAGACACAGCAAGAGAACACATTCCCCTTTTATATTATAAGATTAAAATAAACTTTCCAGGGCTAGGTTGCTTGCTTTTTTTTTTTTTTTTTTTTTTTTTTTTTGTACATCAGTGTATCTTAAAAAAATCTGTTACTGTTTTGCTCAGTTTCTTGTTATTTTAAGGCTAAGTCTCCATGGTCTTGACACAACTCACAAGCACCTTTGATAGGCAAAAAGATGCAATAAATTTCTAAAATTATGGTCTAGAAAAGCCTGTCTTTCAGAAAAGGTTACCATAGTCAGATCAACTATAGGGATATCTCCCCACATGTCTCAATGATGGATCCTCCAACCTTTCTTCAATGTCATTAAATAATTATTGTTAGACTAATGTTTCAAAACGCTTTTTTCTCATTCTACTTTTCTAAAGATTTACAACTCTTACCCATTTTCAATTGCAAAATGAGCATTATACTTCAAATTGATCATGTTTAGAAGCTTTATAACTCTCTCAGAGAACTGCATACTCTGTTTTTCTCATGGTTGGTCCCTTTTCAAGTGTGGGTCCATAGACACCACAGTTTTGCTCTTGTGACTTTTCTCCCCACTACTTGCAAAACTTTTGGTCATGTTCACCTTTCATCTAAATTCTATCAATCTTTCAGACTCCCATATATGTTTCGATTTCTCTTTTCTCTAAACTTATTGCACTTAAATTAGTAATGCATAGTTACTCAGAAATGATTCATCTTTCTTTCAGTGTATCTCCATAGGTAGATCTTAAACTACTTTTGAGCAACAATCTTAGTTATATATAATTACAATAATATAGTGCTTCTGTATATTTCTTAGTACTTAGCCCAATTCTGGGTTTAATAATTACTTGTGAATTTCTCGCTGGTTACTTTCTATTGTTTTTTTAACTGAGTATGATATAAAAGTAAATTATGATGTAATACCATCTATAGCCCCAGAACATTGCATTTTCTAGGGCTACAGATCCAATATTCTCTAGCTCTAGAATATTGCATTTACATTATTTATGTAAATCAACCAAGAAAAACCCATTAGTGATTACTAAAATATTTTTATCAATCTGTTTTAAGTAAATGTTTATGCTAATATTTGCTTATTAAAACAGGATTATCAAATCAATTTTTAATAATAAGGACTCTGATAGTGTTGCTACTCACCTTGTAGAAAGAGGAATTTTAAATTTCTCAGTCTGTTAAGCTGTAGCTGAATTAAATTACTAATTCCATTATAGCCCAAGTGAAGAACTTCTAAACTATGCATTATTGGAGGCAAATTTTCACTGTTTGTTGTATCTCTGAAACACATATGTAAGTTTGAGCCCATAAACTTAGTTTCAAACAAGCTATATCATAAAAAGTCTGATATGTAATTACTATAAGTTGAAATTTAAAAAAATTTATTAGTATATCAGAATTAAATATTATCTTTGTATTTTATATAATAATCACTTTTTATTCTTAAAATAAAAACTATTTTTATATAGTAAAGACAAAGTACAGTAAGAGTTACTTGAAATGAAAAGCAAATGCCTGCACAATCAAGCAAGAAAAAAAGATGCATTCAGATTGGAAAAGAATAAGTAAAACTGTGTTCTCAGAGGACATGATTTTGTATTTAGAAAATCCTAAGGAATCCACCAAAACTCTATTATTGCGCTAATAAACGAGTTCAGCAAGATCACAGGTAAAAATTAATATTAAAAAAGTAATTAAATGTCTACATATCATCAATAAACTGAGCATGAAATTAAGAATTTTACTCACAACAGAATAAAAAAGAACAAAATACTTCAGAAGAAATTTAACAAACGCAGCATAAAATGTATACACACAAAACATCGCTGAGATAAATTAAAGATCTATATACGTGGAGAAATATTCTCTATTCATTGATTAGAAGACTCAGTGTTACTAAAACGGCAGTTTTCCCCAAAATGATCAATAGATTCAATGTAATCTCCATCAAAAGTCCAACAGATTTCTCCCCCCAGAGAAAACCCATATTTTTTTTTATTTAATAGTTTATTGTCCAGTTAGTTTCCATATAACACCCAGTGCTCTTCCCCACAAGTGCCCTCCTCCATGACCATCACACTCCCTTCCCCTTTCCCCAGCCCCCTTCAGCCCTCAGTTTGTTTTCAGTATTCAAGAGTCTCTCGTGATTTGCCTCCCTCCCCCTCCCTAACTCTTTTTCCCCCCTTCCCCTCTCCATGGTCCTCTGTTAAGTTTTTCCTATTAGACTTATGAGTAAAAACATATGGTATCTGTCCTCAGAGAAAACCCATCTTATCCTAAGATGGTTATTTATAAGGAAATGTAAAGAACGTAGAATATCCAAAATAATCTTTAAAAAGAACAAAGTTGGAGGGCTTATAATCTATGATACCAAAATTTTTAAGTTGCAGTAATTAAACCAATCTGGTACTGGCAAAAGGACAGACAGAGCAATGGCATATAATTTAGAGTTCAGGAATAAACTCTTACATTTATGGTGAATTGATTTTCAACAAAGGTAACAAGACAATTCAATGGGGGGAAGGGTAGTATTTTATTTATTTTTATTTTATTTATTTTTGGGGGGAGTGGGAGGGCACACACACATGCATGGGCAAGGGATGAGGGTGAGAGTCTTAAGCAGGGTCCATGCCCAGTGCAGAGCCCGATGTGGGGCTCGAAATTACTAGTGTGAGATCATGACCTGAGCCGAAATCAAAAGTTATTCGCTTAACTGACTGAGTCACCTACATGTCCCAAGGGTAGTACTTTAAACATATAGATATCCACATGTAAAAAGATGAATTTAGAACTAACATTTTACCTCATCCCACACACAAATGTATGAAAAATGTGTCCTGAATGTAAGAGAAAAAACATAAACCTTTTTGAATAAAACATGAAAAAATCTTTTTGTGACCTTAGATTAGACAAGGAGTTGTTAGATACAATACCAAAATCACTATCTGTAGGAGATAAAGTTGGTAAGTTGGACTTTATCAAAATTTAAATTCCTTTGAAAAACACCATTTAAGAAAATGAAAAAACAAGCCATTGACAGAAAATGCTTATAAATCAATAAGATACCACTTCAAATCCAGTAGAATGGTTATAATAAAAAAGATAATAACAAGTATTGGTGAAGACGTGGAGAAATTAGAATCCTCAGAAACTGTTTTCAGTCATGTAAAATGGAGCAACCACTTTGGAAAAACAAATTTGGCATTTTCTTAAAAAGTTAAACATTAAATTACTATGTGACCCAGAATTTCACTCCTTGGTTTCTACCCAAGAGAAAAACACCAGTGCTCGCAAATACTTCTACACAAGTGTTTTAGCAGCATTATTAATACTACCCTCAAAGTGTAAATAATCCAAATGTCCATCAACTATTGAATAGATTAATGTCATGTGGCATAGCCATACAATCAAATACCTAACATATTCAGCCATAGAAAGGAATAAACTATGAATACATGCTGAACCTCAGAAACATTATGCTAAGTGTAAGAAGTCAGTTACAAAAGACCACATATTATATGATTCTATTTATAGGAAATGTCTAGAATAAACACAACTCTATAGAAAATGGATTAGTGGTTTCTTAGAGCTAGAGGTGGGAAAGGGAACTGACTGCAAATAGACATGATGGATCTTTCTGGTGTGTGATGGAAATGTTCTAAAAATATATTGTAGTAATAGTTGCACAATTATAAACCTAGTAAAAATTATACACTTAAAATGAGTGATATGGTATGTAAACTGTATTTCAGCAAAGCTGTTGAAAAATACGAATAGTCCCCAATATAAATGATGTGTATAAATGAAATGTTCGTTGCAGTTTTGATCAAACTAGCCTCAAACTGGAAACAACCCAAATGCTCATCAACAATAAATGAATAAAAGAAATAAGATTATTCTGGTGATTTTTCTGTCTATACTCTCCATATTTGTTTTGCTCTCACAGATTAACAAATGATTATATTGTCTTTGATCCTAAATAAATCCTAAAATAGATTAAAAAACACACAAAAAATGGATAAACAACTGTCACATAATCAATATAATGGTATACAATGCAGCAGTAAAATGAAATGAATTACTGACACTTGCAACAACATAGATGAATCTCAAAAGAATTATGCTAAGTGAAGGAAGCCAGATACAAAAGACTCCTTACTATATGATTGTAATCATATGAAGTTTTATGAAAAGGCAAAATTTTAGTGATAGGAAGCAGATCAATAGTTGTTTCCAGGGCCTAGGGTGTGTGTGTGTGGGTGGGGGTATAAAAAGATATAAGTTTCTGGGATGGGAATAGTTTGTATCTTGATTGTAGTAATGTTTATGTGACTGAATACATTTGTCAAAACCCAAGAAACTGTACACTTAAATTGGTGAGTTTTATTATATGTAAATTATACTTCAATAAAGGTAGATGAAAACATAAGGAATGTTCTTCATTAGGATAACTGGAATGAAAGTATTCTGTCTTGAGATCTCTCTCTATATATCATCTATCTATCTATCTATCTATACATATCTATCTCTAACTATATATGTATCTCTATATATATTTATCTTCATGTTCTACCAGAAATGTGTGGGAAGGTGGGAGGTATGTTCTCATTTTCTTTATAAAGTATCTTTTCCATTGGTGCTGGAGCATTAAGTGACCAGGTAAATTATTTAGAAACACAAACAAAACAAAAGTTAAAAGAAACTTAAGTTCATCCTACTGGGTAAGAAAGGAATTACTTTGTGGGGTGATAAAAACGCTCTGGAATTAGATCAGGATTGCATAGTAGTTGTATAACTTTGTGTATATACTAAAATAATCACTGCATTGTACAAGGTGAGTGTTATGCTATATGAATTGCATCTCAATTTAAAATTCATTAAAACACATTTTTTCATTCTATTTTATCTTTTTTATATAATGGGTATAAAATGTTGGAAGCAGGGAAAAAGCAATGACAAAGGATTACTTTGAGTATCTTTTTATTTGTGACATTTATTAGTGGTATGTAGCTATTAAATAATAATCAAGTAAGATAAACGTATGTTACTGCTATCACTAATGTGACTAATTGCTTTTTAAACTTGCAACTAAAATTGTTTATAATTGTGTAAAAAAGAATAGTACCTGTTTATTTTTGAAGTTCCTTGTTGTCCATAGCCACTGGAAGGCACTTTCTGGTAGAGTAGCTGTCTGTTGGTTAAGTGAGTCTGAGGTTTTAGTCTGGGCATGATTGATTCAATATGATTATAGTTGAGGCATAAGACCTATAGGAAGAATACCTTATTAATCAGATGTTTAAATATGAATGCTGTATACATATCTTTGGTTTGAGGTTATCAACATCCTAAAAACTATTATGATGGTATGGATAAAACTTGGATTATACAACATAATTTAATAATATATCAGTGTTAAAAATGGCATAAATTATCTGGATTTGGCTTTGAATGTGTTTTTTATAATCTGACTTCTAGGAAATGACAATATTTCAAACAAAATAATGGAGACCCCAGAAAGCTGCTCAATGTTCTCAGTTTGCACTCCTGATTTCTGATGAAACAATTCTTTAGTTGGAGAGATCACCACTTCCCTATGTTTAAAAGGCTTTTGTAGATGGCTCAGCCAAAGCTATAAGACAGGAGGCAATAAGGCTGCTTTGAGAACCTCAGTGTTCTCCAATTTCATTCCATACCCACACTATAGAGACACCCTTGCATCCCATCTCCTACTGCAAAGTAAGATTTACTGCTTATAAGACAATCACATAAAACTGAGGTCAACCAAATTAGTCTTGGAAAGTAACACTTTCTCTTGCTTGGTGAAAAAAAAACCACTTTAGGAATAATTTCTGTTCTTTAATAACATAAAAATACATTTTAATCCAAAGAAAAGAAGATTACAACTTGCACTGAAAACCTTGAAAGAAAAAAATAAAATCTGTGAGTAAGTAACTCACCTTCACATTAGGCAGATAGATCAATCCACTGAATGAGGTAAGATTATTGTTTTGTAGATTCACATTACATACATTTCTGAATTGGTCAATTGGAATCAAATCCACAGTTCTGAATTAAGATAAACACAGTTATAATTTTAATAGGAAAATTATATAGGTGAATCATTCATGTACAGTCCCAAAACAAAAATACCTCATCTGACAAGTGCTATGAAAAAGAATTGCCTTAGTGTAAAATGTATGGGTCAAATAATTGGATAAATACATGTTTTTTTTGGACATTTATGTATGAAAACGACACAGAATTTGAATGCTTTAAAACCCATGTCTATTACCACATAAACTTAGCACTATCACAAAAGAAACTTTTAAAATAAACATCTCTATTTCTTTATAAATTTACGTACATGTTCATGAAATTGTAGTGAAGTTGATACAGTAAATCAAAGATTTTCAGGTTATAAACTGCAGAGGATATATGTGAAACACGTTATTTCTGAAATTTCAGGAAGAGGTTAGAGATGGGAAAGAAAAGGGGAAGAAAGCAGGTGAAGTCTTTAAAAAAAGAGTTTTCTATGCAATCTCCTGAAAACTTTTATGGCATTCCACCCTGTAAGAATGCTTTGGTAGTTAAAAACAATATTTATTCCTAGTGCATGACTTTCCTGGTCCTTTGAGTCATGATAGAGAAGAGTATAACGCTAAATTATCTTACCCTAACAACTTTTTAAAACAAATCCTAAAACCTGTAGTTATAATTATGACATACTTTTATCCATTCATAAGTCATTCATTCAACATATTTTAATTACTGTTTTCTAAGTGCAGACAATGTATTTGGAAAAGCTACAACAAATATGAAAAGATACTGTCTCTGTGCTCATGAAATGGGATCCAGAAAAATTAAAATTAAAAAAATGATATAATAGAGTCAGATGTAATGGAATATTAGGGAAAAAAAAACCCTATCTGGGGAGGTCAGTATTGACTTCACAGTGGAGAAAGACCTTAAAATGAACCTTGGGGAATTTATCAGGCAAATTAGAAAAAGAGTTACACCTAGTGGAACAAGCATAAGCAAAGGCAGAAACATGAAACAGTATCTTGTAAAATTAAGATTAAAGAACTAAAATATTTTAGAATTTCTGGAGTATATAAAGAATAATGGGCAGTAAAGGTAAGGGTTATAAGAGATAGAAATAGAAAGAGTCTTCTATGCTATACAAAGGGATTTTATATTTTACTGTAGACAGTGGAAAACCACTGAACAATGTTGAGAAGGGAAGTGATCTGATAAAGCTTGCATCTTAGAAGGTGGTATGGATTTGCAGGAAAGGTTATATAAGACAAAAAACCCAAAACTATCATCAACAGAGTTTCTAAAATAGTTCATTTCCCAACTAGGCCAAAGGCAGTGACTATAGAAAGAAGTGGGGAATTATGACACATACTTATAATATGTACACTGTAGAGTGTGGTGATCAATTACAAATGGAGGACAAAGGAGAAAGAAATGACCTTTAGATTTTTGGCTTAGGGAACAACAGGTTGATATTGTCTCATAGATGCTATCTAAAAAGCAAGTGAATTTTCAACTAAAGAGCTCAGGTTTTGGCTAAATCTAAAGGATCATCATCATAAATGAAAACTATGGCTAATGATGTCTGTCTGTGAAGAGTGCACAATAAGGAAAAGAGAGGAGAGAAAAGGATTTATTTTCCAGGAGGACAGTGAGAAGAAGAGCATCAGAAGAATGGTAGCAGTAGAAGTCAGATTTCACTGGGTTAAAGTCATATGTGAGGAGCAAACCTAGTTTATTCTAATTTTAAAGCTTGGTTATTAGAGAAGAGAGAAATAGAAGCTCTTAGATTGCTGACATTTTAAATCATAGTGTGTGATAATGCACTTCAGCGAGTGGTGAAGTTAGCATGAGATTTTGAAGTAGAGAAGATGATTTTCTGAATTACTGGTTATATTTGGATAATATGAATAAAAACCTTACTCAGATAATTACAATAATTGCATATTTAATTATGATATCAAGAAGCATTATAATAAAATGATTGCACCTGATGGATGATGAAGTCCAATTGAGTTCTTGCATTTGGGTGAAGTTTGAATGTCCTTGTCGTTCTGCAATCATGTCAGAAGTAAGTCTGCCACCAAACAAGTCTTTTGCACACTCAGTCTCTGGTGGTTCCTATATATAAGGACATTTAGAAAGTGATGCCTTCTCTTACAGATGACTAAATGACATTAATTCTTTGGTTTTAGGTCAAAATGGAGTGGACTCATTTCTCCCTATTCCTCCTACTAAATACAGCAAAAACTCCTCTACATTATATATAAAATAAATATAAGGAGACTGAAAGGTGCAGAGAAGAAGGCAGACCAGCTAGGGACCTTGGGACCTGAGGAATGATGCTGTGGTGAGTCCGCTGGCCTATTGTTGTGATTTATCATAAGAAATATACATTTGGCTTTTATCCACTGTTCCTGGCCTGCCCATATGGTTAGGCAGAAGAGCAATGGAAAACTGGCCTATTAAAAGATGCCCATATGGGGCACGGCCCTATGGAAATTTGAGGAGTACATTAAAGTAGGACACATTGATGCCCATCAGAACTCCCTTCCATGTTTGAAAGATGATTGGATTTGACAAGCAGATATCCCCATATGCTCACTTAAAGTGGCCACCTGGGTTTGTGAAATAGGTGAATACCGGGGGTCTACAGCAATGTGGAGATGGGCTGAATCTAGACATCTTTCTCTTGCACCCTCTGAGGCACAGAATACCAATAAGAACTGTTCTGTCTGCCAGCAAAAGGGACAGAGACTGCAGATGGCCATGTGGCAGATATCCCTGGCGGGAAGACCTTGAACAAACCTGCCAAGTCAGACTCATTCTAGTAACCCTAAGGGGCTACAAAAGAGCCTTGACAGAAATAGATACTGACTCTGGACTGGGTTTTGCTTACCCAGTGGTAAATGCAAATGCTCTGAGTGCTGTAAAAGAACAGAGACAGAAGATATCATGCCAATTTAGACAGCTGACTGTTCTTTCTTCAGACCAAGGAGCACACTTGACAGCTCATAATGTCCAACAGTGGGCAGTAAGATATCCTACTCAAGAGTAATAGCTTGATAGAGAATTGGAATGGGCAGTTAAAACCTCAGTTGTCTAGAGCAGGAATATAAAAGCATGAAGGGCTGGTTCACATGCTTTCATGAGAGTGCTCACACTCAGTGTGAACATAAGTGGGGCTAAAGGAATGTCCCCACTGCATAGATTTCTCTGTTTTTCTGGTGTCTCTGGGGAAGGATGCTGTTAGGACTATGCAATTCTTGCTAAGGAAAGGTGATGCTCGTATACCACTATCCTTTTTATTCTTCCCCACATCACCTCAACTTTTGTTTCCTACCTGAGCAGGGACCATGGCTAGAAACAAGGATGATTCCTAAGCAAGAAACTATAACTATGTTTTTAAACCTTATGTTAGAACTCTTTTTTTTATACTTTATTGTCAAGTTGGTTTCCATATAACACCCAGTGCTCTTCCCCACAAGTGCCCTCCTCCATATCCATCACCCCCATGTCAGAACTCTTAAGGGCCTGATGCGGATGGGTTTTGTCTTCACTCCATCTGGCAAAGTTGGGGTTAACAGTGAATGTTAGCTTGTCTGGGGGGCAAAAAATAGCTCATCAGTCCTGTACCTGTATAACCTCACCCCATCTGACTGAGGGTGAGGCACTTGCTAAACTAGTATTGTTGTCTGCAATCCAGACCAACACCTTTCGAAGGGTGGAAATGTTTGGGTATAAATGGAGAGAAGGAGAAATAGTAGTTATGGGTAAGAAAAATTAGTAAATAAGTTATATAATGAGGGAAATCCAATGTTACATTAATACTTCAAAAGAGGCTCAGAGCAAGAGATGATATTCTCTCTTTTTAAAAAATGTATTTATTTTGAGAGAGAGGGAGAGAGAGAGAGCATGTGAGCTGGGGAGGGGCAGAGAGAAAGGGAGAGAGAGAATCCCAAGCAGGCTCCTTGCTACTAGCACAAGAGGCTGATCCCACGAATGGTAAGATCATGACCTGAGCCAAAATCATGAGTCTAATGCTCAACCAACTGAGCCACCCAGGTGCCCTGATACTGTCTCTTAATTAATCATATCAGATGCCTGAAAGGGGTAAGCTGTGTTTTCTGATACCACTCCTGCTTCTGAAATCTGAAAAGGTCTCTGATGAAAGCTTACAAATCTCAGTGCCTTCACCCTGGGAGACATTTTCATATGATTATGGACTGGATAATGACTGAATGAGATTATAGTAATATGACAGTATCTTTTGAATTTTATGATCATTTTGCTATAAAAGATGTGATCAAGAACCAGGGAATGGACTATGATAATGTGATTTATAATAACAAATATAGGGGTGCCAGGTGGCTCAGTTGGTTGAGTGTCCAACTCTTGGTTTCAGCTCAGGTCTTGATCTCACAGTTTGTGGGATCAAGCCCCACGTGGGACTCTGCACTGAGCATGAAGACTGTTTGGGATTCTCTCTCTCAAAATAAATAAACATTAAAAAATATATAATAACAAATATATATATGATCTTCATCCACTGTTCTAGGCACATAGCTCCTAAAACCGTTGTAATTTCCTGTATAAGAGACATAGTGGCATCTTTTGCTATAATATTTGGTTTTCTGACATCAGTTCCTGAGATAGCTCCAGAGCCATAAAGGTGAAAGCAGTGTCTTGTTTCACCCACAAGCTCCTTTCAACCATGCCTGAGTTCATGTTAAAGGGTATCTTTTAGAAAGTCCCTAAGGATGGGGGCTGTTTGTCAGGGGAGCCAGTTATAATTAGAGGGTTGGAACTTTCAGTCTCACTTCCTGACTTGTGGAGAAGGGAAAAGGACTAGAGGTTGAATCAGTCACCAATGGCAATGACTTAATCAGCCATGCCTGCATAGTAGAGCCTCCATAAAAACCCCAAAGGAGGGGCCTCAGAAAGCATCCAGGTTGGTGAACATGTGGAGGTGCTGGGAAAGTGGTTTGCTCAGAGAGAGCATGGAAGCTCTCTGCCCCCTCCTATACACCTTGCCCTCTGCATCTCTTCTATCTGGTTGTTCCTGAGTTATATCCTTCTATAACAAATCAGTCATCTAGTAAGCAATTTTTTTCCTGAGTTCTGTGAGCTGCTCTAGCAAATTAATAAAACCCAAGGAGAGAGTGATGGGAACCTCCTATTTATAGCTGGTTAGTCAGATGCATAGATGCCAACCTGGACTTGTGATTGGTGTCTGAAGTGGGGGTGGGGGCAGCACTGGGGGACTGAGCCCTTAGCCTGTGGGATCTGATCCTATCTTAAGGTACATAGTGTCAGAATTCGGAGAATTGCTTGTATGTGGAAAACCCACACATTTGGTGTCAGAAGTGTTGTGAGTGTGGGGGAAGTGTGAGAGTAAAGGAAAAACATAGATGTGGGTTTTCCTTTACATCTGGGTTTTGTTTTTGCCTCCTGTATGGCGGGACTAGGTGCTGGAGAAACCAGAAACTCAGAAATGCCAGCCAGAGAAAACAAAAATTCACATAAGTGCCTGTTCTCTTAGTCGAAAGACTAGGAAAGGGGAAGCCTAACAAGCCAGAAGACTTTTAGACAAGAATGGATCTACTCCAGCCCAACCCCATGGCATAAATTGTGGTCCCATCTATATCTGTAATAGCAGATGGGAGCACAGACTTCCACTCTTGCCTTACTGTAATAAGGCACCTCTCTGTCATCCCCCTGCTGAGTGAGTGGCTTGGATCTTCATCCTCTCCCAGCAAATGCATCCCCACACACAAGTGTTACTAGAGAATATTTGGGGAGCCTGTTCCACTTCTACACAGTAATAATGGCAGAGCATTTATGAATCAGTGGAAGCCAATGGGGAGTGTGAGCTTAGCAGTTAATAAAGCACATACCTTCAGGTTGTCAACAGAGGCCAAGTGGGGGAACCTGGACTTGTACCTTCCACCTGACAGCAACATCGCCTTACTTACAGTTTACTAATAACACTGACATACCAGTTTTTTGTTCAAATATATTTTGCTTAAATATTAACAACTGTATTTTTCTAGGAAATAGGAAGCTGTTTTTAGGCCCAAGAGAATAGTAGAGCTCCAGAACAGAGTTTTTCTCTCCTGTCCCTATACTCTTTATTTTTGTCAGGCATCGAATTCAATGGGTGCAAATGTAAGTAGTATCTTCCCTTTCCTGCCATCTCAATTTAGAAAAAAAATTGGCTAAAGGAGAATATTTTAAAAACCAGATCAAAAATGTGCTTCAGAGACCTAAGTTTGGGTTTCATACTAGCGATAAGGCAATGTTCAAAATGATGATGGCCTATGGATATATAAATATGCAGCCTGGACCAAAATGCTGTGAGTCATAAAAACAACTTACAATGGAGATTCCATCCAAAGCTTTCAGTTCTGGAAGATGAAATATTACAAACAACCGGTAGTTTTCTTGATTCCATACAATAATGTTTCCATACATGTTGAGAATGACCAGGTTGCATAAACCCTGGGTAATAAAAACACATACACTTAAAGATATATCTATGTATCTCTATCTCTTTCTATCCACCACATATACATATATATATATTACTCCAGCAAGATTCTTCCCCTTAAGAGTTTAAGTATCCTTGAATTTTAATATTCTAATTACTCTATCATTTCATAGTGATTACAGTGCTTTTAAGTATATGTTTTATTGCCAGAGTTATCCTTTCAGACCAGTGAGTTCTAACTTTGTACAATATTTCAGTGGTATGTCTTATATGATCAGAATCTCTTTCTTTTAGTACACGCTGCTAAATCTATTATCTATCAGTGGTAAAGACTTGGAGGGAACTTTTCTAAGTTTAAAACAATATATACTTTGTTTATGGAAAATGGCCTATTAAATGGTATGCATGTGTGCATACAGACATAGTAGGAATGAAAAATACTGCCTTCTGATAAGCGATAAAACCCATCTGCTTCTATCTTCTGAGAGAGTAGCAGAATTCATCTTAAGGGAAAATGTGTTCTTATTAGAACATTTTGATGTGTCTTTGTTTTGCAGGAAGGGCCCAGAGTAGATGTGGTTGGGAGAGGTTAAGACAAGCAGGAGTAATACTACTCTGCATCACAATGTAAAATGGTTTATTTTGTTGCTGCTACCATTGATTCGATTGCCTCTGCCGCTTTAGAAGAAGTAGTTATATTTGTGGAGTGGGATGGGGAGAAGCCTGAAAGTAAGGAAAGATAGGAAACAGATAGAAGTTTTTGGTAGGAGATAAAGTCCTAGCAATATGATAAAGCAGAAAGAAAGAGGCCATTTGGCAGGAAATGGCCATTGAACTTTAGAAACAGTTAAGTCACACAATGCATTTGAAGTGAATTCCTATTATGTGTTGTAGTAAACCTCCATTTTATTCAAGCCTTCAGTAAAGCCTTCAAAACTTCAGTTATATAGTAGGCATTTCTTTGAGAGAATTTAAGAGGACAAAGCTGGGCGAAGTTGGCCAGAAAGAGATGGAGTTTCCAGTCAGAAGCAGTAAGTAAGTGAGAAGTAATCAAGAATTCTCTGAGAACAGGAAATGTTAAAGACTCTTACTCCCCAACCATGTTGAGGAATCCTTGGAAATACTGAGGAAGGCACTAGTTAGAAGGGATGGGGCTTAAGTATTTTATTTAAGTACTAAAAAAAAAATTGCCCTAGTAGGTTATCAACTTGGAGACATTATGGTTACATATACGTATGTTTTTATGTATGCATAAATTGAATGCAAATACATTTCAGTAAACCTTGTTCTTGATTTTTATTTTATCTTTTTCTCTCTATTTTCCAAATCCTATACACTGAACATGCATTATGCTCATAATATTAAGAAACAATACATACTTTAAAAAACAAAAACATTACCACCAGAGATAGTCACCTTTAAATTATAGATCTCCTGATTGAGAGCAATATAGTTATTGCTTATGTATAATTCAATCAGAGTAAAAGCTTTTTGTAAACCACTCAATGAAGTAATTCTGTTGTTCTCAAGAGAAAGGGAGTGAAGATGAAGCATGTTATCAAAAATATGTTTTTCCAGACCACTGAGAAGATTATTATTTATGCTGAGATGGGTTAATTTAGTCAGCTTGGAAATGCCTAGAAAAGTAAGCAAATTCAAGAAATGAATCAGATAGCACTGAAAACTTAGTTTAAAAAATAACTGGCTGGCCATTTTACTTTTTCACTTTACAGACTCTATAGTATTAACTATCATTGTTTTAACTTTTAAGAAAGTTATAATGTGTATAAAGTCCCAGCTAATACATTAAATACCAATTTTGGATTTCTATGGAGACTCAGTCTTCCTAGGTGTTAAGGGAAGGTATTATGGTAGGAAATATTGAATTTCACTTTCAAGTAACCTTCAAATTATATAATTAAGATTTTCACCATCACAATAACACAAAGCTCAAAATCATCACCAGCCCCCCATTTTAAAACATTAAAGGTAAAGAAGTAGATACAACACTTTGGAAAGTATTCCTCATTGTGGTATAATTTGTATTAAAAAGAACCACTTGGCCTAATTCTACCTTTGCATGCTTAAAACTGCTTTAAGGCAGAACTTGAGAAAATGCCACCTCTTACCACAATCAAACCCCTCAGTATGCTATGTATTGTAGGTATTTTGCAGGTAGAATAGTGCAAGTTGAAAGAAGAACTTTGGAGTCAGAGTTGGTTTCAAATGTATAGCTACTAGGTTTGGGATCATAAGTATATTATGTAAAACTTTGTAACCTCTGTGCCTCATTTTCCTCATCCATAAAAAGGACACACTGAAATCTACCTCTAAGGGGTTATGGAATTAAGTGGAATCACATTTGAAAAACATCAGCTACAGGTTTTGGCAAATAATTGGTTCTCAGGACATTTTATCCATGCTGGCCTTCACACCAGCCTTCATCATGGGACTATGCAATGCTGAGAGTAAATCAATTTAGGGCAAGTTAGGATAAAACTATCAGAGCATAAATCCTTAGATGGATATTAAACTTATCTGTGTCTGGAAAAAAGAAGAGAAATATTTGTTAAAGCTTAGTGAGGTAAAACTATCATCTCTAAAAAGTAGGTAATAGGAAAAACATAGGTTGGAGGATTCTTCCCTTCAGTGGGCTGACCGGTGGAAATAAAAAGGAAACTGGAAACGAGTTCTCAGTTACACATACAAAGCAAAACTAACCCCTATTTTATGAGAATGGAAGAGACTAGTGATGGTTCTACAGAGAGACATCTGAGCTACCCCCAGATTTACTGAATTGAAATGTACAAAGGAGAGGCCTGTGAATCTATATATTTATCAATAAGTATCCCAAGTGATTTTTATGATCAAGCAAGTTTTAGAAGCAGATTGTTAGGAGCCATCAAAATAAAAGATAATAAATATTATACACACTGTTTTTAAGGCTATCTAATACTTGCTTTTGCACATGTAATTTTTTGAAATAGAATTTTCTACTTTATGGAAAAGTACACACATGTGCTAAAAATAATCCAGCAATTCAAAAGTGAATAAAGTCTAAATAAGTCACTTTTCTAGCCATGATTTCCAATTCTTACCTTTGCTCCTTGACAAGGACATCCTTGTTAGGAAAATGTACACCGAGAAATATTCTATACCTAGATAAATGTGTGTATTTGTGTGTGTGTGCATACCTGACATTAGTAAAGCTGCTTCATTGTACTTTATGTGGATCCCTTTAAAAGGTCATAGAGTACATTTGATAATTTTCAACCTCCAGTGAGTAGTTTTCATTTTTGTTGAAGTCTTCGAATTTCCAAATGTAATCTTAATTCCATACTTTGAAAAACCAACTGGGCTGCTTTATCTTTTTCAAAAGCAAATCTCATTCATTCATTCATTCATTCTCCCCACTCAGATACTAATTACTGCTTAGTTTGTAATGTGCTAGGTTTGGTAATAGGTGGTAAACACTGGGATAGAGGAGAGGAGAGGGAAGTCAGAGCTGAAAGTCAGCTAGCTGGGCTCATTACATACAGTGACTGGTCACAGATCCCACTAGTAGGTGTTCGGAACACTCTGCCCCAAACCTTCCTGGAACTTCTCTAGACATCTTTCTCCTCAAAAATTCTGTCCTCCATGTTATTCCTTTTTGGCTCTTGTTAATTAAACATTCATATTTTAAGATTTTAAACTTCTTAGATACCTTCTATCTTTGAGATACAGTTTCCATCTAATGTGAGCTCTTCCAAGTTAACACAGGATTCCAAGCCTTCCATTTTAGTGAGATTATTGTTGCTGAATGATGCCCATTTCAAATTTTCCAATTTTTCTAAATTTGTGATTTCAAAGAGATGCTGTCCATCTAAATTTAAAGCAGTTATCTGTAGAATAATTCACACTTTATGTTACTTCTGAATCAGTGTCAATAAACTCAATGTTACAAAAAGGCTAACATTTGAATGATGTGGTAAGTAACAGCAAAGGAGATCCTTCAGGGGCTCAGGGGCACCTGGGTGGTTCAGTCCGTTAAGCGTCTGACTTCTGCTCAGGTCGTGATCTCATGGTTCCTGAGTTTGAGCCCCGCATTGGGCTCGCTTGAGATTTTCCCTCTCTCTCTCTCTCTCTCTCTCCTTTCCCCTCACCCCTCCCCTGCTCACTCTTTCTCAAAATAAATAAACTTAAAAAAAAAAAAAGAATTTCTTCAGGAACTAAAGACATTGCGAAGCTTACAAAAGGGTAAAATTTGACAAGATTATAACCCCAGGAGGGATTTATATGGATTTATGGACACTGTGCTGTGCCAGATTCCCACTGCAGTGAAAGAGTTGTCCCAGCTGCTGGGAGTGCTGTGAGCAGAAAGATTTCGTCTATCAGCTCCTTCAGGGACAGCCTCAGCTGCCTTGCCCAAGGTCATGCTCCTTTCCAGGTTGGCCCAAATCCAATGATGGAGGGATATAAAGACCTGACCATCTCAGCCCCACTTGGGACAAATTTAAAGGGCCATTCTAATTCCAAAACTCGCTGTGGGGTCAGGCAGAGCTGTCACTGGGCATGCATCACAGCTAAATGTCTTTATATCTGGTAATAAAATAATGCCATTGATATCTTCCATTTTCAAGGGTCAGCTTCTCTTAACCCAGTTTCGGTCTTTGGCAAGAGGCATAAGGGTACTCTGTGCAGCAAAAAGAAGCTGTTGGTGCTCTATAACTCTTTCCCTTATCCTTGGCTGAATTGTGACCAGTCCCCCTAGTGTCATGCCAGGATTCTTGATTTCTTTTACCTTGTCATCCAAACTTTTGGCTTGATCTCTCGTTCTGTGCTTTAGTTTGCTTGCTTATTTTGATTTATTATCAAAATCTACCCTTTGGTCTGGTAGCGTACATTTACCCTAAATCTCCAGTTCTTTGGTGACCACCATTAAGGCCTAGTCCCCATGACATTACCACTCATGACTTGACCTCCCTGTTTGATTTTCATTTGGCTCCTCCAGTTTTCTGCTCCTTACCTATCTGTGCCCTCTTTAAGATGCGTGGGCCAAAGCTGATTAAACATCAATTGAAATCAAGCTTTTATATTAAATAGAATTAGTTTTTACCTTCAAGTACCCGTTTTCATTCAGATGTAAATGTGGTCCCAACTTTGAAATCTGAGTCAGAATTTTGGCAGAAGACCATATACTAAGTGTCCGCGGTCTCTCTTCTTTGGTACTAGAATGCTGTAAAAGCGATAACTAATAAAATAAAAAACACGTCACGGATAAAGGAAATGGAACATAGAGGTTCATTTATACATAGTTAAAAGTACCTTCTCCCAGATGAGTGGCCCAATGAATAATTTTATTTATTTATTTTTCCCAGTTATTTTATTTTGTTTTTTTAATATAATTTATTGTCAAATTGGCTTCCTTACAACACCCAGTGCTCACCCCAACAAGTGCCCTCCTCAATGTCCATCCCCCATTTTCCCTCTCCCTCCAATAATAATTTTAAAATATGACATTTTCTTGCCTTAAAATGTTCTCAATATCTAGATATATTTCACTCTTTTTGTTTTAGCAGACCATTACAAAATAATAGTTATAAAACTATGAAAAGATTACTGTAATACAAACACCCATATAATCCATTCATTAAACAAGTTTCAGAGCCAGAATATTTCTCCCATCCTGGAAGCTCCCTGTGTGCCCCATCCTAATCCTTTTCATCTCCTTCCCCTCCAGAGCCATCACTCACCTCGTGTGAATCAATCAATGCTCAACGATCTCAAATTTTGTATCTACCATTCATTTGCTATCTTTATAGACCTATGTTTGTGCCTATAAAAAATATACCATTTAGTCTTAACGCATATTAGAACCTTCTATAAACTGAATAATATAAATGTATTCTTCTATGACTTGCTTTTTTGCTCAACGTTGTGTTCATGACATTCATCTAGGCTGCTGCATGTAGCCGTAGTTCATCCACATGTCACTGCTATACAGTATCTTCTTATCGGTTTTCCCATCAATGAACATTGGGACTGATTTCAGTTTTTCACATTGCTGTTATGAAGATTCTTGACTCTTGCTGCATACATGCAAGAGTTTCTCTGGATTATACACAATTTGCTGGGGAATAGGGTTAACTCTATATTCAGCTGTGCTCGATAATGCCAAATTGTTTTCCAAAGTGGTTATACCAAATGTAACTTTTACTTCAAATTTTTGCTAAAACTTGATATTGTCAGGCTTTAAAACTTCTGCCAGTTGGTGGCTGTAAATTGGTATATCTTGTGGTCTTAATGTTCATTTCCTTGAATTCTAATATGATGGAGCATCTTTTCCTATTATTTGGCTGCTCTGATCTCCTCTCCGGCACCTTTTCCCTACTTTTCTGTTGGATTGGCAGTCTTTTTCCCGATACACTTAGTATATATAAATAGTATCTTTTGTTAGTTTTATGTGTTGCATATTTCTTTTCCCAGGATGTAGCTTGTTTTTTCACGTTCTTTATGGTGTGCCCTTTAAGGAACAGATGAATTACTTTTAAAGTAGACAAATCCAGTCTTTTATATTTATGCTCCTGGTTTCTTGTGTAATAAATTCTTCCCTCATTCAAGGTCATAATGATAATCTCTGCTCTTTGCTTCTAAAACATTTTTGATTTTGACTTTGACAATGAAGTCTTAATGCACTTGTTCCGGTGCCTTTTACTAACTAGCCTCTGTAAGGGGTAGTTCTGTAAGGGTAGTTCTGTAATTTATCAAGTTTCCATGTATGTACGGGTCTATATTCGGTCTTTATATTCTCTGCTATTGGCCTGTGCCAACTCTACATTGTCTTAAAGGATTTTATTAAGTTTTGATTTCTGTTAGGATAAATTCTCAACTGTTCTTCAGAAGTTAATTATATTTTTATCAATAAAAAAGTTTCTTCCCTTCATTGTGAATGGATCCAAAATTAAACATTACATTAAGGAATTAATATTCAAATGTCTCACAAGAAGTACATAGCTAGAGAACTAGAGTAAAGATGTTTAGGATGCAGCTTCTTTGACCAAAGTATAGCATTCTTAATCTGGATAAAATGGGCATTCCCTGCCCAAAGCAAGGTATGGAAAATATAACTTGTATATTCTAAACAGCACAAGAAATATTAAACAGTGAAATCCAACCTGAGTAATCTTTGTTCCAGTAATAAACTTCATTGCTGCTATGGCTTCTTCTTCAGAAATGAGGAGTCCATCTAAATGAGTGAGAGTCTTTAATCTGCCAATAACACTCAGCCTTAATGTGGCTGGCTTGGGAAAAATAACAAAAAGTTAATTTTTACAAAATATTACATGTGTTATGGCATGGAAAGGAGTGTGCTTCTTCATTCCTTCCCATGTAGTTCAAAATTATGCATCTCCAACTCATATATATTTAAAAATAAGGACTTAAGTTAGTTCTTCAATAGCTGAAATTAAATTATTTTTAAAAACTAATCTGTTTGAAGCCAGATGACTTTACTCTTATGAAGGAGGGGAAGTCCTGTAAGCTGTTGAAAAGTGTGGTGAAAAGTGCCCAGGGAACAACCGCAATGCCCCCCGTTCTTCTAGATCATGGGTTAGTCAGCTCCTTGTGCAAGTCTCTATGGATCTTTAGCCCTTGGCATCTAGTTTGGCAATGGGAAGAGAGCTGTACACATTCTGTGTCTGCTTTGGCAAAAGAAAAATATCCTACAATTTTCCCGAGCAAAAAAGAAATACAACAATGTAAACATAGTGATGCAGCCAATTTAACAGAACCAATCATTAGCTTCTTTTTAAAATATTGAACCCAGTCTTTTATTCATTTTTGAAAAGCAAGGAAAGGAATATTCTTGAAATTATTGGCTTGGGGCTTATTTTAAATACTTGGAGATACCCTTAAATATAATCATTGAATACTGAAATCTCTTAGCACAAATCTTGGTAATTTTGTGATGAGAAAAAAATAGTGTTCAATCAAATTTCCTTGTATAGCAGAACATAAGCTTCTATAATGCAGGTTTATCAGGGGAAGTAAACAAATTTATTCCCCCCTTAATAGTCTGTTTCTCTCACTGTATTCTATTATTCTTGGTCCCATGCTTCATTACAATAGGTTCTAGCACACTGAACTATATAATCCCTCCCAAGATTTTCAAATTCATTTGATCACTACACTAAATTCAACTTATGAAATACTTAAAGGAATTCTAGTAAAACAAAGATAGTTTGCCTGTTTCTGGCTACTACTGAATACTAGTGAGAAAAGGCTTTGAAATAAAAATTATTCTTTGCTTCTTTATAAATACATCTGCTGCATACCTTTTGCCATGGATTATGCCTAATATCAAGAGTAAGAAGGCTTGTGGTGTGTTTGCATAGCATATTTATTTCATCACCAGACTTTTTCAGTTGATTCCAACTCAAGTCTAAGTGCTTGAGTTTCATCAGACCTCTAAATCCCTCCAGGGTTATCACATGGTTATGGCTTGCATCCAAATATTCAAGGTTATGCTGCAACACATACAAATAGAAGTGGTAATAAAAAGGGTCACAGTTTCTATTTACAGAGTTCTTGTCTTTATGATTCACTAAGTATTTACGTGCTTTTTGGTAATTCTTGCAGAAAACCTACACAGTAGATATATTGCAATTATGGTATCAACATATGTATTCTTCCAAAGAGCTACAGGTATTTAATTTTTAGCTCTCAATCCTCACTTCACCCTTGTAATGTAGAGAGGCAGTATTTGTTTTCCTAGAAAAGAAGGTGAAGAGTAACTGACAAGATAATTTGTCCTTCAAAACAAGGAATTACATTTTTTACTTTCTGGGCTTCTGGTTTATACCATTGAACCCATAGCCTGGTTAAAAAAGGTTCAACTTCAGAAGTAGAAATTCTAGCTCAGGTCCTGATCTCACAGTTTGTGAGTTCAAGCGCTGTGTCAGCTCCACCTTTAGTGTGGAGCCTTCTTAGGATTCTCTCTCTTTCCCTCTTTCTCTGCCCCTCACTTACTTGCTCTCTCTCTCTCAAAATAAATAAATAAGCTTTAAAAAAGAGAAAGAGCCACTGAAAACATTGTGTTTCAATTATATGCACACATAATCTTATACAAAACAGATTGTATTATATTGAAATTTGTGTACCTTTAACATTATTGCATCATTAAATATTCTTTAAAATGGTTTTAATGATTGTATAATATTCCACTAAGTGAATAATTAGGATTATTTTAAACATATTACTATGAACATTTATGTGGCTTCTAATTGTTGGCAACACTGCAACAAACATCCACAATCAGGATACCTTAACTGAGACTCATATTTTTTTCAGAAAAGATTAAAAATCACTTTTTAATGTTTGTTTATTTTTGAGAGAGAGAGACGGAGCACGAGCTGAGGAGGAGTAGAAAGAGGGAGACACAGAATCAGAAGCAGGCTCCAGGTTCTGAGATGTCAGCACAGAGCCTGACGCAGAACTTGAACTCACAAACTGTGAGATCATGACCTGAGCCGAAGTCAGACTCTTAACCGACTGAGCCACCCAGGTGCCCCAAGAAGAGATTTTTTAAAATGGGATTATTAGTTTGGATTTCTATATTGTTAAGATTTTTGATAAATACTGGCAAACAATTTTCAAGGATGTTTGTACCAATTTTTTCTTCCAACAGTAGAATATGGAAATTTTCATTTTCTTAAATACCCACCAATTCATCTGCCTTTTTTTAATTTACATTACTTATTGCCAGTGAAGTTGAACATCTTTCCATGTGTTTGTATTAGCCATTTTTAAATTTCATTTTTTGTTTCTTGTGTTTCTTGTCTTTAGCTATTTATCTATTCAGATATTCATCTAGTTTTTTATAAGAAGTCTTTAAGACTTCAATTTGTTGCAAATGAAATTTTCTTTTAAGGTGTATACTAATTCAGACATAGAACAAAGAAGAGATTAAGAACTTTAAGAAGATATTTTGCAACATATTTTTTTTAAAAGTAATATTACTATAGATTAAAAGTGAACTTGATTTCTTTATAGGTAATTCAAACAACTGTTTGAATTCAGCACAGAATTAGACACTGCTATATAAAATGTAGTTCACATGGTTGGAAAAGCACTTACTATAGTGGTTCAGATTGCAAGAGCTGAATGTACAGATTGTTAAGATCTTCAAAAAAAATCTCTGGAAACCAAATAGTGTTACTGACTTTTTTTCTCATAAGTAGGCATAGTAAAACAAATGAATGGGCAATCATTTGCTATTGTAATTTTTTGAACAGTATTAAGAACATAATCTTAGAACAGTCTTTTTGGCTTTATAAACATTTACTACATGGCCTGTCTTTTCCCAATTTTCATCACAAAGTGGTAAAAACTTGTCCCAAATTCTGGCACTTACATGCAGACTAGCATTTAGGAACCATACATCATAAAAAGATAACTATCTTCTTTCCTTGGAAAGGGGGATAGGATCTTCATTTTTGTAATCCCAAGATATAAAGCAGACACTATGAACTCATAGATATTCAGTATTTTCAGTTTTGTAACAGAGTTTTCTGTCTTAATATTTCTTATGCTTCAGTTTAAATCCTTCTTAAATTACAGTACAGCACAGTCAATTTACAAAGAATAAAACCCACAACACCTCCTTTAACTATTCTAAGGGATAATGGTTCATTCTCTAAGTATAAATTAGCTCTCTCTAGACATCAAGAACATTTTAACAATAAATTTTTCATTGTAAGAGATAATACAGAAGTATTGTTTCAATAAAAAATTAGGCACATAATCTAGATTAAGGTTGCAAATAGCCATATATATTTGTCTTGCCCCGGCGAACTCTGACTATGGTGGAGCCATTTTAAGAGAAACAAACCTGTTCTTATTGCTTTCCCTCAGATACTCTTTTCCTGATAGTTCAGGTGAGCAAATGACAAACATGCAGCTTAGAACTTTTTATCTTGTATAGATATCTTGTTTAGACTTTTAAAAACGCTATATAAACCATATAGTGAATATATTTTTTTGATCATTAACGAAGCCCAAGTCTTGCATTATATAAACAATGTTAGGTTGCGTATTTTGATTTACAAAGCAAGGCCAGGATGATGAACACTTAAGGAACAATACATTTACTTTCTGCAACCTAGTAGAAGCAGCTTGTAGCATGCGAGGCTACGGAAACTCTCCATGTTAAAGATATGCTTAAGGGAAATAATAGTAAAAATGAGATATCTCAGAGGCAAATTAAAAAATCTTAGAAGACAGTAAGAGTGAAGGTGAGGAGCCCCTGGGTGGCTCAGTCAGTTGAGCATCCGACTTCGCTCAGGTCATGAGCTTGCGGTTCATGAGTTCAAGCCCCACATTGGGCTCTGTGCTGACAGCTCAGAGCCTGGAGTCTGCTTTGGATTCTGTGTCTCCCTATCTCTGCCCCTCCCCCACGCATCTTCTGCCTCTCTCAAGAATAAATAAACATTAAAAAAATTAAAATAAGAATGAAAGTGAGTGATTAAACTAGATCAGAACCTTTTGTAATGCCAAGATAAACATAAATCATATTAAAAAAAACATATAAAACTCATTACTGGAGAATAAAGAGGTGGAGGCAGCATAAGTTTCCAATCTCTCTGAATCCCCACATATAACAGAATAAATGGATAAACCCAAATTCCATGGACAACATTTATAACATAATTACATGACAAGGTAGCCCAATAAGCTCCCAAAGAAGTCGAAGGGATAAATCAACAACAACCACAAGCCCTACATGGTATCCATGTCTATGTGAGAGGAAGCAGGACACAACAGGCAGCACCTAATGGACCTGAGACAAAGAGAGTCCCCAAATAGCCTGCTAATGTTTACTGGAAAGTATGGGAGCTAACCTGAGTACAACTGGGAGGAGTTCTGCTCTCTGCAATACCGGATGAGTGCATGGGACCCAAGGGAGAAAGGTCTGAAGCAGCTGGTGCAGTGTAGCCCTTATGGATCTTAAAACTCACCACAAGTCTCCCTTCTAGAACAGAATCTTTCTCAAAGAAGAAACTGATGAAGTGAGGTAAAAAATTAAACAGGATAAGGACAAAAAAAGCAAATAAAAGATAAAAGAAAAAATAGTTTGGATCTGTATTTTGGAAGAGCATACTGTGAAGCTGAAATACTGACCCAGGCAACCAATGTCAAGACATACCTTAGTAAAATTACTAAACTTTAAAGAAAACTAAAAAAGTTCTTTGGTCATCTAAAAGAAAAAAGTATGTGACTTATAAGGGAAAAATTCTACCTTCTCATCAGACTTTTCTATAGCAACACTTTATGTCAGAAGAAAAAAGTAACATTTAAGATGCCCAAGGAAATAAATTGTGAGCCAAGCAGTTTATATCTAGCAAAACAGCCTTTCATGTTTAGCGGACAGAAAAACTATTATCCATATGCAGTAACGGAAGGGATATTGTTCTCATAAGCCCTTCCTGAGGAATCTATAATAGAATATTTTTCAGAACATCAAAATGTTTAGAGAGATATCAACCCAAGGCCTGGTGACAAGAATTAAATATACAGTTACCAAACAACTAAAAGGGAGAGTGTACAGAGTGCAAAGCTACATGTTCTGACAAAGTATATACAGAATGATCATTTTAACTGATTTTTTAAATGAGGAATAATGGAAAGAACATACACAAAATTAAAAATTCTCTCTAGTAATCATATTGATGAGAGTATTAGGGCTGTTATTTTGAGACTGTTATGTGTATAATAGGGGATAAAACAAGGAGCAGTTATTAAATATCCCACTGCTATCACTTTGTACCCTTGAAACTAAGGATTATTGGTGTGAGAGAAAGAAAGATATAGATGTAAGTAACAGAGAAGAGGTTAAGCTAAAAGATTTTCAGTCTTGAATCTGAATTGGAAATACCAATATAAATACATGAGGTTAGTTTTAGTTATACATACATATATAGTCACGCGCACACTCACACGCACACACACCTTCCCCATAAAAAGTTCTGTCTGATGGAAAGACCTAGAAACAATGACCAACCCAGATTGTGGTCTTGAAATATCACTTTTCTCTAAAAGAAACTAGGGCTCCTTAAAGATATGGCTGATCTCATGTCTACAAAAGACAATACAGAAAATGTATGTGGAACATCTTTTATGTCAGGTGGTAAAGAAGCTATCAGAGACCACTATGGTCATAACAAAAGAAGCTAACTTTAAGATGCTTCCATTGGCTAAGATGATACAATTTGAGCTTCAATTATGATAATAATTGAATGGATAGACTCTCATCAAATATGTTTAAGACTCTGCATTCTTCATGATATTAAAAAAAAGGAATTGTTCATCTTTGGGAAATCACAAAGAACCATTCATTATCTTCAAAATTGGTAAATAAAGGCAAATAAGCATCTATTCTGCATTTTCTATATGACTGATACCATTGGGTAACCAAATAACAGATAAGGGGAAATGCCTTTATGTAAAAATATTCCAACTAATAAATGAAAAAGAAATGATAGAATAAGAATATTGCCATTTTGTAATTACTGATGAATTAATGGATATAGGCATTAATAATGGCTACCAGCATGAGAAAAAGTGAGTCAATCAGAGATTATTCGATTCCTACAGTCTTGACAGAGGAATAGAACCCGAGTCTGATCCAGTCTCTGGATGTAAGTGCCAATTTGCAGAAAATATGAAGGGTGGAGGGTATGTAGGATTGTATCATAAGCATATCAGCAGGGTCCGAACTGTGGGACACTCTTAGGATTGAAAGGTCAAAGTATTTCTACAGATAAACTATGGGGAGTGGAGGGGGAAAGAAGGAATTATAAGGGAAACTATAAATTAAAAGAGACTTAAGCAAGTTTTAGAATGGTAAAACCAAACAATTGTATTAGGTAGGGATGCACATTTGGGTGATTGAACTATGGGGAAAAATGCAGGGAGAGAATTACCGGAGAGGTCAGGATAATGATTTCTTGAAGGGATGGGGCATATATAGAAGGGGCTTATGTTGTAGGTTACAAAGTTCTATTCCTTGACCTGGGTGCTAGTTACAAGTACATTCACCTTATAATAATTTTACTAAGCCATGTGCTTGACGTATGTAGTTTTCTGTTTCTGTTTTTTTTTGTTTATTTATTATTATTTATTTTGAGAGAGAGAGAGAGAGAGCGAGCGAGCAGGCATGTGGGGGAAAGGCAGAGAGAGAGGGAGAAAGACAGAAGCCCAAGCAGGCACTACACTGTCAGCATGGAGCCTGATGCAGGGCTCGAATCCATGAACGGTGAGATCATGACCTGAGCCGAAATTAAGTGTCAGATGCTTAACCAACTGAGCCACCCATGTGCTCCTGTATCTGTTTTATTTTACAATAAAAAGGTGAAAAAAGACACACACAGATTATCTCCTCTCTCTGACCACCTCCCTACCATTCCTGTAGTCATTTTTCAAGACACAGTTATGTATCAGATACTTGATATTTGAGAGGTTTCTATCTATCATCTATCTATCTATCTACCTATCATCTTTGCTAATCTTAAAATTTGAAAATACCACTTAGGCGTATTTGTCCAGTTCTCTTATCTATAAAATGGCCACAGTAGTAGTAATCTAATAAGCGGCCTGTGAAGCTATCATGTTGAAAGAAACTTTTCTATCTAAGGTGAACAACAAAACTATATTGCAAAATACATGCTGGGCAGCTGGCTAAGCTCACTCACTAAGTGCCATGCATGACTTAAGAGTTTACTCATCAAATTTTGTACCTGAGCAAAATTATTATGGCTGTCATGACCTCTGAAACTATTGGAAAATCTTTAGAAAAAAGTTAAATAAAAAATGCCAACAATTTACATCTAGTCTTGGGACCTCTATTAAACTACCTTTTTAAAAAATGTTTATTTTTGAAAGAAAGAGAAAGAGAGAGAGAGAGAGAGAGAGAATGTGAGGGGGGAGGGGCAGAGAGAAGGGGAGACACAGAATCTGAAGCAGGCTCCAGGCTCTGAGCTGTCAGCACAGAGCCTGATGCGGGGCTCAATCTCACAAACCGTGAGATCATGACCTGAGTGGAAGTCGGACATTTATGACTGAGCCACGCAGGCACCCCTAACTGTCTTCTTTAATTAGCTGTATATCGAACCCAGACTATCAGGGATTCTATTAAAAAGGACCTCGGCTTACCAAAAGAAACAAGAGGGGGGTTTAGTACTAAAACTTAAGGTCAGTTAGCAAAGTAACATCTCCTACCAGAGTGGGAGGAGCACCAGCGCAAGGATTTTGATACGGTTGAAAGCAGGTAGGGAATGAAGAAGAGCTGAGGATGACGATGATATATTCTGAAAAGGTATGTCAGTGACCTGGGACCCAGGGAAACAGGGGATGCTGGATTGGAGTTCTGGAGCCACATAGGTAATTATTTTTGTTATATGATATATAACAAAGAAAACAAAAGCCAGATAAGATGCTTAGCTATGTGTCCATGTGCATTACTGTATTTGTCCTATGATCCATGAGAGGGCGAACACGAGTTCAAGAAGGTCCGTGTCGATGACATTCAGGTAGAAAGAATAAGGCAGAAAGAAAGAGAAATAACAAAATGACAAATGAACAAATGGGAAGAATTGACAGCCTTCGATATGAAGTAGTAAACTAGAAAATGAAGAAATAAGGAATCAGGAGCAGAAAAATAAGAATGAGAAAACAATGGAAATGACAATTTCCAAAAGACATTTTTAAAACAAGTCTGGGGTAGTTTAAATAAATTTATTTTAAAGTAACTAGAAATCAGACGACCACAGGTGTATATTTGGTTTGCAAATGGAATCTGAATCTAGGACCTATTTTAGACAAAGTAACATATCATAATGTATATATGTTTGTTTTTACTTTGAGCTGTATAATCCTGAATATGGTATATTTGAAGTCATAATTACAAAAATAATTTATCTATTAAATTAATAATTTTATTTTACTTAAGTAATTTCAAAAGGACAGTTCTTACCAAGTGGTATATATCATCTAAACAGGTAAATTCATTAAAGCTGATATTAAGTTTTCTAAGTCCTGTTAACTTGGAGAGATCTCTCAATTTACTCAAGCTGTTTCCATGTAGATTCAGACTCTGAAATAAAGTGAAATGTACAATAAAAAAATAAGGCAGATTATATTCTACATCATAGTTATTTAAATAACATTGAGAGAGAGCCAATAAGAAATATATCTAATGTATGATTTTAAAAGATATAGTTTATAATAGCATCACTGGGCCCTGTTCTTGATTAATTTGATTTTCCACTTGAGTCCAAAAATTCTTGTTTTTAATGTTTATTTATTTTTTAGAGAGACAGAGAGACAGAGTGCGAGTGAGGGAGGGACGGAGAGAGAGGGAGGCACAGAATCTGAAGCAGGCTACAGGCTCTGAGCTGTCAGCACAGAGCCCCACGCGGGGCCCGAACCCATAACCACGAGATCATGACCTGAGCCAAAGGCAGACCCTTAACTGACTGAGCCACCCAGGCGCCCCTCTTTTTTTTTTTTTTTTTTTGAAAGACAGCAAGTGCGTATGTGTGCATGAGTTGGGGAGGACAGAGAGAGAGAAAGAGAGAGAGAGAGAGAGAGAGAGAGTCTTAAGCAGGCTCCATGCCCAGCACAGAGCCCAACTTTGGGCTCAATCTTACAACCGTGAAATCAGGACCTGAGCAGAAATCAAGAATCAGACGCTTAACTGACTTAAAAATTCTTTCTAGAAAATAGCTAAATACATTGTTAAGATATTTATTAAGGCACGTCTATTTCTCAGGCTAGCCAGTGAACAATATAGACCCTAAAGATTTTGGGTATTGGCTAGGATACCTCACAAGAAAGAAGATGGCAAGGATACACCTTGATTGGAAAAAACTGTATGAGGGCACAGGACTAAGGAAGAAAGGCTGAGGATGCTAAAGTAGGAGGACAGATACTCAAAGGAAGAGGTGGAAAGTGTTTCCATATCAGAATTTGGCCTAGACTTTCCCTGTCCATTTGATCCTGGGCTAAACAAAAATGATGGTTATTACAGGGTTTTTTTATATATATATTTAGGGGATACCTCATGTCTACATATTTTTCTGTCTTTACACTGCACCATTGTGAATGGTATCAAATGAAGATTATATTTATGCATAGTCTACAGAATAAGCAGTGGCACAAGAAAAATGTTTTAATATAATTTAATATAAAAAGTTCACTCACCACCACCATCTTATACCCTATTATACTGTGGAAATAACCAAATTCTTGGGAGGAAGAAACATAAATGTCAAATAGTTATCAAAACTTGATTAAAATTGTTAAGAAGGGTCAATTTATGCAGAGTGGTTTATTCTACAGGTCACATTTCTGTGTCACCCAGGATACATTCTACAGATACCTTACACTTAACATGTCCAAACTGAATGCATCATTTTCCATATGTATTTGCTTGGTAGTCTGTTTTTTCAATCCTATGAATTTCACTATCTATTCAACAGTTATTGTTAAACACCCCCTTTTTCCTCTTTTCCATATACATTTGATTCTAGAAATGTTTCTCAAGCCAACCATTCCATCACTATTACAAGTGCCTTAGTTCAGACTATTATTTGTCCTTTGGACTACGACAATAGTATCCACTGGATATCCATACCATCAGTCTGACTTTAGTTAATTAAATCTAACCACAAGTTGCCAAAGTTAGGGTCTTTACCAACACAGGCCCTGTCCCCTAAAGAAAATCTGACATTTTACAATTTGCCTTTGAAAATCCATCCTATTGTGGCTATAACCTCCTACACTTCTAGCTACAGCCTCATGTATCTTTCTTGTATTCCAACCTACGCCTTTACCTTCCACTATTACACACCTTATGTTCAGAGTCACCCTATGTTCTCTAATAACACTAGGATCTTTCAAAACCATGTGCTTCTAGGTAGAGTATTTCCTCTTCCTGGAAGTCATAAACAACTGAATCTCTCATATCTTTCAAAAATCCATACAAAACTTATCTCTTTCTGTGGAACTCTCCCAGCAACTCCAAGCTTCCTATATTTGTGTACATATCTGTCCCCTCCACTAAAATTATGTCCTTGAGATAGGGAAAATAATTAATTCATTTTGAACCCCCAATGCTTACCTCATTGCCTAAAACATAGCAAATGCTGAGTAAATGCTAGATGAATAAATCAATGCGAAAGCCAGACATACAACTAACAACTTTATTTTTTTTATTCAGGTATAATTAACATACAGTATTATATTAGTTTCAGGTGTATAAGATAGTGATTCACCAATTCTATACATTGCTCAGGGCTCATCACAGTAAGTGTACTCTTAATCCCCGTCACCTATTTCACTCATTCCCTCCCATCTCCCACCTTTATTTCTAAATTTTTTTTTAATTTTTTAAAATGTTTTTTAATTTTTATTTTTGAGAGAGATAGAGAGACAGCGTGAGCAGGGGAGGGTCAGAGAGAGAAGGAGACACAGAATCCGAAGACAGGCTCCAGGCTCTGAGCTAGCTGTCAGCACAGAGCCTGACGCGGGACTCGAACCCACGAACCGTGAGATCATGACCTGAGCCGAAGTCGGACTCTCAACCAGCTGAGCCACCCAGGCGCCCCTATTTCTAAATATTTTATTTATTTTTAGATGTCCAAAAAAACTAAATCTAGAGGGGAAGACTGAAAATAAGAGGTGTGTGTGTACCTTTGGTTTCTCTTATAGTAATGGCACAAAGGAAGGAGAATAAAGGGCGTGATGTCTAAACATTTTTGTTGTAGTATCCATTATTCTTACTAGAAGCCCTAGAAGGTTTTTCTGGCTTTTAAGCAGTATATACAAATTTACGATGAGAAATTCTTCCATTCTTACGTTATGTGTGTTGATCAAATTAAGGCAGTCAGGTGGAGGTCACGAGCAAGCCAGGTATTCTGAAATCTTATTCGTCTCCTCACTGTTTTTTATCTTATGAACTAAAGATAATAAAAAAAGACCTACCTTTTTTTAACTATTTTTTTTAACTTTTATTTAATCCCTTTAAATCTATAGAAATGTATGTTGTGGAAGCTCAATCCAATCAAACTCATGCATTTAAACTTTTCATTACTAAAGCTTTATTATCAAAAATTTATTATAAATAAATAAAATTTATTATGAAATCTTTACAGGGCAGAAACAATAGTTTCGCCATATTGTCAACTCAAAGAATGCTCCTATAGTCACTATACTGCACCTTTATGATACAGATGGTGATACTGCCATCATGTTATGAAGCTTTCCTTCCTCCCTAATAATAATGGGTTAAGGTCAAACTTAATTTCCTAGACTTGAAGATTTGGTGGATGGTGATGACATAGTTGGACCAAAGCAACCCCTTGAAAAAAGATGTTTTCTAAATATTTTCTTAAGCAGACTCAAAACTATTGACTACACTTATTATTTTCAAAAATATTTTTGCAGCCCCTGGGTGGCTCAGTCAATTAAGCATCTGACTCTTGATTTCAGCTCAGATTACAATCTCATGGTTCATGGGATTGATCCTCACATCAGGCTCTACACTGATATCTCTGAGCCTGCTTTGGATTCTCTCTCTTCCCCTCTCTCTGCCCCTCCACTGCTCATTATCTCTCTCTCTCTCTCTCTCTCTCTCTCTCTCTCTCTCTCTCAAAAATAAAATGAATAGGAGTGCCTGGGTGGCTCTGTCAGACCGTTAAGTGTCTGACTTCAGCTCAGGTCATGATTTCATGGTTTGTAGGTTCGAGCCCCATGTTGGGCTCTGTGCTGACAGCTGGAGCCTGGAGCCTGCTTCAGATTCTGTGTCTCCGTCTCTCTCTGCCCCTCCCCTGCTAGAGTTCTGTCTCTCTCTGTCTCTCAAAAATAAATAAATGTTAAGATAAAAAATAAAATAAAGTAACCAAACATTAAAAATTTTTTAAACATTTTTGCATTCCGTTTTTGTTTTATAAATCACTTGAAAAAAACTGTCTTCATAAACAAGTGATTGAGAAATGTCACATTCAAACAATGTAATTGACTTTCAAAATAAAAATAATTTCTGAATATTTATCTGTATCTCAGCTTTCAGGGTACACATAGAAAGATGGTGTCATGTGAGAATAATTTATCTTCTCAAGTATTCTTATCAGTGTATCAATCAAATATTAATTTGCTTGCTACTTCTGCAGTTCAAGCCCACTTTGTTTGTAAGAACCATTTGCTGTTTGTAAAGGTATTGTTTTTATTTTATTTTATTTTTTAAAGTTTATTTATTTATTCCGAGATAGAGAGGGAGAACCAGCAGAGAAGGGGCAGAGAGAGTGGGGGACAGAGGATCCGAAATGGCATCCATCCTTTCCTCAAGACACCATTATTTTCAGCTTTTAGAAAATTATCACAATATGCTTATTTTGTTAGCACAAGAAATTCTAGGAACAGTTGTCAGAAAATTGTAGTAAATATACTACTCTATTATTTAAAAGGTACCCCTTGGATTTGGCCCTCTTGTGGCAATGCACACTGCACCATCTTATATTGTTGCCCTGGTACTGGGGATATACATATCGAAGAATAATCATAGCCTCAGCCACTGTGGAATTTACAGTCTAGGAAGGATACAGGGCATAGAACAAAGGAATCTGATGCAGACTGAGAGGTAAGAGAAAACTTTGCTTCAGTATAGATCCAAAAGGTGTGTGGGAATTAACTAGGAGAAGGTGGTCAGGGGAGAACATTCCATGCAGAGGACTAGCAAGTGCAGAGGATCTGTGTTGGATGCAAGCAGAATACATTTAAGAAATAAAAAGGAAGCTGAGCATGGAGAACCAAAGAGAGGGTAATATTAAAAGAGTCCGAAAGGTAGACCAGGGACCAGGCCATTCAAAATCTTATAGGCCATGTTAAGGACTTTGGTTTTACTTTTTAAAAAATGGAAAATTATTTGAGGATTTCAAGTAAAAATGATAAGGGGTGACAAAGATATGATCAAATCTGCATCTTGAAAAGATTGCTCTAGCTTCAATAGGGAGAATGAATTGGGGGTTCAAAGTGAGCGGGACAAAGCCTCTTTTGTAAAAGCTCTAGGTGGCATCCCCTAACCCCCATATTGAGTTATATTCAGTTATGAATGGCACCTAAAGAACACATTAATAGAATATAATGTGAATTGCACTTCCTGGAGTTATGCAATGTTGCAATGGTAGGGTGTTAGAAGGCTATGGCAGTAATCTAGGTCAGAGATAATGGCAGTTTGGATAGAATGGTAACAGATTTGAAATGGACAGATCTGAAAGTCAACGTATGGAGGTAGACTTCATATCTCAATAGAGTTGCCTCAGTGTAAAGTAAGTTGCTTCAACATAGATCAATGGAACAGAATAGAAAACCCAGAAATGGACCCACAACTATATGGTCAACTGATCTTTGACAAAGCGGGAAAGAATTTCCAATGGGAAAAAAGATAGTCTCCTCAACAAATGGTGTTGGGAAAACTGGACAGCAACATGCAAAAAAGTGAAACTGGACCACTTTCTTACACCATACACAAAAGTAAATTTAAAATGGATGAAAGACCTAAATGTGAGACAGGAAGCCATCAAAATCCTAGAGGAGAATGCAGGCATCAATCTCTTTGACATCGGCTATAGCAATTTCTTACTAGGCATGTCTCCAGAGGCAAGAAAACAAAAGCAAAAATGAACATTGGGACTTCATCAAGATAAAAAGCTTTGCTTTTGCATAGCAAAGGAAATAACCAACAGAACGAGAAAGGCAACCTTCAGAATGGGAGAAGATATTTGCAAATGATATATCTGATAAAGGATAAGTATCCAAAATCTGTAAAGAACTTATAAAGCTCAACACCCAAAAAACAAATAATTCAGTTAAGAAATGGG
This sequence comes from Cryptoprocta ferox, assembly GCA_028646485.1. Classification (NCBI taxonomy): domain Eukaryota; kingdom Metazoa; phylum Chordata; class Mammalia; order Carnivora; family Eupleridae; genus Cryptoprocta; species Cryptoprocta ferox. Next base: position 38,359,439 of record CM053560.1, read on the forward strand.
CAGAAGACATGAATAGACATTTTTCTAAAGAGGACATCCAGATAACTAATAGACACATGAAAAGATGCTCAGCATCACTCATCATCAGGGAAATACAAATCCAAAGTACAATGAGATACCATCTCACACTTGTGAGAATGGCTAAAATTAACAACTCAGGAAACAACAGATGTTGGTGAGGATGTGGACAAAGGAGAACCCTCTTACACTGTTGGTGAGAATGCAAACTGGTGCAGCCACTCTGGAAAACAGTATGAAGTCTCCGCAGAAAGATAAAAATAGAACTACCCTACAGCCCAGCAGTTGCACTACTAGGTATTTACCCGAAGGATAAAAAAATATTGATTCAAAGGGACATATACATCTTGATGTTTACAGCAGAATTATTAACAATAGCCAAATTATGGAAAGAGCCAAAATGTCCATTGACTGATGAATGGATAAAGAAGAGATGGTATATATATATACCATTATGTATGGTGGTATATATCTATCTATCTATCTATCTATATATATATATATATATATATATACAGTGGAATATATATATATGGTGGTATATATATATATAGTGGAATATTATCAAAAAGAATGAAATCTTGCCATTTGCAATGATGTGGTTGGAACTAGAGCATTATGCTAAGCAAAATAAGTCAGAGAAAGACAAATAACATATGATTTCACTCATATGTGGAACTTAAAACAGATGAATATACAGGGAAAAAAGAGAGAGAGAGAGGCAAATCGTAAAACAGACTCTTAACTATAGAGAACAAACTGAGGATTGCTGGAAGAGAGAGGCAAACCATAAAACAGACTCTTAACTATAGAGAAAAAACTGAGGGTTGCTAGAAGAGAGGTGAGTGGGGGGATGGGCTAAAGAGGTGATGGGTATTAAGGAAGGCACTTGTGATGAGTACTGGGTGTTACATGTAAGTCATGAATCACTGAATTCTACTCCTGAAACTAATATTACAGTATATGGTAACTAACTAGAATTTAAATAAAAACTTGAAACTAACTAACTAACAAATAAATAAATAAATAAAATAAAGTATGTCACTTCAATAGTAACTCAAATTGTTGATTAATTTTGTAAAGATAAATCTCTGATATTCTACATTGAATTCTACATCCTAGGAACTTATTTGAAACTTAATTATCTTAATCATTTAAAGAAAGCTTATTATTTTTTGTATTCAGTGACAAAATCCCTTGTAAACTAGAAGGGTACCCTCTAGGCTTATACTGTCCTGTATGGTAGCTACTACCAACATGTGGCTATTGAGCACTAATGTGGCTAGTCTGAATTGAGATGTGCTGCAAGTGCTGTCGTCTGCAAATATATTCCGGATTTCAAAGACTTAGTATGAAACTGGTTAATGACTCTTCATATTGATTGCATATTGAAATGATAATATTTTATATATATTGGATTTATTAAAATTAATCTTACTTTTAATTTAAAAAACTTTCTTAATATGGCTAATAGAAAATTTTCAATTACATATATGGCTTATATTATATTACTACCAGACAACACTGATCTGATCTAGTCCACAAAGAGGAAAGGTCAAGGTACTTTTAACTTTGACAGCATGATGGCTGGCATCACCAGATAGGTGCTTTAGTATCTTTAAACTTCTTATGATAATGATTCCAAATTCAAGGTTTCTGTCCCCCAGTTTTATTCCTTATAATACTCACCACAATATGACTGTAAATGTTAGTGTTGGCAAGAGAAAGTATTGTTTTATCATCCAAATTAATAAGTTTTGGTCTAGGTTTCATCCTAGGATCCATTTTTATAACTTCATCATCAATTTTCAAATCCTGGGACAGTAATGATCCTTCTGATTTTTTTTTGTTTTCTTCTAGAATAACATTGTTGAATGAAGAAAATAAGGAGTGAGACTTGACCTAAAAAATTTATTAAAAATATTGAAAATTTGGTTGCTGTATTTATCACTTTGAACAAGAAACAGGCTATGTAGAAAAGCCTACTTAACTTTTTTTCAGTTATATAGTAATATCTATCATGATTAGAATCACATTAGGAAATCAATGACAGTAGATTAAAATTGTGGGCTAAGAATAAATGTGTTCATCCCCTTCCACTGAAAAGTCCTTGAAAACTGGCAAAAGATAATTTTTAAATATTTTTTCAGCAGTGGAGAGAGCACCAACAAAAGACTAAGAATTGTGAGACATAAATCAGAGGGCACCAAACTGACAGACAAATGGGAGCAGAAATGTAATCTGTAGCCAAAACATATGTGGGAGACAAACCACTTTGAATTTTTTTTAAAATTTTTATAGTTTATTTATTTTTGAGACAGAGAGAGACAGATCATGAGTGGGGGGAGAGGCAGAGAAAGAGGAAGACACAGAATCTGAAACAGGCTCCAGGCTCTGAGCTGTCAGCCCAGAACCCAACGCAGGGCTCAAACCCACAAACCGCAATATCATGACCTGAGCCAAAGTCGGACGCTTAACTGACTGAGCCATCCAGGTGCCCCGAGACAAACCACTTTGAAGAACAGATCCAGAGAAATTTGATGTTCAGAGTGAACATGTAAAATAGCAGTAGGATGCTCTAGATAATTAGCAGGTGGTTAAGCAATTAGGGTAAGAACTGTCAATGAATGAGCATGAAAAACATAAACAGAAATGGCTCTAGAGAAAAATCGTCCATAGGAGAATTTTGTAAAACCCGGGGGAATAAAGCATCTGTAATAGAATAGGCTGCTACAGAAAAGAATAGGTTGGCTGGTGGCTCAATTGGTTAAGTGTCTAACTCTTGATTTCAGCTTGGGTCATGATCTCATGGTTTGTGAGTTTGAGCCCCACATCTGGCTTTGTGCTGACAGTGTGGAGCCTGCTTGGGATTCTCTCTCTTTCCCTCTCTCTTTCTGCCCACTTGTGCTGTTTGTGTATCTCTCTCTGTCTCAAAATAAACAAATAAACTTTAAAAAAAAGAGAAAGGAATAGAGTAAAACACTTTAGAGTAAAAATAAAAATAATTAGTGAAATAAAGTATTCACTAAATGCTCTGAGAAACCAAATGGATATGGCAGCAGATCAAATTAGCAATGTTAATATTGAGGAAATCTTCCAGAATAATAGAATTTTTAAATGGAGATGTAAAATATGAGGGAAAAAAAATCTAAAGACATGGAGGATCAATTCAAAATGTCCAATGTTTAACTAACCAAGGTTCCAAAGGGCTGAACAAAGAATGGAAAAGAAAAGATAATGGAGGAATTAAGAGAAGAAATATTACCAGAAGTGAAGAAAGAACTGAATCTTCAGGTCAAAAGAGCTAATGAAATGGCAAACAGATGGATGGTGGAGCTAGGGTCTTTGTTGACATCAGTCATTGAACAGTCACAATAGCCAGGACTGCCCACCTCTTGAATTCTTGTTATTTGAGTTATTTTGTTCACTATTTGTTTGGGTTTCTGCTATTTGTCTGGGTCTTTGCTGAAAGCACACTAGACTGAAAAAGTCTCATTCATAATAACAATATAAAAATATAAGTGTCCAGAATTATACTTAAAACCTGCATAAAGAAAACTGTAAGAGAGGACTTGAGTGCATGGAATAACTTATCACGTTCCTGGATGAGAGGCCCAATACTGCACAACAGTTTGCCCCAAAATAAGTTTTAAATTCAATACAATCTCAATCCAATCCTAAATAGGATTTTAAAATAGAACTTAATGGGGAGCCTGGGTGGCTCAGTCAGTTGAGCGTCCGACTTCGGCTCAGGTCATGATCTCACAGTTCGTGGGTTCAGGTCCTGTGTTGGGCTCTGTGCTGACAGCTCAGAGCCCGGAACCTGCTTAAGATTCTCTCTCTCTCTCTCTCTCTCTCTCTCTCTGCCCTTCCCCCGCTCTGCTCTATCTCTGTCTCAAAAATAAATAAACATTAAAATAGAACTTAACAAGCTGATTCTAAATTTTGTTTGGAAAAGAAAGTACTCAAGAATAGCCAAAAAAATTTTTTTTGAAGATGATTGGGGGCAGGGAAAGGGAATTTGCCCTCTCACATATCAAAGTATATCATCAAAGTTGTAATAACCAAAACAGTGTGGTAGGGGTCCAAGATTAGACAAAGAGATCAATGAAACAGAATAAAAAGATCTATAAATAAACCCCTTATATATGAAAATAATTTTAACAATAAAGATGGCACTTCCAAATAGAGCAAAAAAGATGATGCTTGGTCAAGTAGCTATCCATTTTTTAGGAACCATTATTTGATCTATCTCCCTCACATGACATAAAATAATTTCCAGATGTACTTAAAAAACCTTAAAGTTGTAGAACAACCTATATATAAGTATTGGAAAAAATAAAGGAGAATATTTATATAAACCTTCTGTAATGAAACATAAAACCCAGAATTCATATCAGGAAATTTAGAGAGATCTGACCTCTTAAAAATTAGCCAGGAAATTACAAATTAAAATGATAAGTAAGGTTTTTGCCACAAATAGATTTAAAAGACAAGTGACATAAAATATTTGCAACATATATATAAGATAAAGGATTAATACCCAGAATGTATATAAGCATTTTTCCAATTAATATTAAAAAAATAGAGTCCAATAGAAAATAGTCAAAGGATGGGGTGCCTGGGTGGCTCAGTTGGTAAATTGGCTGACTTCAGCTCAGGTTGTGATCTCATGGCTGGTGAGTTCAAGCCCCGTTTTGGGATCGGTGCTGACAGCTCAGAGCCTGGAACCTGCTTCAGATTCTGTGTCTCCCTCTTTCTCTGCCCCTCCCCTGCTCATGCTCTATCTCTCTCTCTCTCTCTCTCTCTCTCTCTCTCTCAAGAATAAAGTAAACATTAAAAACATAAAAAAAAGAAAACAAAGGATATAACAAGTGATTTATAAAACCATAAATAATCCATAGCCTATGAAAAAATCAAATATCCTTTTCTTGCCCACAGAGTGGAAAAGTAAAAGATTGATAATATCTTGTTTTGGTAAGCATGCAAAGAAACAAGCACTGTCACATACTGTTGGAAATTTGTGGAGAGTACTGGCAAAATCTATCAAAATTTAAAATGTATATATCCTTTGACTATCCAATTCTACCAATCTATTCTGCAGAGAAATTTCCGTATTTGTATAAAGATGTATCTATAATGATGTTCACTGAAATACTTTTAAAATAGTAATAAAACTGGAAACAACCTATATGTTTCATGAAAAAGAGAATAGTCAAATAAATTAGATATTATTGGATAGAATGCAGCCACCAAAAGAATATAGACCTATATGTCCTGAAGTGGAAATATGTCCAAAACATGTTGTTAAAGGCAAAAAAGAATCATCAAAAAATACTTAGATCTTGATTCTACTATATAAAATGTTACATGCTGTTATATATGTAAATGCATAGAAAAAAGAACGAAAGCAAATCCACAAAGTTGTTAATAGTGGATTTCTTCATGAAAGGGAGTGGTGCTGTGGGTGAGGTGAAATCAAATTTTCATATTTATTATATATCCTTCAATATAGTTTGAATCTTTTTCAGTGAGACTACAACAATGTATTACTCATGTAACATATTTGCATGTAAAAATATTTAGGTGTCATAATGATTTCTTTTGAAAAGGAAACCCTTCACAGAATAATCACTATATATATGTTTATGTATAAATATATAGTATAAACTTGACATTACATTATCAGACTTCTGTTAATTACTGTTTCTGTTCTCTTCTTATTTAAGGAATTCCAGTTTTAAAAATACATCCATACCGGGGCGCCTGGGTGGCTCAGTCGGTTAAGCGTCCGACTTCGGCTCAGGTCATGATCTCGCTGTTGGTGGGTTTGAGCCCCGCATCGGGCTCTGTGCTGACAGCTAGCTCAGAGCCTGGAGCGTGTCTTCAGATTCTGTGTCTCCCTCTTTCTGACCCTCCCCTGCTCAAACTATCTCTCTCTCTCTCTCTCAAAAATAAACAAAACATTAAAAAAATTAAAAAAAAATACATCCATACCATTGTAATATACTCAACTTCAACCACGTATTCTGGCAAAACAAGGTCATGATCAAAGACAAACCACTTGCACTGCCGAAAGCTGCAATCACAGTTGCTCTGTCCCATGATAGAATCTAGAGTAAAATCAATAACAAAACAAGGAAAACACTCTTCAAAATGAAACATAATATACTTTTTTCATTATTACACAGATTGATAAACAATACATTCAGTAAGTTTCAACCATTATGTTACTGAGATTTTTTTTCTATTTTTCCACCCCTCCTAGACAGTTTCTTAATTCTTTTTATTTTTTCTTCAGGGTTTTTTTTACCCTTTAATTTTTAAGTTTTTAAAGTTTGAGATACAGTTTACATATAACATTGTATTTGCTTTAGGAGTACAACATAAATTGATACACGTATATATTGAAAAATAATTATCACAATAATTATAGTTAACATCCATCACCAAGGATAGTTACACTTTTTTTCTTGTGATGAGAACTTTTAAGATTTATTCTCTTGGCAACTTTCAAATGTGCAGTACAGTATTGCTAACTACTGTCATGCCGTACATTGTAATCCCTAAGACGTTTTTTAATCTCATAACTGGAAGTTTTTAACTTTTGACCATCCACACCCGTTTTGCCTATTAGTTTATTTATTTGAATATTTAGTATGGCTTAAGAAGGTGTGTGTGAATGCCACATAGATAGTGGGTGGATTGTGATGGTTTATTTTATGTGTTTACTGGTCGGGATATAGTGCCTATCATATGTTTGGTGAAACAGCATCTAGACCTTGCTACTAAAGTAATTTTAGATGTAATTAAAATTTAAATTAGTAGACTTTGAGTAAAGTGACCAGTTTCTTAACTCTAGAAATTACTAGTCACCCTTTCACTACATAGACTAGTAGGTTTAATTTTATTCATCATGTCCTGGTCATTTTCCTATTCAATGTGTGGCCATATACTTTTGACAAATGTATTACTCAAAAACCTTTATTGTTAAAAGTGGGTGGGTTTGGGGGTGCCTGGTTGGCTCAGTTGGTTAAATCTCCGACTATTGGTTTTGGCTCAGATCACGATCCCAGGGTCATGGGATTGAGCCCCACATTGGGCTCCACACTGAGTGTGGAGCTTGCTTAAGATTCTGTCTCCCGCTTTCTCTCTCTTCCCCTTTCCTGTTTGTGCTTGCTCTCTCTTTCAAAAAAGAAAAAAGGATGGGTTTGTCTTTCGAAATACATATAATATACATGAAATACATAGAATATAATGAAATAGATATATAAGAAATACATGTATATATGTATTACATCATATAATATTCATATACTATATAATACATATATAGTATATGTATAAAATGCATGAAATTTTATATAACAGTATGCATGAGTGTGTAAATATAAAATAAAAGTTTACAAGGGTGACTGGGTGGCTCAGTCAGTTAAGCACCCAACTCTTGACTTCAGCTCAGGTCATGATCCCAGGGCCCAGCCCCGTGTCAGGCTCCAGGCTGAGCATGGAACCTGCTTAAGATTCTCTCTGTCTCCTCCCTCTGCCCCTCTCCTCTGCTCATGGTCTCCCTCTCAAAGAAAAAAGTTCATGAAATTAAAAATCTATACACACACACACATATATAAATGTCATTGAAGCAGGGAACAGAAAAATAGAAGTTCATTAGTAGCCAGCACTAGATTTTTTTTAGAAAAGTTTACAAACTTTGTTAGGTAGAGTTTAAGCTCTATACATCTATTCAGAAAAATTAAAGCACATTTCTCTTTATGGCAGACATACTTAGTAAATATTTTCGAGGAACGAACACTGAATTAACCATTGGATAGTTAGCTTGATTGATGGAGTCCTGTTCACGAGCCTGAACACTCTGGCCAAGGAAAACCTTTGTAATGAGGAGGATGCCTAAATATGAATAAAAAATCATTTTAACAATAATTCATTTAGTAGTTTTCCCATATCACCTTCCTTATTAGTCCCAGACTTGACTATATGTTCTGTAAGGGCAGAGATCCTTGCTACTTTGTTTGTCATTGTATAGCAAAACAGAAACTCAGTAAATATTTGTTGAACAAATGAAATAATTATTAAAGAGGATTCCTGTGATTAAAGCAAAGTTTTACAGAAAAGGAAGAAGGAAAGAAAATAATAGGTTAGCAATGTTTTCTATTAAGTAATTTAAAGTAAGAAACTTTCTGTTGTTATTAACAGGGTAAAAATTCATCTCTGAATTATCAGCATCTAGCACATCACTTAGATCATGGGAGGCACTCAACACATGCCTACTAAATGGATAAACATTTTTTCCCCTTTAGATTCCTAAAGAACCTTTGTATTCCCTCAATCTTAAGGATTTCTAGGAGTCACTGAATCCTGTAATGTAACTTGTAATCACCAGACAAAACATTTAGATGACTTTTTTAAAATACTATGTACAAGTTATAAAATGCAAGTTGAGAGAACCTAATTGTTTTGGGAAACATTTCAGAAGGATCTAGAAAAACATGATGAGGTGTTTTTTAAGATGGTAATGGAGGAGCATGAGAAAAAAGGAGCAAATGGTTTTTTTAAAATAAGGAGTTTTTTCTATATTCAATAATCGGCTTAATTTTCTGATTATTATTAACTGAATGAAAGACTGCAAGACACATGTAGTTCAACATCAATAATCTTAGCAGATCTATAGTCTGGAACCTAAAATATCACTCTTATAGACTTAAGTTAACCAAATTTCTGACTGCCCTGTCTTCAGTAGGTTGTATAGTGGAGACCAAAGAATAGGTGTCCCTTACTCCCTGACCAGGTCAATTCTCCTTATTATATATTTTTTGGTAATATGCACTAATATTTCATCTTTGTTATGAAATTGTTATGTTATGAAAATTGTAATTTTACATTTATTTGTGTGATTATTAATGCTTGAGCAACTGTGTCTAGTTTGTATAGACTATATCCATATCACTACCAACTGCCTAACACACAGTAAACATTTCATAATATTGGTGGAACTGAAGTATGGACAGTGGGAGGGTGAGGCAAGAGGACCTGATGAACTGAAATTTTCCCCAATCTGTGGTTACAAGGGAGCCTCTGCCAGAAGTGTCTTGAAAATTGGCTCATATACTTTTATCTATCTATATATTTAAGATGCAAATAAACTACTGATCATTGCGAATGAAGTACCAAAAGTTTATCTTCTATGAGGCAATTTATAAAGAAATCCATACATTATACAGTTTGTCTTTAGCCAGGTTTAAATTTACAACCAGTATTTCTTATCTTCCATTAAAACGATTAAGGACAAATAAGGCCTGCCTTCCCAAGTGCTTGGTATAATGATTACTGCATAATTGTGCCAAGTTCTCTTTTTCCTTTCCTATGAATTTAGGGTGGTGTGTGTGTGTGTGTGTGTGTGTGTGTGTGTGTGTGAAAGAGAGAGAGAGAAAGAGAGAGTGACATGCAGATATATTGAGTTTATTTTTAGGACACAGGTTAATGAACAAAAGCAGACAGAGAGGAGCTAAGATGGCGGTGCAGTAGGAGGACCCTAGGCTCGGAATGGCCCTTGAATGAACAAAAGCAGACTGTGAAGAGTGCCTGTTTCATATAAACTGGATTAAACATGAGTAACAAACGAGATCCATCCTATTGATGTTGACACAATAATCAGTAAGCATTTGTTCACAAGTTGTAAAGTTATAGATCAGAAAGTCATATATCACCACACTGGTAAATACTAAATAAAATAGTTTCTGGAAAACCTTCCTGATTGATAAAGCCAAGTATTAAAAATGTTATGAAAATAATTAACAAAGACTTAGAACTAAAAAGTTCAGAAATACTATATATTTGTATTACCATGCCTGTAGAGCTCACGCTCAGGAGAGTTCTTCTCATCTTTGAACTTTTGCTGTAGAAATTCAATTCTGGGACCCTCACACAGAGTTAGGCTGTTAGCAAGAATAACAGCTTCTTTTCTGAGAGGCAGCTGCAAAGAAAAAACAAAGTCTGAGTATTTTTATAAAACTGAGAGTACTTCAGCTTCAATACAGATGGTTTATTAGTTTATGTTTATATGTCTGGGCAAAAAAAAAAAAGGCTAGATTCACTGAAAAATAGTAGATAACCTTCAGGTGCAACTTCATTCTGTAAGGCCGTTTATATAATATGCTTTAAGTTTATATGCAAATAGGTTTATGAAAAGTGATATAGAATATTTGTTCCTGTAAAAGCAGCCAGAGTCAAGATTGACAACACTGTGTGGTGCAGGAGCTATAGTTTTACACATTTTCAATGATACTCCACTAGTAATCATGTAAATTCCAAAAAAGAAATTCCTGTGGGATATTATATCAGTGAAGGTTCTTACTTATATGTGATATACAGATAAATATAGATATAGTGGCACTTGTGTGGCTCAGTCGGTTAAGCGTCCGACTTCAGCTCAGGTCATGATCTCACAGCTCATGGGTTTGAGCCCCGTATCGGACTCTGTGCTGACAGCTCAGCATGGAGCCTGGAGCCTGCTTCAGATTCTGTCTCCCTCTCTCTCTGCCCCTCCCCCACTCGCACTCTGTTTTTCTCTCTCTCAAAAGTAAATAAACATTAACAAAAAAATTTTTAAAAATATATGGATATAGATATATAGATAAAGATTTGGTATAAATAGTGTTCTTGGTTTAATAATCTACACGGCTTTCCAGATACATCTCATTGTGTTAATGCATGGAAATCTTAGCTTGCATTGGAACTAGATTTATTTCTTGAAAATGTTTTATCAGAAATACAGTAATACAGGGGCGCCTAGGTGACTCAGTTGGTTAAGTGTCAGACTTCAGCACAGGTTGTGATCTCACAGTTCCTGAGTTTGAGCCCCGGATCAGGCTCTGTGCTGACAGTGCAGAGCCTGCTTGGGAGTCTTGCTCTCTTCTCTCTCTCTGCCTCTTCCTGCTCATGCTTTCACTCTCTCTCTCTCAAAATAAATAAACTTAAAAAAATACAGTAATACAGTAAAATTCATATTACTTGCCCTGAAAGCTCTGAAAAGCAAATAAAATCTCTATTTTTAGTAGTAGAAAACCTAGAGCTAAGAGAGATTATATAATTTCTCCAAGGACAGAAGTAGAAATTAGCAGTCATAATTTGAACTCAGGTCTCCTTCTCCATATGTTTTCTGTAAATGCTGAATTGCTTATTTATTTTTTCTTATTAAAAGCTGTTACCCTAAGAGATTTTTAAAATTTTTTGAATGTTTATTTATTTTTGAGAGAGAGAGAGAGACAGAGTGTGAGCGGGGGAGGGGCAGAGAGAGAGATGGACAAGCTGAGCTGTCAGCACAGATTCCGAGGTGGGGCTCGAACGACTGTGAGATCATGATCTGAGCCAAAGTCGGACACTCAATCTTCTGAGCCACCCAGGCACCCACCACCACAAAGAGATTTTTAAAAAATAAATACTACAATGTTGCTCATGTTACCATAAATTCCACATCCCCGTAAACATAACCTTCTCAGATTTCCAATGACCATCACTAACTATTCATTAGATACAAGCTATGTACATGGCATTGTGCAACTATAGCATAGTCTTGGCCCTCAAGTAAGAGAGGAAAGATGGTGAAGACAGCACAGGCAGTAATCTCTCTGACATTGCCTGTAGCAGCATTTTTCTAGGCAAGAGAAATAAAAGCAAAAATAAACTGTTGGGACTACATCAAAATAAAAAGTTTCTGCACAGTAAAGGGAACAATCAATAGAACAAAAAGGCAACCTACTAAGTGAGAGAAGATATTTGCAAATGATTTACCCAATAAAGGGTTAGTATCTAGAATATATAAAGTATTTATAAAACTCAATACCCGCCAAAAAATAATCCAATTAAAAAATGGGCAGAAGGCATGAACAGACATTTCTCCAAAGAAGACCGCAGACACATAAAATGATGCTCAACCTCACTCATCATCAGGGAAATGCAAATGAAAACTACAATGAGAGATCATCTCACACTTGTTAGAAAGGCTAAAATCAACAATACAAGAAGCAAGTGTCAGCAGGGGTGTGGAGAAAAAGGAACCATCTTGCACTGTTGGTGGGAATGCACTCGGGTGCAGCCACTGTGGAAAACAGTATGAAGGTTCCTCAAAATGTTAAAAATAGAACTACCCTACAGTCCAGTAATCACACTACTGGATATTTACACACAAAAAATAAAAACACTAATTCAAAATGATTCTTGAACCCCCAGGTTTATGCAGGATTATTTACAATAGCCAAACTATGGAAGCAGTCCAAGGGTCCCCCCTTAGATGAATGGATAAAGAAGATGTACATATGCACAGTGGAATATTATTTATCCATAAAAGATACTAAAATCTTGCCACTTGTGACATGGATGGATCTATAGAGTATAATGCTAAGTGAAATAAGTCAGTCAGAGGAAGACAAATATCATATGATTTCACTTATATGTGGAATTTAAGAAACAAAATAAACAAGCAAAGGAAAAAGAGAGAGAGAAACCAAGACACAGACTGTTAACTATAGAGAACAAACTGATAGTTATCAGAGGGAATGTAGGTGGGAGGATGGGGGAAATAGCAAATGGGGATTAAAGAGTAAACTTACGATTAAAAAAATAAAATGATTTAAAAAATACATAACAAAAATAGAATCAGAAAATGTAAAAAAAAGAAATAAAGAAAAGGAAAGAGGGGGGAAGATGGAAACTATACCCAGTAATTAAAAATACAAACCATCACGGGGTGCCTGGGTGGCTCAATTGGTTAAGTGTCCAACTCTTGATTTTAGCTCAGGTCATGATCTTATATGATCCAGTGAGATCCAGTTCTGTGTCAGGCTCCACGCTAAGTATGGAGCCTGCTTGGGATTCGCTCTCTCCCTCTCCCTCTGCTCCTACCCTGCTCATGCTCGTGCACTCTCTTTCTCTCTCAACATAAATAAATAAACATTAAAAAAAATACAAACCACCACAGGATGTGTCAAATAAGATCTCCTTTTTTAAATGGAATGTTTTTAAGAACCATCTTTGTAGAGGTTAGGGATCAATGCTAGGCTTTGAAGATTAGCCATAATTCCAATAATCAGAAATTTTAAAGGAAAGTCTTTTGAAGAGAAGAAAGCATATGAAGGTATAGAAACAGGTACGATTGTTATCCATCTGTCTATTCAACTATCCATCATTCAGTAATCAGATTTCCACGAAGAACCCCTAAAGGAAGTCCCTGTCCTCAAGATCTTGTAGAGAGTTGCACACCATGATTGCTGTGGAGATCCTTCTACTACTCCGCAGGTCGATTTCCTGGGTGTTCGAGTGACCTAACCTCAGTACAGTTGTATTTGAGGGACGAGGAAAGCCAGAGTCCCCCTACTTCTCTGCCATCTTAACTCCTCCCAATTGGATTTCAATATAACGAATGTGCTACAATAAAATTCTCAACGGCCACCGATTGCCACTTAACCAGATACCACTAACTGGCTCACAGCATTAAGCAGTATTTTCCATCCTTTCTAAACCCCACAGTATGGTGACAATTCAAAGATAAGAGGGTACTTTAAAAAATACAGATGTACTAGCATAGGGAATATAGTCAATAATTCTGTTAGTAACATTGTATGGTGACAGATGGTGACTATAGTTATTCTAGTGAGCACTGAGTAATGTATAAAATTGTGGAATCACTGTGTTGTACACCAGAAACTACTACAACACTGTATGTCAACTATACTTCAATAAGAAAAATTTTTTAAAATGATGTACTTCTACATAGGTCTAACAGGAGAAACCTAACAGAGGACCATGGGGAGGGGAAGGAGCAAAAAGAGTTAGGGAGAGGGAGGGAGACAAAGTACGAGAGATTCTTGAATACTGAAAACAAACTGAGGGCAGAAGGGGGAGGAGGAAAAGGGAAGGGGGGTGATGGTCATGGTGGAGGACACTTGTGGGGAAGAGCACTGGGTGTTATATGGAAACCAACCTGACAATAAAGTATAAATTAAAAAAAAGAAAACAAAAAAAATAAATAAATAAGCATTAAGAAAATAAATAAATAAATAAATTTAAAAAGGTACTTCTATTCCACCCAGCAGTGTTGTATGCTTACAAAATGTCAGTTAATTTTGTTCCTAAATTTTTTATACCAGTTGTACTTGTTATTGAAATTATACACATGAAATAAAACAATGAAACATGAGAAAGAATGAGAGTTTTTTCTATGAAAAGTAAGTGGAAAGTGTTGGTAAGATTCTGTAGAGACTAATCATTAAAAGCTTCTGTTACAGCTTGTGTAGATGAGGCAAATACAAAAGTTTGGTGGTGGCAGAGGGGATCATACAAATTAAAACTAGATTGATTCTTGCACTCACATTCATGCTCAACTTTAAAGAAACTAATAAACTAACTTTTTTTAACTAACTTTAAACTGAAAGTAATATGCAATATGGTTATGGCCTGATGTAAGAAAGATTATCAGGAGTTTCAACCTCATGCTCAAAGGCTTTGGCCCCACATAAAAAGATAGATGAATGAAATGTAAGTTTATATGTTTTAATTTTGCTAAAGGGATGCTCGCTTTGGCACATATATATTAAGTTTGATATAGTGTTTTTTAAGTAAATAACTTATTTAAAGTTCTCCATTTTTTAAAGTTTTATTTATTTAAGTGAACTCTACACCTAATGTAGGGCTTTAACTCACGACCCCAAGATCAAGAGTTACATGCTCTTCCAACTGAACCACCTTGGCGCCCCAGGTCTCCATTTTAATGGATTTTCTGATAAACCTGTAAACTAGGTAAGAGGGCTCCTACTATTTGAGAACTCAGGAAAGGCTTCGCAAAGGAGGAAGTCCTTGAGCCAAGACTTGAAGGGTAAGTTTGCCAAAGGAAAAAGTAGGAAAGAGCATTTCATCAAAAGGAGGCATGGCACTGAGGTATGTTTAGGAGGATCACAAAGACAGTACGTACTTCATTTGGGATATTTGTTGTATTTGGTAATAGAGAAGTTTGGTTGAAGCTAGATTTTGAGGGGCCTTAAAATGCCACGCAGAGGGATTTGGACTTCATTATCATGAGTAATGGGAAGCTACTGAAGGATTTTCATCATGAGAACAATGCACTATGTGCTATGAAAATAATGTCTTAGGAAAGATTAATTTGTCTGTCCTTTTAAAGGTGAAAGGAATAGAGGGAAGACCAAGGGCAGAGTTGCCTATTAGGAAACTACTGGCAAAGATTAGAGGGAATGTTCTAAGTGGTGGCAGGCAATAGGAACAAGAAGGGAAAAGGAGAATGCAAAGTGATATGATAAAGTAAGAATTACTACAAATGGCAAATGATTAGATAAAGGGATAATGAAAAAGGGAGTGGCCAGGTATAATTTCAAGGCTTTGAACATGGTCAGTGGAGAGAATGACAGCATTATTGGTAGAAATAAGAGAAGAAGACAAGGAGAAGTTGCTTATGGGCAAAAGATTAAAGGCTGGTTTTAGACATCCTGTATAAGGAGATAAAACAGATTAATCACGTAGGGATGGCAGCTGTGGGTGTCAGAGCAGAGAACAGGAGGTGGGCTGGCTGAGGACGTACACTTTGGAGAAAACCAAAGTGGAATAAATGATACTCCTTAAGTCTATTGACCAAGTCCTTGGGCATCAAAGAGAATATCCTATCTTATCTTCCCTTCCTGCCAGTCAGTCCTCTGCCTTACAAAGTCACTGCCAACCTAACCCAAATCTGTCTTCTAAACTGCTTACACAGCTCATGTTTTTAATCTTATCCTATATCTTAAATGATGCAGTACATAAACATTTATCTTTTTTCCTGTGTGCACATAATAGCATAAAAATATGGTTTATTAAATCTACATGCTACACAGTGATTTTTCTAGCCAATTAGACTTCCCCATTTCTAAGATTTTAACGATGAGAGTAATTGATAGTGTATGGAGAAAAAAAGATTATTAAACCTTAATCTTGTGGTATTCTCATGTTTAGAGGGAAGAGGAAGAATGAAAAAGAAAACAAAGACAGGACAGTCAGAAAAATAGAAGAATAACATTAATGTAATATCATGGATGCCAAAGGGGAGTTTCAGAAAGGAAAGAGCAGTCAATAGTATCAAATACTTCAGAGAATAATGGTAAATCTTATTTTAAAATTTTCTATAAAATCATATGATATTTATCTTTCCCTGATTGACTGATTTCACGCAGCATAATACTCTCTAGCTCCATCCACATCATTGCAAATGGCAAGATTATGTTCTTTTTTATGGCTGAATACTAGGAGCTAGAGAGTATTATGCTGCGTGCAATAGTCAGTCAGGGAAAGACAAATACCATATGATTTCACTTTAATATGGAATTTGTGAAACAAAACAAATGAACGTAGTGGGGGAAAAAAGAGAGGCAAACCAAGAAACAGACTCTTAACTATAAAGAAGATACTGATGGCTACCAGAGGGGAGGTGGGTGGGGGGATGGGTAAAGTCAGTGATGGAGATTAAGGAGTGCACTTTTTGTGATGAGCATAGGGAGCACTGGGGAAGTGCTGAATCACTTTTTTGTACTCCTGAAACTAATACGTATGGCAAATATAAATAAAAACTTTAAAAAACAAACAAAACAAAACAAAAGAAACAAAAAACCAAAAAATTTTCTATGCGCCAGGAGCTGGTCGAACAACTTCCTGGGTAAATTTTAATAATACATTCTATTTAATCTAATATATCTGAAACATTATCATTTCAATATGTAATCAGTATAAGAAATAATAATCTCTTTTCTATACCAAGTCTTTAAAAACTGGTATCTACTTAAAATTTTTTAGCACATCTCAATTCTGACTAGTTACATTTCAAATGCTCAGCAGTCACGTGTGGGTAGTGGCTACCATACTGGATAGCCAGCTGTTTGAAGGATTAGAGATATTGCATCTCCTAAAGGAGAGGCAGGAGATAAGGTGCTAGCACAGTGTCGGGGAAGCAGGAAACACACAGAAATGTTAGCTTCATCTTTCTGCGAATCTTAGTGCTCATGATGGTTCATAGTTCTCTGGAATCACCCTGAGCACTCCACTCTACCTTTTATTTTTTTTAATGTTTTATTTTATTTTTGAGGGGGAGAGAGAGATAGTGTGAGCAGGGGAGGGTCAGGGAGAGAGGGAGACACAGAATCTGAAGCAGGCTCCAGGCTCTGAGCTAGCTGTCAGCACAGAGCCCAACATGGGGCTCGAACCCACAAACTGTGAGATCATGACCTGAGCCGAAGTCGGATGCTTAACCGACTGAGCCACCCAGGCTCCACTCTACCTTTTAAAATCCTTTATTCCTCACCTCCTTCTGTCTTCTCTTTGAGAAAGTGCACTTTCACCACACCAGCCTGCTGAAGCCTGTCCCTCTGGCCTGCTGCCGCAGCATCCTCCATAGGTATCCCCCCCTTGTCATCAGCTCCTACTCCCTCCAATCCACACCACTGAGTGGCTGGAATGCTGTTTTGGTGGGTTTTTTTTTTATTGTGGAAAAAATACATGAAGTAAAACTACCATTTTAACCATTTTTAAGTGTACAATTCATTGGCATGGAGTATATTCATAATGTTGTGCAATCATCACCACTATACATTTCCAGAACTTTTCAGCATCCCCATAGAAACTCTGTACTCATTAAATAATGACTCCCTATCCTTCCATCCTCCTCATCCCCTGCTAATCTCTCTTCTACTTTCTGTCTCTACCAATTTGCCTATTCTAGGTACCTCATGTAAGTGGAATCACACAATATTGTCCATTTGTGTTTCGCTTCTTTCACTTAGCATAATGCTTTCAAGGTTTAACCACATATCAGGATGTATCAGAATTTAAATTTTTTTATGGCTGACTAATATGCAATTGTATGGCTATATCATATTTTGTTTATCCATTCGTCTCTTGATGGGCATTTAGGTTGTTTTGACTTTTGGGCTACTATGAGTAATGGTGTTATGAACATGGAGGTACTAGTATCCAAGAACTTTTTAATGCAGATCTCATGAAATCCTAACCACAACTCTGTGAAGTAGATACTATTATTACCTTTATTTTACAGATAGGAAGAAACAGGCACAGAGAGGTGAAGTCACATAGCTGCTGAGTAGGAAAGCCAGGATTTAAATGCAGCAACATTATCATTTTTGTGTGTACCATGATGTGAAAGGGGTGAGGAAGCACTCATCTATAACAGGGCATTACAGCTGCCTCAGCAAGAGACTGGAAGACAGAAAAAGGGTGACTGGATATGTTGGAGCTCAGAGTGACCAGGGAGCAAGGTGTGGACAAAGAAGTAGAGAATAAAGAGGTAGTGGCAGTAAAAAAGAAAGACAAACAGGATGATAACCAGAATGCATAGCAGTGTTCAGTGAATGGGTTTTTTTTCAAGACAGAGAAGACCTCAGAGTGTTTAAAACAGATTGGATAAATAGATTTCAAGATCATTAGCAAAAAGGTCCCAGCATGAAAATAGGATACCCAGAAATATTAGTCAGGCAGATAAAGTAATTGATGGACTTACTCTGGTATAATCCAAAGAAGGAAGATGCTAAGCTTTCTGTGAAATAGCGTAAGTTTGCTACAAATATGGATAAAAGGAATGAGAATCAAGCCCTGTCTAACCAATGGCAGAGCTTTATTCATTAGGAAGAAAGCATTATTCTGAATGACATTTTATGCTACCTCGCTTGTTTCACTGTCTTTGAATCCTTTTTCAAGTATTTGGAGCAGATGCTTTTTCTTCACTGTAACTTCAGAATCAAAAACATAAAAAAGGCATTCCAGCATCTCTCGATAGCTCCTTAAGAATTGAGACAAAAAAGTTTGAGAATTGGTTTCAAAAGAACTTAGCCATAGATAAGACAATCATATATCCTTCCCTAGATATTTCCCATTGACAGTGAATGTTCTAGTGTCATTACTAAGCCTCCAGTCCCCCTCAGTCTCAAAAAGAGCCCCAGGGGTACCTGGGTGGCTCAGTTGGTTGAGGATCCGACTTCGGCTCATGTCATGATCTCAAGGTTGGTGGGTTCGAGCCTTGCATTGGACGCTGTGTCAACAGCAAGGAGCCTGCTTGGGATTTTCCCTCTCTGCCCCTTACCTGCTTGCCCTCTCTCTGTCTCTTTCAAAATGGGTAAATGAAAACTTAAAAAAGAAAAAATGCCCCGATGCCATCCTAGTCACTAATGAGGTAGATTTTCAATATTGTAAACTTTTTAAAAAATGTTTATTTTCGAGAGAGAGTGAGAGAGCGTGAGCAGGCGAGAGGTAGAGAGAGAGAGAGGGAGAGAGAGAATCCCAAGCAGGCTGCAACCTGTCAGTGCAAAGCCTGACACGGGGCTCAAACCCACAATCCGTGATGTCATGACCTGAGCCGAAGTTTGATGCTCGAAGTTTGAGCCACCCAGACCCTCCAATATTATAAACGTTTAAAACAGAATGATTCTTTTACAAAATAAAATCAGACTTTTGTAAAAATGTTCCTTATGGAATTTAACTTCTTACTCTGAATAATGCATATCTTCATTGTCAAGAACCTTCTGGAATTTCTCTTCAAATTTTAGTCTCAGAATACGGTTGTTAACTTTGATGATACGTTTTACTTTCACTCCAGTAATACCATATGGCCTGAAGTCCCAGGTACAAAAACGTGAAAGAATTAATTCATAGCAGGAGTTGAACCTATATGGAAACACAGAATATATACAAAGAAAAGAACACATTGTCCATAAAATGTTGAAGAACACAAAGTTACATATGATAAAAGTTATAGCCCATATTTTATATTTTTTGCGAAAGATACATTGTCATATCATAGCTCTGCTTTGGTTCAAACTGGGCACACTTAATAAAATAGATGTTAAACTTTGAAACATAAAAGTAAGAGTTGTTTTTATTAATTATTATATATGTTTTGACTAAAAGGCATGTTGCTTGAGTGATCTTCCATTTCTGAAACACTTTCTTTTTTGGCTTCAGTGAAACTATATGTTTTAGGTTTTCTTCTTCATGGTTTTCTTTGCTGATTCTTTTTCCTCCGTCAGATTTCTAAATGTTGGATTGTACCAGGAATCAGTCTTGGGCTCTCCTTTTGTGTCCATGAATGCTATCCCTGATTTCTTTTTTTTTTTTTTTCCTATCCCTGATTTCATCTGGTCCCTTGGCAATATATAGAAAAAATGTATTTTATATATACTGATATATCCCAACATTTTACTTCCAGACTTTATCTCGTCCCAGTTTATATGGATATACTCCTACTTGCACATCCAACTGCTTAGCTGGCGTGTTCACTTGCATATGGAATAAGCGTCTCAAACTTAATTCATTACCTGTGTCTAAGCCTACTCCTCCCTGAGTGTTTTCCATCTCAGTATATAGTACTAGCATCTAACTGGTAGCTTAAGTTGACATCCCAGGAATGAACCTTGTCTCTTCTCTACCTCACCAATATCCAATTCTTTGGCAAGTCTGTTTGGCCCTACATCTAAAATATAACCCTATGTCATCACCATTGCTGTTATTACCCTTTTCCGAATCACCAGCATCTCTCATTTGGACTACTGCCAAAAGCATCATAACTAGGGATATAGAAGTGAAAGAGGCAGAATCTCTGCTCTCATGGAGCCTATATTATAAGAAATTGGCCAAAAAATAAACAATACATAAATAAAATCATTTCTAAACTGACAAGTGCTTTGAAGAAAGAGAAGTTTGGAGTAAGGATTGGAGTGGGGGCTACTTAGTATAGGTCCTGGGTAAGATCTTTCAGAGAAGATATTCAAGCAAAGAAATGAAGGAGAAAAGGGGGCCAACTTTGTGAAGATCTCAAGAAAATGTATTGGAAGAGCTCCTCTGCTCTCTAAGGCCCTTACTGGGCCATGCCCTATCTTAAAGTAGCACAGAATTTGGACTAAGATGAGATTTAAAAATGGATCAATTTGAGGGCACCTAGGTGGCTCAGTAGGTTAAGCGTCGGACTTCAGCTCAGGTCATGATCTCACAGTTCATGAGTTTGAGCCCCATGTTGGGTTCAGTGCTGACAGCTCAGAGTCTGGATCGCGTTTCGGATTCTGTGTTGCACTCTCTCTCTGCTCCTCTCCTGCTCATTCTCTATTGCTCTCCGTCTCAAGAATAAATAAACATTAGGGGTGTCTGGGTGGCTCAGTCAGTTAAGCGTCCGACTTCAGCTCAGGTCATGATCTCACGGGTTCATGGGTTCGAGCCCCGCATCGGGCTCTGTGCTGACAGCTAGCTCAGAGCCTGGAGCCTGTCTTCCGATTCTGTGTCTCCCTCTCTCTGACCCTCCCCTGCTCGCACTGTCTCTCTCTCTCAAAAATAAATAAAACATTTTAAAAAAGAATAAATAAACATTAAAAAAATAATAATAAATAAAATGGATGAATTTGAAAAGGAAACTAAGTGATCCTATATGGGACAATTTACCTGTAATGTCACTGGTCCTCAGTGGCATATCATATCAACCAAGGCCTGAACATAGATGTGGGCTAAGATCACAGAGGTGAGCTTCCTTGTGGGTGGTCTTTCCCTGGGCAAATACTCTAAATGAGTATTTGCCTTTCTCACTAGCAAAGACTGAACCAGTACAGCTAAGAGCTGCCCAATTACTCTTCCCTTGGAGTTGAAAAGTGAGCTGCCCAAACCAAACCATTCCCAGAGGAGCTCACAGTCTATTAGAAGACAGATACATATCACTAGTGTTGCAACCAGCTGATGCTGCTAATTAGTTCAGAGGTCTGGATAAATGACTACCTCATCACAAGGAGTGGGAAACCTACAGGCTCATGTATAGAGGGATCACTGTCTGGGCCTAATCAGTCCAAGTCACTCCTACATAATATGTCCTGGAACCACTGAAGCTCTCATTTCTACTTGCACTCTATTTCCTATTATTATTATTATTATTATTTTCATTATTATACTCTGACAGAAAGTGTTGTAGGCATTTTATTTAGATAAGGTTTTGTCATATAGTAACAAAAGGTAAACAAGAATAGACAGAAGTGATAAATGGACAATACCTAGCTTCTAGTTCAGTTCCCAGGAGTGCAAGAATCAGGAATGGCACAGAAAACTCCATGAAGTGTAATCCTTTCACGGAGCTTTTTTCTGCCTGAAGATTCAGTAGCTAAGCCTTCCTCACATAGAATTCCTAGAGCCCTGGAGACTGGGAACCCCCATACTAATGGGACATGGGCTTCGTGCTACCCGGGATCAGTGAAGTAAAGCCATTCATTCAGTCACCTGGTCAAGCTGGAGATGAGAAGACATCATTCACAGAGTGCTGGAATACTGCTGGAGGAGGGAGAACCAAATCTATACTGACCAGAAAGTACTGTGACTCTCCGTATTATCAGTTCCTCATAGAGGAGGACACTTCTCACAGCATTGTTGGTAATGTACCACAGGCACTGGGGAGCATCTCATTACTGGCCTGAGATATATGCCTTCTAGTCTGAACCTGAAATAATAACTGTAGGAACTTATGTAAAATAATATCTAAATCTGCAATACCTCTCCTGCAAGGAGTCCCAAATATCTAAGGGCAAAATTCAAACTACCAGCTCACAGTGTGCTTTAATGATCAGGCCCTTGTCATGTGGAAATACTGGTAGTTCTCCAAATGTATTTTACTAGTTCCATACCTTTTCACCACATGCTGTTTCCTCTGCCGAGGAAGTCCTTCCCCTAATTCTGTGTATAGTTAACTTCTATCTGTCCCTCAAAATTCAGATCAAAGTATCTCCCTCAGATGTCCCCACTTCCAGAAAACTTTCTCTACATCCCATTCTGGTTTGAATGTCATTCTTCTCCAGAAGAAGACAATTATCCCAGAATTTAATACTGCTTCATTACCATAGTCTCCTACACCAGATGGCAGCCTGGATGAGAGCAGGAACTATGACTTTTACCTCTAGTACCTAGAATAGGATCTGGCCCATAGCAGAAACTCAGTGGATGGATGCTGAGCAAGTGAACACAAGAGAGAAGATTCAAAGATGCATATAAATGCAGTCTTTATCTTCACCGAGTTTATAAACAAATGGAGCAGAAAAGCAAATGGGACAAGTATAGGCAAAATTATAACAGAGTAGAAGATAGGAGAGATACAATTTAGTGCTGTGAAGATTCAAAATGAATAATAATGACTAATCTGATAAAGATAACAAAAATATCCCTCACAAAAGATAGCTCTTGATGTGGGCCTTAAAGACAAAGTAAGTTTTAACAGACAGTGATAGAGAGTGAGGGCAAAGATACAAGGCATTCTGGGTGAAGGGAGCAGAACAGACAAAACCACTTATGTGGTGGTGTACCAGATGTCCCAAGAGCAATGGGGCACAGTTTGGCTGCCTCTGGAGGCATTTGAAAAGAAGTAGGATGGTTTGAAGACCATACAGTGAAGGCCTTTGAATATTGGGGTGAAGGGCGTGAGTAACATTTCGAAGGTAACAGATTGCTACATAAGGCTCTAATTTTGTTTTAAACAGTGCTCTCTGTGGAGGAGGTATGCCAGCAGGAACCACATAGGAAATCATTTAGTCATCTTTACTGATTAGCAAATACCAAGTACCTATTACATGCAGACACTGTACTACACTCAACGTGGGGCTTGAACTCATGACCTCAAGATCAAGAGTTGCACAGAGCCAACTGAGCCAGCCAGGCACCCCAGAAGCTCTTTCTTAACATCCATAAGAAAATCACAGCTAAGGCGGCCAAGTTTGTAAGAAAAACAATCCTTCAAATTCTGCCAACGTAGATTTGATTTTTTCTTAAAATGGTGCTGGAGTCCAGCTCCAGCAGGTCCAGGGCTCCCTGAAGGATGGACGGTGTCAGCAAAAGGGAGTGAGAGAGCCTTTAGTTTCTTTCTGGTCACCAGGCAGGCATCTCTGCACTGACCTGAAAGTCAGCTTTATTTATGGAAAAAAATGTATGGGGTACAGCACAGAAGTGGCATTTGCCTTAGACAATGATTTCTGATGACAAATTCTTTTGGCATGTAAAAATTTCCTAGAACATAGATTGGTAGAAGACTCATGCATAGTCTTTATCAATAGTGATTGATGTAGGTGATTTAGATTCTTATCATATGAGAAAGGAAGAGATCTTCAGCATTCAAATACAAGACAATGTTTTTAGCATAGTAAAGGCAAAAGTTAGTTCTTCGTGAGCAGGGGTCAATAGCCTGTTTTCTTGAGGGGAAGTAAAACAGGTTTCTCAGGAAATGTAATATTTGTTCCTATAATCACAAAAGAAGAAATTCCTACAATAACTTCCTTCACAAGGTGCAATCAGCATATTTTAGGATAAGGGGACAAGTCACTCCTGATACCAATCAGCAAGGTGACTTGGGGGTCGGTGCAAGCAAAAATAATTGAGCGGGGGTGGATATCGGTCACCATCTGACGGCGGGAGGCCTTGCAAACCCGCCTTACCACACAAGGAGTATTCTCAACTTAGTGAGTTCAGAAAATGGCTCCCAACAAAATGGATCAAGGTTGTTATTATTAAAATCAAGTGAACAATTATTAATGCTTTTCAAAATCCATCAAGCTAACTTACTATCATGTTGACATAGTTACCTAAAGACTTTGTAGTCATTTTTCTTTTATGTATTTTTTTCTCTATAATCTACTTGTTTTGTAAAGAGCATACTCTGCAACAAGTTAAAAAGAAACAGAAATAATAATAAACAAATCTGTTTAGGTTGAGCAAATATAAATGAAAAGACTGAAAAATTATTCATGCACCCTGCATGAATTCATTTTTG
This sequence comes from Cryptoprocta ferox, assembly GCA_028646485.1. Classification (NCBI taxonomy): domain Eukaryota; kingdom Metazoa; phylum Chordata; class Mammalia; order Carnivora; family Eupleridae; genus Cryptoprocta; species Cryptoprocta ferox. The sequence goes on from CM053560.1 coordinate 38,384,289, forward strand.
TACTTGAAAACTCAAGGCCTTAACTTGTTTATATGGAAACTGGGATGAAGCCCCTTTATATCTCTGTACATAAAAATCATGTATTGTAGTTAAGTGAATAGTGGTAAGTGCTGTGCAATGGATGAACTGATACAAAAGAAAACATTTTAAAAGATTTATTTCTCACTTGGGCAGAACTTCTCATACTTTTCTACCAAAGTACCCCCAAGGCCCTTAAAAAGCTCTTATTCACAGAGGTAAGAGCCACATCCAGTATAAATCAGGGGTATTGGCTTAAAGTAATCCATAACAATCACATATTTTTCTTTATAAAAAGTTAATTCAAATTTTGCATTTTACTCCATATAAGTCAGTGTTTGTTTCAACACTGACTGCCAGTAAAATCCTCTGGGATGATGTATCAAGTCCATTCAATTGCTTTACGTGTTTCCTGCTTTCTCTCCACAAACCCAAATTTGCAGTATGCTTCTAGGGTTCTATGGCGAGCTTTGGCTTGTTCACAGGCTCCCCAGTTTTGAGGAAATGATTACAGAAATGTGAAAGTTATAATTAGTGGTATTGTCTGCTGCAAACCTTCTTTCTTTTCCTCCTTTCCTCCTTCCTTCCTTCCTTTCTTTCCTCCTTCCTTCCTTCCATCTGTCCTTCCTTCCTTTAGAATCCTTTTTTTGGTTGTACCCTCACCAAAAGGTACAAAAGTTGTACCTTTGTGTTGGTTGAGGCAACAGCACCATTTCCTTGTTTGTACCAGGAGGCTTCAATTTTGAAGTGTGTATGCCTGTTTCCTGCCTGTTTCTGGTGGCTCTCTCCATTTCTGTCTTAATGAACTTTTCAACCAAATTCCTAGTTTTTATGTGGATGCCTTATTTTAACTCACCAAGTCCATGTGCACCCTGACTCTAGCCAGCTCTAGACAACTGGTTTGACTTTGACCATGAACCCCCAGGAAATTTGCTGTGGAGCCTCTCTCAGTGTTTGAAACCTGCTGTTGCCAATCCTGCCCCTGCATTCCTTCTCTATTCTAGCTTCTCACGTAATATTCAGAATGCAGGGCCATGTCCAGTCGAGAAATGAACAGTGAAACATATATAAAATTAATACTTGGCCATAAACTTTAAAAAATTTATTCTGGCTCTTGGGCTAAGGGAAATTGGGTAAAGAGCAGTGAAATATTATTAGGATGTTCTCAAGGTTAGCTCACAGCAATTACGTAAACAGAAAATTGTATTGGTTGCAAAAGAGGGTAACAGCCACTTTTCAGTGGATGAACATTCTATATGAGAAGTGTTTTGAAAATTAGACATTTTAAGATTTTATAAGTTGATATTTTAGCTGATGATCCTAAGCACCTAAAATTATTTTTAAGGCTGTAACTAAATTTCAAACAGACTTACCAGTCATCAGATCGAGTGCCTTCTTCAAAGTGGATATTTCCCACAGTTTCCAACTCAATTAACAAAAATGGGATCAATAAGCCATGGCTTTTCTTCTTTTGTTTTACTTCAACACGATAAATTGCTTCAATTCTATTTAAGAAAAAAATAAAATTATTAGAGAAACCTAAATATCACAACATTAAAATTAAAGTTAAAATAGTTTTTTTTTTAAAGTTGATATGAAAATCCAAGGCTTTTGTCAATGGATACAGAAAGGTTGGTGTTAACAGTTAAGCCAAGTAAAAGACATTCTCTTTCTGGCAATAAAAACCACCTCAAATTATGTTAACTTCAGAATATATGAAGGTTAGAAGGTTGTCCTGGCTCTGCCACTTATGGCTCTCAGATCTTCTTATGCTGAAGGTTCCAAGTAAAATGGCAATATTAATAGTACCTACACCTGAAAAGGCTTTTTAGGATTACATGCAAAATACAAATAAAGCTTCTAGCAAAGACTTTGGCAAGAAATAAGTGTTAGTAGTAGTAGTAGTAGTAGTAGTAGCTGTAGTAGTATTTACAGGGCAAACTAACTTTATCCATTTAGTGCCCTAGTAAATAAAAAATTCTTGGTACTTACTAAATCTTCTGCTTTACATTTCTAGTTGAAACTCAGCCAGAGTTTGTTTCTACATAATTCCAGCCAACTGTGTATGTGCTTTGCTCAGTCAGATCTATGTGGTGAGTTTCTCCATCAGTAGCAGCTCTAATATTATTAGTTTACAGACACTAGAGCAGTGATGTGACAAGAAAGCCACTAGGGGGAAGTTTGCTGTGCCTAATTAAGCATTGCCTTTGTAAAAAAAACTATGTCAGCTTTGAACCAATGACGTCTGTCTCTACTGGGAATGGGACTAGAAACACATTCCATGTTTTACTTCATAATATAATTCTTTCCACCCCTGAGGAAGAGAACTAAGCTCAACTGATAGCCTAGAACATTCTGTCCCCTCATGTTTCAAATTTCAACTAGACAATTCATAAAACATACTCATCTAGTTTTTTGTTCCAGAATGTTACCCTTTCATTCAAGGCATTTAGTTTGGTCATTATCTTCTGTTGAAGATTTGGCTCTTCTGTGACAGATTCACACTTCTTTGATTTTTCAAGTTCAGCTACTTTGTTGTTACTGGATCTATCACTGTGCCCTTTGCCAGATGCCTTGTTTTCGGCAAGTTCCTGTTCCAGCTGTTGAAATCAGTGTGCGAGAGAACAAAACATTTTAGTGGAATTATTATATAGTTAATTTAAAGTAACAAAATAGAAATCTAGATAATAAATAGGGCAAATGCATAAAAAGATGCCAAATGTGTGATTACAACTTTGGTGCAAGTTTAGTCAGCCAATGTCTTTTGACCAAGAGACATTCTTAAATACTTCAAACATGGCAGTTCTTTTCATCAAAAATGAGGAAAGGAAAGAAATGAATTTTTAAATATTAGTGATGAGCTTGCTTCTATTAAAGCCAAAGTAAAATGATAACAAATACTGGTTTTGGTATAAATAAAATATAAACTTCAAATTAATGTGACTTTTATCACACCTAGTTTTCAATTTTTCAGTTTTCTTTTAAGGACTCTGGTATTCTGGAAAAAAATCTACCATAGAAAATATATAAAACATGTATATTGAGATGAATATTTTTCCTTTTGCCTCTGTCTCCTATATATGGCTCAGCATAACAATGTCTTTATTTAAATTTTGATATTTTATTTTTTCTTGTTCATAATGGGCTTTTTGGGCCATTCATTTGTATTTTTTTTAAATATTGCATTATATGTGATTTATTGTGATTACTGAGGTTTTTAGCAGTCAAATTTTGGGCCTGCAGTGAGTGCCTCACTTGCCTTAACTTAACCCCAGCCTTGTAGGATTTCAAGATAAATTGGAGAGATTTTTATAAATAGAAATTTACTGATTATTTCTCCTCACCCCTATGATGACTATATCCAGCTATTCAAAAAGAAATCAAGCATATTATTTAAAATGTCTATTGTTTATCTAATCTAAATGTATTATTTTTCACATTTGCAGGTTTTACTTGCTACATGCATTTGCACATAAAAACAGATATAAAATGATACCCATATACTGGTTCATTTTTTATCCAAATATGAATTTTGTTAATGTTTCACTTTAAGGATATATTATATTATTAATTAAAACCGGTTTATTTTAGAAAGAATATTAAATATATTTAAAAGACTTGTTTTCTTTAATTTTTATTTAATTTATTTTTTTAATTTACATCCAAGTTAGTTAGCATATAGTGCAATAATGATTTCAAGAGTAGATTCCTTAATGTCCCTTACCCATTTAGCCCATCCCCCCTCCCACAACCCCTCCAGCAACCCTTTTGTTTGTTCTCCATATTTAAGAGTCCCTTATGTTGTTGTCCCCCTCCCTGTTTATATATTATTTTTGCTTCCCTTCCCTTATGTTCATCTGTTTTGTATCTTAAAGTCCTCATATGAATGAAGTCATATGATATTTGTCTTTCTCTGACTAATTTCGCTTAGCATAATACCCTCTAGTTCCATCCACATTGTTGCAAATGGCAAGATTTCATTCTTTTTGATTGCCAAGTAATACTCCATTGTGTATATATATACCACATCTTCTAAAAGACCTGGTTTTTAATGGCCGTGTACTACTCTACCTTAAGAATGAATAATTCTTCCTCTCTGGTTAAACAATTAGGTAAGTTTCCAATTTTTTGTTGTTATTAATAGTGTAGTGATAAATATCTTATGTATGTAAATATTTATCCACATCCTTAGAACAGAGTGCTACCAGTAGGTTTACTGGGTCAAAGGCTACAAGCATTTTTAGGCTGTGAATATGTATGACTCAAATTATATTTCATCGGTGGTGTAGTAGTGTCACACTCATCTTCACCAGCCTGAGTAGTATCATGTGTTATACTTTGACAACTTTATAGTTGAAAATGGTTGTTCGTTATCTTAATTCACACTTGGAAATTAATAATCAAGTTAAGCTCTTCTTTCAAATATTAATCATTTTTTAATTTCTTCCTTTGTAAAACAGAAGTTTATGTACTTTGCTCAGTTCTTCTATTTGAATATTTGCTCTTTGTTTTATTTATGAATGTTTATACTAAGGATGTCACGTTTGTCCATCCTGTTTTTTTTTAAGATTTATTTTTAAGTAATCTCTACATTCAGTGTGGGGCTCGAACTCACAACCTCAAGATCAAGAGTCACATGCTCTACTAACTGAGCCAGTCAGATGCCCCCATCATGTTTGCTGAAAACTGTTTACTTTTATTAATGATCCTTTTTAGTATCAAAGCATTTTACTTTTATTTTTTGCAATTAAATCTACATTCTGTGCTTTTGTGCTTTCTAGTATTTCTTTTATTTGGCAGGCTGAGACCAGTTAAACATATTCATCTATATATTCTTCAGTTTTTTCATGTTTTTTCATTTTTAAATTTAGAGGTTCCCCCCCCCCACAGTTGGCATTTATTTTTGGTAAAGTGTAAACTAAGAATCCAATTCCCCTATTCCCAAATAATTTATTTTTCTAGTACCATTTGTAGAATAATTATAGTTTCTTATCTTAAAAAAATACAATAAGTTCTTATATGTAAACAGTTCCATTTTGAGATTAATAATCCTTAATTTTTCAGAGCCTACTTTTGGTAAAGGAAATCCAATTTACTCTAAGTAAAAAAAGCACACATAATATAACTACCAAAATACAGGGTGCTTTAAAGTTTTCCCCTTGTTTTAATACCTTAAAAGTATTATTAAAGCGATATTTTAGCACTTTAGACCAAAAAATTAATTTTGAGCACAGCCTGAAATAAACTTTAATAGATTTCTATAACTTTTGGAATCATACTGAATTACACAGCTTTTTAAAACATTTATAAATTCATAAGTCTCTACCTTTACAGTTGTAGATTTCTAAGCACATGATGAAGCTTGGTCAAGCAAATGGAATCAAAGAGGCAAACTTGGAAATATTAATAAAAAATTATTTCTATATGTGTATACATATATATAATTTAAAAGATAATGTTGTCTTATTGCCAGTTTTCTGAAGATATGGCCACTAAAATTTTACAATATTGAATCTTACATTTTTTTTCACAAAGCTAAAAAATTTTATTCTTTCTTCTGGCAGTTTCTGTAATTTGCATTTTTGTTCATTCAATTTTTCAAGGTCTTCATTAAGATGCCTCTGAATAGTTTTTATACGCATATTGTAATACATTATTTTTTTCATTGCTGTGGTCTAAAAGTGAGAGAGAAAAACAACAAAAGATCAGCTGAAGCAAAAAACATTATTAAGTATTGCCAGCATTATGGGAGTGTGATATGTTCTATATAACCACTGGAAAATTTTACATCCTCAATTACTCATAATGATGATAGCTGAAATGATCATGGCTATACAGAGTGCTATATTTAAACTTAATAAGCAAAACACAAATTTCCGAAGATTTTCTTTGCGGATAATATTTTAAGTTGAGGCAAATTCATATTTATTTCGAGGATGACAACATAAAGTGCTTCCAGATAGAATTCAATTTACAAAATATTATCATTTAGCTAATGAAGCATACTGCTAAAGCAAATAGGTCACCTGCATTACTCTTATTTGATTAATTTAGGGAAAAAATACATTGAAAAGCATTAAAAGCAAATGTAACATTATTCAATTCATTTTTCTCTCTTTCTTTTTTTTTCCCCCACAAAGGGAATTTTATTGAGGGCACTAGTTTATTTCGCACTCAAAAGACCAACTGCAACCAAATGAAGTGAATGTAACCTCAAGATTTTATTGTCTTCATAATATAACAAAATATGAAGCTTAGAACTGGATCACTTGGCCCTTTCTCTTCTTATCTCCTCCCTGTTCAAAATGCTTGCATCTCTTAATAGCCAGCATTCTCTTGGCTCAACACATTCAAGCCTCAGCACAATCTTCTTTGTAGTTTTAGTCTTTTTCCAGAAAATCGGCTTAGTTTGCCCACCATAGCCACTCTGCTTCCTGTCATAACGCCGCTTTCCCTGGGCATAAAGAGAATCTTTGCCTTTCTTGTACTGTGTCACTTTGTGGGGTTGGTGCTTGCCACACTTCTTGCAGAAAGTCCGGCGGGTTTTAGGAACATTCACCATGGCTGCGAGAAGGCTATCGGCAAGGAAAGGAAGCACTCCATTCGTTTTTGAAAAGCATAGGTAAGAAATAGAATTTGATTTTCCTCCCAATTCTATGAAAGGATGTTGTAAATAAACTTGTTTTAGATTGAGTAAATGACTAAAATTTCAATCTAATCCCATTACCTAGAATATCTTAATACCAGTTGATCATCTAGTTATAATAAATATAAATAAATAGATTAAATCTACTATTAAGAAATACACCAGCTAAATGGTGCTTACAAGTAATATTAGTCAAAAAGAACTATCTGAGGAGAAAATAAGCAAGTCAGATGCACTCTTACATGTGACCTCGTTTTAACTGTTTACCTGAAATAATGAAGGCATTTCTCTTTATTAGTAAATCTGTACCTTAAATAGTGTGGAAGGCTTATACACTGCTCTGGACATGTATTTTCATAAATGCAGGCTCTTGTTATGTGATTTATTTGTTAGAAAGTGGGTAATCAGGATCCCAAAAGAATTATTTGGCATAAAATATAGAATAGACAGAGATATATGTCATGATGAACAGGCCAAAAGAATGCCCTTTCCCAAATTTTATGAACTTCTGAAATTGAAATCACTAAATTCCTCTGCAAAAAAGAAGACATTAGTAACAGAGAACAGTTCAGAAAAAAACACGCTTATAGGATGATGAGTAATAGATAAAAAATTCCTGATAAAGAAGAGCTTATTTTGGAAGGGCAACTGAGTTAGAAGAAAAACTGTAATTCAGATGGCAAATAGTGTTAATTTTGTGCCTATTTGGAGGAAATGGAAAATCCAATAAAGAGTGCTTTCAGTCAGTGAAACCATTTTCTATTGAATTCTTAAATCTAAAACAAGAGAACATAGGTAAAGATAGGATTGCTAAATAAAAGATAAGATTCCAAGTTAAATTTGAACTTCAGGTAAACAATAAATCATGTTTGAGCGTAAGTGAATAATTACAACTAAGGTTAATAAATATATATTAAAACATTATGTGTTGTTTACCCCAAATTCAAATCTAACTTGGGAGTCCCTTGGGGGGGAACAAAAAATACTGCTTTTATTTTGTTTTTAATTTTTATTTTTGAATAAGTAATATACTCATGTTTCAGTAACCAAAATAATTGAAAAATACACAATGAAAAGTACTTCCCACACCTGCTTCCCACCTGCCCAGGTGCCCCACCTTCCACAGATAACTACTGATTTCAGTTTCTAGTGTATCCCTGCACAGTTTCTTCTACTTTATTATTTTATTTTATTTTATTTATTTTAAATGAGAAAGCATGAGTTGGGGAAGGGCAGAAAGAGAGGGAGCAAGAGAGAATCCCAAGCAGGCTCTGCTCTGTCAGCACAGAGCTCAATACAGGCTCAAATCCACAAACTGTGAGATCATGACTAGAGCCGAAGTCAGATGCTTAACTGACGGAGCCACGCAGGCACCCTTTTCTACTTTATTTTTACATTTTATTAAGAAAATACCTATATCTGCATTTGGGAATGTAAATTGTGATATATTACTATTTATGAACTCTTCAATGATCACTTAGTGTGTCATAACAATAAATAAGAGTTATCAATCAGGGTTTTTTTTGTCCTTGAGAGATTATACAAAGATTTTGTAAAAATGGGGAAGACTGTGTTGTAAACTGTATGTAAATAGCAAATCAACTTCGTAGGCTCACTATATTCAACTTGCTTTTTTGTGTTTGGATTTTGAAAATGTCAAACTCATTTTCACTATTCCACTTTGGTGGAATTACTTGCCTGTTACAGTTAAAAAAAGAGTGTGTTGTGTTTTTTTTGAAAAATAGTCTAACTATAATGCTAAATTCAGTTGCATGTTTGTACTAAGTTAAGATAAAATTTGTTCCATTTGTTTCTTTGATTACCAAAAAAGAATGAAAAGTCATAGGCTCAACTACAGTTTCATAGTGGTTATTTTTATAGTACTTAACAATTCAAATGTACTCTTATGCCCGTTAACTCACAGGATCCCTACAATAACATTTAGGACAAGTACGATTTTTATCGTCACTATTTTAAAAGTTCTGAGAAAGCTGAACTTTGGGAAGGGAAAGGCCTTGCTTGAGTGGCAGGTTGTGACGGATGCAACTGGGGCTTGAATCCAAGTCTTCTGATTTGAACTCCAGGTTCTTCCCCCTTTCCCATGCTGACTCCCTGCTGGTCCTCCTGACTTCACTTGCCACTTAGAGTTTACACAAACTACTCCACAGTCATGGGTGAAAATGTAAAGAATCAACAGTACTCTGCTCAAGAGTTTACCACACTGGAGACCTGCCACAACCCTGGCACAACCTGTTCTCCTTTGAATGGTAATGAAGAAAGCCTCCTGGAAATCTGTATGCAATCCTTACACAAAAACACTTTGAATGTGAAAAATCATCTTAATCTAAATCAAAAGCTGAGCTATATTATTATATAATACATCCTATTTTGGTTTAAAAGGGTGAAGAAAGGATAAATATTTTATAGTGGGAAACCTGAAATATAATGACATAATTTAAGAGAAGATACCAGGGATTGTATAACAATTCTTTATTTGTTCTTTAAATAATACTACTTCTGACATATACAAGACTAAACCAAATGTATGACAATCTTAGGCAGAATGTCAAAAGAACCTGCTTTTCTTAGTTCTCCCATCTCATCAGCAGGTTCCTCCTCTCTCCCTAGTCTCCAACACCCAACTGATACACTTCCCCATTTACACCATTCCCTTGGTGATTTATCCAATCCCTGGCTCCGTGTACCATCTTTTTGCCTTCAATTCTCATATTTATATCTCCAACCCAGGCAACTGACTTAAATAGCAGATTCATATACCCAATTACTTATTGAACATATCCTCTTATATGTCCAAAAGATTGCTCAAAATTTATATGCCTAAAATTAAACCATGATTCTTCCTTTTAACAGACTTCTTCCATATTCTTCCTCATCCCATCAAATAGCAACTTCTTCCCTCCTTCAGTTGCTCAGGCCAATAACTTAGAATTATTCTCTCTTTTTTATCCTCTGTACTTCGCATCCAGTCTATCAGCAAATCCAGATGGGTCCCACCTTCTGACTACTACAGAATCTGACTACTTTTCACCACCTCTTCTATCACCTTATATCAAACCATCAACACCTCTCATTCAAGACTGGGATCTAACTGGTTTCTCTGTGCTCATCTTTCCCCTCAAATCCTCTATACTTAATCCATTAGCCAGAAGGGTCCCTTTAAAACATAAGTAACATAAGTCATTTTGTCTCTCCTCTGCTCAAAATTTTCCAGGGGCTCCGCCTCACTCAAAATAAAAGCCCAAGTCTTTATAACATCCTACAGTCTCATCTGATCTCCCCGCCCCCCAATTCCTGTCTTCATCTCTTCTCTTCCTCTCACTTACTCAGCTCCACCCACACTAACCTCCTGTTCTTCAAATAGGAGAGGCACGCTCCTGCCTCAAGTTCTTTGCATTGCTGATCCCTGAAAAGCTTGCTCCCTTACTTCCTTCGGTCTATGCCCAAGTGTTGCCTGAGAAAATCCTCTCCCAACAATTCTATATATAATAGCCAACAACTCCTCCATCTGCCCCTACCTATAATTCTGTTTCCTTCACCCTTGTTTTATTTTCCTCCATAGCATTCATTACTATCTGACACACTAGTTGTTTTCTTATTTAGTTGCTGAAGATCTGTCTTCTCTCATAAGAATGTAAGCTCCAAGCAAGCAGAGATTTTTGTCTGTTCTGGTAATTTTATATCTCTAGGGCCTAGCTATGCCTAGCATGTAATAGCTATTAAATATTTGTTATCTAAATTAATAAGCCAAGTCATTTCATGAAGTATGAACACCAGCTCACCTTTGAAGAAACTAATGTAAACTCTGCAGATAACAGAATCTTAAAAAATATGGTTGTCACTGTAAAGTTTTCCTGTCATTTTTGACTTAACAGTGTTAGAGGAGACATTCTTCCCTGAATCTCCAATGACTCTGAACATCTGCTAGTAGACAAAACTCTAGCCCTTTGCTTAATATTGTAAGACAGTTCACTTTTTAGACTAGGATGGGAGAGAGGATCTCAGTTTTGGAAAAAAGAGAGGGGAGAATGAAAGCTGAGAATAAATCCTCAGGTTAGCAAGAGAAGAGTAACAAGATAAATGGATAAAGGAATTCTTTATCTATGTTGAGATGAGAGATGACCCACAAGGAAAGGATAGGAAGGCCTCATGTGGGGACATCCACATACTTGGCACACTCTAGACACTCAAAACCTATCTACTGGACAGTTAACTGAATGAACAAATGTGGCTCATTGGACTGGAAGGAGAAGAAGAAATATAATCTGGAAAGACTACAAATAAATATGGCGAATTCCCATGCACTCCATTCTGAAATTATAGATCCTTTGGTGGCATGTGAAAGGAGCCCCTTTACTGGGAGGTTCACCCTCAGTGGCAGCCTAGGAATGGGTCTCTTCAAGGTTTGAGAGATCTCCAAGATTCTGGCAGTGTGGGTAGATATATTTCTAGGGAACCCCAAATCATCTTTAATTATATTAAAATCTACCTAATTCCCACATACTGCCATCAACCATGGATATTTTCTAATTTTGTTATGTAGTATTCCAAAATGAGAGGTTACTTGTTTCACTTCTACTTTACTTTGGCCTTATGTATTTTTGTATATATAGCACTAGTTCACTTCTTAACACTGATGATAATTTTTCAGATTTATTTCTTTTAGGTTTTATAAATTCTAACTTTTTTTTCTATTACTTTGCCTTCTAGTACTGTCACGAACATTGAGATTCTAGTACTAATATTATTGTTTATATATATATATATGAAATATCCAGCTCACTGGGACAAAAGTAGAGTTGATGACAAGAACTGCCAAGATAGTACTACCTACCATATGTGGACACAGCCAGAAAGAAGCAGCTAAATCACAGATATCTATACTTAAGTCACAGATATCTGATTAAGGATGCACTTACATCTGCCAGGTCCTTGATCTCTTTTGCTGACACATCAAACGTGTCAAGTCTTTGAAGGCTAGGCAAGTGATACAATACATGTGTGGAATAATTACACAGGAGACAAACTGGATTGGTTTGATATTGAGGATCATTCAGACATAAATCCTTTAAGCGATGCAGCCTGGTTAAGTTAGTGAGGTCCTAAAACAACAGCAATGATAATGTTCAATTAGTTAATTGCAACTGTCCATTTCTTTTTTTTATATACATTTTATTTTTAAGAAATCTCTACACCCAACGTGGGGCCTGAACCCATAACCCTGAGATCAACAGTCTCATGGCCCACCAACTGAGCCAGCCAGGCATCCCACAGCTGTCCATTTCTAAAGGAGCCATTTGAACACTTAAGATCACCCATAATTTAATGTAATGCATTTTAATATGTGCTTAAACATTTTAAAGTGATTTAGATGGATAAATGTTTTTTTTCCTCTAGTGAAAAACATGTCATGTACATGAATAGATAACAGTAATTAAATAGCAGACTCTCTAAACTATGCATTTTAAAAATAAAAGACCAAAGAGTATTTACTAAATCATGTATTCCACCTGGAACCTTGGAGTCAGTCACTTGAGCACATTTATTTGTTAAGACAACGTTGCCTCCTCCATGCAGCCCCTTTGCTAACTATTGTCCCTAGTGTATGTTAACTGCCAGTCTCCTGTTTCCTTTGCCACCATTTCCCACCCTTACCACCCTAGGAACACTGCTCACCTGGGCCATCAGATCTGTTTTTCTCATCAAAGGCTAAGGGACTCCTGTTCTATTATATGTACCACTAAATTCCTGATTTCTAGGGTTTTTTGTTTGTTTTCTGTAAATGCCCTTTCTCCCCATTAATGGCAACTGAAACCTAGCTTTATCCTGAGAGCCCATTTTCCCTCACATTCAATGGAGGGGAAGAGATTGATAATGCACTTGCAGACCAATGTTTTTCCTGAACATATTTTATCCTGAAGTTTAGGTCCTTGTTTACACCTTCCTTTATTTGGTACCTGGCCCTTGCTTAACTCTTTAGTCTTCTGTCTTCTACTTCAACTCCTAACATTTCATGTTTTAGTTGTGCTGAACAACTTGAAATTTCAGAACGTGCTAGACCCTATCTTATCTTTATACCTTCATTCATGCTGCTGCCTTTGAGTGGATTGAACTCCATCCCAGGTTTACCTCTTAATCTGTCAAAACTCAATCTAGTATCATCTTTTCTGGGAGTCTTGTTTGTCCCCCAGGTTTGGGGCAGATGCTCCTCCTATGAACTCTCTTAGCCACTGGGTTTACCTTTGTTATAGAATTTCTCATAACTCTATTAGTAATTTCTTATACACACACAAGTCTATAAGCTAAGAGTCTATATGTGCTTTGGCCCTCAGTCTACAAGGTAGGAATGGTGATTGCATTTTTAAAGTGTTGAAAAAAACTAAAGAAGAATTCATGACAGAGGCCTGGTGTAGGAGGGTACTATGGTGGGACTGGCCTTCAACAGATGCAATGCTAGTTAGTAGATTCAGAATCAGAGTTAAGGGAAATCCAAAGCAAAAACCAGGAGGCATTAGTCCTAAAAATAAAGTACAAATGGAATGAGGAAGTAAGTAGTGAAGTCAGACTGCTGGAGTCAAGAGTAAGATGGGGTCATGTGGCCAATGTGTGTCCAAACTCTCTGGCCAAGTGAGAACTTGGCTCAACTAGCTGGTCCTGAGGCTCTTACTGGGCTCATGGCAGAAGTTGGACTAAGCGGAGTTGATCTGAAATGGAGATTTCTGGACAAAGTTATGCAAAGAGTTATTTGGTCAAATACTGCAGGAGCAAGGAAAGTAAATCATTAGACTGTTCCAAGGAGAAAACACCCAATGTTCTGGTCTGGGCCATGGTGGATAAGGACTTTGAAGTCTTACACCGGAACTTCCCCTAACCTCCAGCTACATTCAAAAGTCAAATGACATTGGAGTCTACAAAAGCACAAAATCTCACTTAAAGTTAGTGTTGTGATAGCTGGTATGGACATAAAGTGGCACAGAAGTTATCCCATCACCACCAGGATAGTATCTTTTAAGGGTGGGTGGAAAGGTTAGAGATCAAAAGTCAAGATAATGGTGTTTCAAGAACATTCCTAATGTGAGAACAGTAAAAGTTGCAGTGAATCATGTTTCAATGTTTTTCTGAAAAACAGCCATTATTATAGAGCACCTTTTAAATTTTATGCCACATAATAAATATTTACAATCCAAATTTTTATCCTCAGTTTTTGATAAGGAGATTGAAATAGAATAGGTTAACATAATTAAAGTGACAGTAATAATAAAATAGCATATCTGTTGAGTGCTTACTGTGTGCTAGTCATTATTCTAAGAGCTTTACATTATTATTTTGCTTACATTTTATGTTATAATAGTACAATGCTGCCTCTGGCTTATGGCAGTGCTAGAAGTGACAGATCTTTCTATACAGCTATGCTCTCTACCACCGCAAGGCTCCCCGCTAGCCAGAGTAAGATAAACTTCTACATGGCTTCCTGGTAGGACAATACCTTATCCTCACAGCACTGTCTGCTTACCTTCAGCTCAACTCATGATTCTCTCCCTCACTCTGTCCCAGCAACAGACTTCTAGTTTCTTGAATTTTCTATGCTTTTTCTACCACTTAATCCTTCATATTTGGCCTGGAATGCTCTTTCCCTAGGTACCTCATGTCTTGTAAGTTAGCTTAAAATGACCTCCCACAGCGTTCTGAGTTTATCTTTTGTAGCTCCCTCTGCTCTCTTCTGCTGATGTTATTCAAATATACCCCTTGATTTCTTACCACCATGTCTTTGTGCATAATGTACTCCCCACTTTAGAATGCTTACCTCCCACTGCATGTATTTTTAATTTTTATTTTTTAGTAATCTCTATGCCCAACGTGGGGCTTGAACTCATGACCCCGAGATCAAGAGTCCCTCCCGCTGCATTTGTAGAAGATCCTCCTCTAATGCCTGCTGAAATTCTGTCAACCCCTCAGTGTTCATATCAAACATTTCCTCTTGACTCTGACCAATAAAATTTTGTTTAAACTTTTTATGTTTTTAAAATTTCTAGTTACAGTGCTTATAACACGCTGCCTCATTCTATAGCTTTTTGGCATCTTATAGTCTTCTCTGAGTAAAAGAATGTGTATTTTAGTAATGATCGATTCAAAATTATTTTATAGTAATTTACTTATCTTTCTTCGTTACTCTCTAGAGGAAGTGTTTGAATATGCACTTCCAGTTTGACACTGTCAAAATTACAAATGCCATGCTTTCACCCATATTGTATTCCATAAACATTAAGCCTTTTGTTTTCCTTCCTTTTATTTGAATTTTTTTGAGATTTTACATGTCAAGTACTGCTTCAAGCATTGTGGATACAGCAGTGAACAAAATGGGCGAGGTTCTTGCACTCATGGAGCTTGTATTCTAGTCAGGGATGTAGATATGAACCAGGAAGAAAACAAAGGGAGAGTGATAAGAGTGCTTCAAGTTAGGGAGGGTAGTACGGTTATTGCTATTTTACCTAAATTGGGCAGGAAAGGTGTCACTAAGAACATAACATCTTAACAAGATCCTTAAAGAAATGAGGAGATGAGCCATGAAGGTATTTGAGGGAAGAATACCCCAGCAAGTGCAAAGGCCCTAAGGTGAGAGAGATAGCTATATTCAAGGACCAGTGAGGAGACCAGAGCAGCTGGAATGGAGTAAACAAAGGGGAAACTGGTAGCAGCGTGGTCAGAGACACAGTGTGGGGGAAGCCAAGGGAAAGTTTTGAGCAGAAGAGTCATTTGATCTGACATATTTTTTGAAGGAGCAAGTAGTGAAAGGATAAATACAAGGAGACCTGTTAGGAGGTTTCCCCCCAATCCCAATTGCAGGTTAGAGCTGATGGCATCTTGAACCAGGTTAGTAGAGATACAGGTGGTAAAAAATGGTCAGACTGGACATATTCTGAGTAGAGCCAATAGAATTTGCTGGACTGGATATGGGTTATGAAGAAATAAGAGGAGTGAAAAAATGCCTCGAAGGGTTTTGGCTTATGTTATTAGGAAAATGGAGATGCCATTTAGAGAGGTAGAGACAGCTGCAGAAGATGGTTCAGTGGAGGGGAAATCAGTTTGAGTTAGGATAGGAGATGTCTATGGTTCTGGGGAGTTATTAGGGAAAGTATAAATGGAAATAGCTGTTAGAGAAAGTAGAAATTTAGGAGAAATAAATGAAGAAAAGGTATTTAAAGTCATAAGATATGATGAGATTAGAGAATGGATGCAGATAGCAATGAGAAAAGATCCTGGGCCTAACCTGAAGAAGTCCATTTTTTAGATGCTAGAAGATGAAAAACCAGTAAACTTGAAGAGGTGCAGCCAGAAAGATCAGAGGAAAACAAAAGTAAGTACATAGTTTCTTGTTGGGTTTTAATAGTATCAGATCAGTAGGGCTAACTTAATCAGCTACCTCTAAAATTTCCAAGAGCACTGGGTAGTCCAAAATAATTAAATTGTTCCTTAAAAGGGAACTATTTAGTACATTTTCTGCAATAAGATGGTTCATGATCTAGGTTGCTAAATAAAAGTAGACTGTTCCACTTAAACATACCTTGAAAGAACATATTTGGTTACCAGAAAGGTTTAATCTTTCCAGTTGTTCATTGGGATCAAGACATCGACCTTTAATTTAAAAAACAAGATGAGAGAAAGATCAAATTTCTTATTTTACCTCCTGCTCATAGCCTATAATATTTTTTAGTTATATTTGATCATCATTTCTTGCATATAAGTAAGACTAACAGTAACATTGTAGAGTTAGTAACAACTGATTAATGGGTAATATTTTCACATCCTGTAATCATAGATTTAGAAATGCTTTGCAGAATATCATACAAAAGAGTCTGAAAGAAAGAAATCTGAGAATGTACTTCTCATACTGATAAAAAATTATTGTAGCATTATCTCATATTCCAAATGAAACAGTACATACCAATGCTGCTTATTAGATTTCCAGCAAGGTTGAGGTCATTTAAATTCTTCAAAGTTTGCAAGCCCTAAAAATTTAGACAATATAGAATTTATTTTTTTTTTAATTTTTAAATGTTTTTATTTATTTTTGAGTGACAGAGAGAGAGTCAGAGCATGAGTCGGGGAGGAGCAGAGAGAGAGGGAAACACAGAATCTGAAGCAGGCTCTAGGCTCTGAGCTGTCAGCACAGAGCTCGATGCGGGGCTCGAACTCACAAACCGTGGGATCATGACCTGAGCCAAAGTCGAATGCCCAACCTACTGAGCCACCCAGGTGCCCCTAGACAATATAGAATTTAGAAGAAGTCAGTAAAATATATACTTATAAATGATCTGATCAATCTGGTTAGTTCTCCAAGTGTTCTGAGCACTGGGTGCTGTGTACTTCACAAACACAGAAGCTAAGTTGGTGTCTCAGTGAACCCATCTTTGTTTCCCTGGAATGTGGAGAGAATTATTGGAGGAGGGGGGAAGGGGGAGGGGAGTGGAGAGGAAAGGAGGAAGATGAGTAGGAAGAAAAACACATCACACAGAGTGTGATTATCTAAATCTATTTTTCTTAACCTTCAAAGAAGAAATAATATCTCACCTCCCAGGCTTGGTGGGAGGAACAAAGAAAACAATGTATATGAAGTTTTCTACACATTATAAAATGCTATGTACATCTTAGTCTTTCTTAACAATAATTAAACTAGTCACGAATATTTTGGCCTTTAACCATAATATTATTTTGGACATTGTGGTTAAAACTCCACAGGAGCAATTGACTTTACATATAAATTATTGAAATTATCTTACCTCAATATTTTTAATTGTATTGTGGTTCAGCCAAAGAACCTCCAATCTCAATAATTTCTCTAAATTTTCTATCTTGGAAATTTTATTAAAATATAAATACAATTTTTCTAAATTTCTACATTCTTGAAGACCTCCAATTTTCTGTAAAAAAAAAAGGAGACTGAATAGTGTTATGTTTTGGAATTAATCCTTTTAATAGAGTAGATTCTAAGCATATTTTCTTTAAAAAAATCACATTTTATTGAAAAATCTGTATTCAGCAAAATGAACTAAAATTTTTAAAGAAAAAAAAAAAAACTAGGGGTGCTTGGGTGGCTCAGTTGATTTCGGCTCAGGACATGATCCCAGGGTCATGAGATTGAGCCCCACATCGATCAGGCTCCATGCTGAGGAGGGAGCCTGCTTAAGACTCTCTCTCTCTGCCTCAGCCTCTCTACCCTGCTCGAGTGTGCTCTCTCTAATAAAAAATATAAATAAATAAAAGAAAAAACATGTAATCCTTCCACCTAAATACAACTATTTTCAATTCTCATATTCTTTTAAAATTTTAATCAACTCTATACCTATTTTTACACTATAATCATAATACCTATATAATTTGGTAGGGGTTTTTTAAACTTAAGACCATCTGAAATGTTTTCATAATCATTCACATAATAATATTTAATAGTTACAGAATATTTCATGTTTATTTAAAAAAAATTTTTAATATATATTTATTTTGAGAGAGAGAGAGAGACAGTGCAAGCGCGGGGGACGCAGAGAGGGAGACACAGAATCAGAAGCAGGCTGTCAGCACAGAGCCTGACACAGGGCTTGAACTCACGAGCTGTGAGATCATGACCTGAGGCTTGAACTCACCACCCGTAAGATCATAACCTGAGCCAAAGTTGGAGGCTCAACTGACTGAGCCACCCAGGTACCCCTCATGAAGTTTATAATACTTTTCTTGAAAATACTTGTATGTGTGGAATATTTGTTTCACATTTTTAAATATTATAAATAGTACTGCAACAAATAACTTCATGCATACAGTTGTTTTCTGCTGTTGAATTACTCCTCTAGGATAAGATCCTAGAACAAGGGATTTCTGAGTCAAAAGGTATGCACCTTTCCTTGACTCACGATACATTTTGCAGTATTGCTTTTCAATACAGATGTTACAATTTTCATACAACCACTAGTGACTAAGTGAATGAATTTACTACTAAGCAATACTGGGTACTATTTGATCTGATCTGATTACTAAAAAGTAGAATATGTCTATTATGTTTTGATTCTTTATTTCTATTTTATCCTTTATAGAAGTCTATTTCTGTATTTACCCATTTATCTGTTTAGTTTGTTTTGTTTTACTGGGTAAAGGGTTTTATTGTAATTCATCATGTATGTCCCTCCCCATTTATCTGTTTTGGATTCATGACTCACACATGTATTTGAAGGAATTTTTTTTCCAAAGCCAAAGAATTCAGCTTTACTCAATACTTCACTGAATACTAAAGAATACAAATACTTCACATAAGGTTGTGTTTACACTTACCTCTATGCAGCATTCAGCAATCCAGAGTTCTTTAAGCTGTAAACAAGTTTCTAGCCCTGATATTTCTTTTATATCTTGAGCAACAATTGTGAGACTCGTTAGATTAGGAAATAATGATAATCCAACTATACGGGGATACCCTGAGAAAAACATCTCCAGTTCTGAAGTATCCGATCCTTCTTGTCCAACCATCTTATAAGACAAACCATTGCATAAACACTGTTACAAAAAAGAAATTGGGTTATTGCCTATTTAAAAAAAATTAAAGAATTATTTTTGCCATTAGAAATTATAAATTGCCAGTTGCATCAATGCAGTTTTTGACTTTCACAAGAAGAAAAGTCATACCATGTACATGGTTTTTCTCTGCTTCCAAAGGTCATGGGGTAGAAGAAATCTCTAGGTAAGCTCCAGAAGGAGTACAAAAATGTTCATTTAACGTTCTTGCAAATGGAGTTGAAAAGAAGTTTGGCTTTGACTCACCAGTTCCTTAATTATTTCTTCTTGGTTTAGGTTTTCACATTCAATCATCTTCCATTAAAAATAAAGGTCATATATCTGTTAAGGAAAGTGAGAAGTTGAAATAAATAGATTCTAGAATCACGGTCATTCCAAGTTGAAAGGGATCTTAAAGCTACTGAGGTGGAACCACCCACGTGGCCTGAAATTTTCACACAGTGTCAGTAACCAAGTATCTGTCTGGGCCCCAAGACAGTCCATTCCATCTCTAAAGTTTTCTGTTAGAAAGTTCTTTTTTATTTTGAATTGAATTCTGTCTCTCGATAACTCCACTCCACTGTTATTCTACCTCCTGTGTTCAAATAAAACAAGTATTTTTTTCCATACTTGAAGAACACAGTCATCTCTCATCTACAACTCCGCCTCACTCCCCAGCTCATGTCTTTCAGTCTCTCACTAAAGATATTCCTGTTTCTCTCCTTCAAACAGACTCCAGTTTATTCTTCCTATTATACTGCTGTGTCCCAAACTGAACATAGCTCTCTAAGTGTACTAGCAAAGAAAAGAAACCTCAGGCATTAGTGATATCGCTGGCATGGGAATAAATATTAAAATGATTAGCCAGTGTTTTCATTTTAGGTGATATGAACTGCTTAGTATCTAATAGCTATAATAAAACTTAACTCCATTTTTTGGTAATTTTTAATATATCCATTATATTATTCCAGACATATACTGTTTT
This sequence comes from Cryptoprocta ferox, assembly GCA_028646485.1. Lineage (NCBI taxonomy): Eukaryota > Metazoa > Chordata > Mammalia > Carnivora > Eupleridae > Cryptoprocta > Cryptoprocta ferox. Next base: position 38,404,490 of record CM053560.1, read on the forward strand.
TAAAATATAGTAGTCTAGTTAGTTTTAATATGATGACATGACAAAGCAAAAATGTAGATATGATGTACATCGTGATCCTACTTTTTCCACTAATTCCCCCGTAGTTATGTCTGTGTGTATATGTATGTATATGTATATGCATATGTGTGTATGACTATGTAAGGATAAAATATGCAAAGATACATACTAAGTGGTTAACATGAGTTGTTAACATGCAGGTGAAAGCTGAATGCAAGGTTACTAATATTAACAACTTAGTATGTCTATCTTTACATATAATAGGCATGAGAGGTTGGACAGGGATAGATCTAGGCAAAACTGGAAAAGAAAAAAACCTTTTCAAAAGCATGTTTAGTACTGTATAATATGAATATATAAACCATTTATTTATTCAGTCTACTGTTAGTAGACTTTCGGACTGTCTTCAGTTTGGAGTCAAAGAGTGCTTTCCTGAACATTTTTATCACACAAGACGTTAGTGCACATTTAGTCTGAGTTTATACCTAGAGGTGGAATGAGAAAGAAACTATTGTTGTATACAACATGGATGATTCCCACAAGCACAATATTGAGCAAAGGAAGACACACGCACACACACACAATGAGGTTCATACTGTGTGGCTCTGTTCATATAAAATTTGAAAGCAAACCAATCTATGGTTTTAGAAGCAGTCCCGAATTGTAGTTACCTTTCACGGGTGGGTGACTAGGAGGAGGCAAAGAAGGGCTCTGGAGTGCTGATGAAGATATATTTTGCGGTCTGTGTGCTGATCAAAGGACTACATTCACTTTGAGAAAATAAAAGTAGATATCTAAGATTTTGTGTGATATCTATATATATGTTACACTTAGAATGAAATTTTACTTAAATGTGTTTAAAAAGTATATGCCTACTTTCATTCAATCAAAATTATATACATGGACAGGTGTGCACATAAATTAAAATTTTAAGAAAAAAGAGTTGGTGACTTGAGTCCATTTATTTACCTACCCTCCCTCCCTAAATCCCACTAAAATGACTAGGAAAATGTGAAAATGAGAAAGGAATGTGTAACAGTGCTAGGAAAAGGGCATTGATTGTCGGAGATAATCAGAAAGGTATTTTGTTGCTGTTGTTATTTTAATTTAAATTTCAATATTGTTAACGTACAGTGATATATTAGTTTCAGGTGTACAATGTAAGTACTTCAACATTCTATACATTACACAGTGTTCATCACGATAAGTGTACTCTTAATCCTCTTCACCTGTTTCACCCATACCCCCACCCACCTCCCATCTGGTAACCATCCATTTATTCTCTCTAGTTAAGAATCTGTTTTGGGAAAAGATGGGGAGAGGGAAGGGGAAGTTAAAAAAAAAAGAATCTGTTTGGGGGGGGTACCTGGGTGATTCAGTTGGTTAAGCATCCAACTCTTGGTTTTGGCTCAGGTCATGATGTCATGGTTTGTGAATTCAAGCCCCACATCAGGCTCTGTCTTGACAGTGCAGAGCCTGCTTGAGATTCTTTCTCTCCCCTCTCTGTTTGCCCCTCCCCTGCTCACTCACACGCTCTCTCTCAAAATAAAGAAATCGACTTTAAAAAGTGGAGTCTGTTTTTTGGTTTCTCTATTTTCCTTTGTTCCTTTGTTTCTTAAATTCCACATGAGTGAGAGCATATAGTATTTGTCTTTCTCTGACTAGCTTATTTCTCTCAGCATTTATACTCTCTATATTCATCTGTGCTATTGCAAATGGCAAGATTTTGTTCTTCTTTATGGCTGAATAATATTCCAGTGTGTGTGTGTGTGTGTGTGTGTATCACCTCTTCTTTATCCATTCATCTGTCAGTGAACACTTGGGCTGCTTCCACAGTTTGGCTATTGTAAATAATGTAGCAATAAACACAAGGGTGCATATATCCCTCAAATTAGTGTTTTCCTATTCTTTGGGTAAATATGCAATTGTGCATATACTGTATCAGAGTGCAGTTCTATTTTTAATCTTTTGAAGAACCTCCATACTGTTTTCCACAGTAGCTACACTAGTTTGCATTCCCACCAGCGCTGCATGAGGATTTCTTTTTCTCCACATCCTCACTAACATTTATTATTTCTTGAGTTTCTGGTTTTAGCCATTCTGATAGATGTGAAGTGATATCCTATTGTGGTTTTGATTTGCATTACCCTGATGATGAGTGATATTGAGCATCTTTTCATGTGCCTTTTGGCCATCTTGAATATCTCCTTTGGAGAAATGTCTGTTCATGTCTTCTGACCATTTTTTAAATTGGGTTATTTGTTTTTGTGTATGTGTTAATATTTTGGATACTAACCCCTTATCAGATATGTCACTAGCAAATGTATTCTCCCATACAGTAGGTTCTCTTTTAGTTTTGTTGATTGTTTCCTTTGCTGTGCAGAAGCTTTTTATTTTGATATAGTCCCAATAGTTTATTTTTGCTTTTGTTTCCCTTGTTTCAGAAGACATATTTAGAAAGATATCGCTATAACCAGTGGAAGAGAAATTACTGCCTGTGCTCTCTTCTAGGACTTTTATGGTTTCAGGTCTCACATTTAGGTCTTTAATCCATTTTGATTTTATTTTTGTGTATTGTGTAAGAAAGTGGTCCAATTTCATTCTTTCGAATGTAGCTCTCCAGTTTTCCCAACACCATTTTTTGAAGAGACTTTTTCCCGTTGCATATTCTTGCCTCATTTGTTGAAGATTAATTGACCATATAATTGTGGGTTTTTTTCCTGGAGTTTTTATTCTGTTCCATTGATCTATGTGTCTATTTTTGTACCAGTACCATACTGTTTTGATTACTACAGCTTTGTAATATAACTTGAAGTCTGAATTGTGATACCTCCAGTTTTGTTTTTCTTTTTCAAGACTGCTTTGGCTATTTGGGGTCTTTTGTAGTTCCATATAAATTTTAGGATTTTTTTGTTCTAGTTCTGTGAAAAATACTGTTGGTATGTTGATAAGGATTGCATTATATGTATAGATTGCTTTGGGTAGTATAGGCATTTTAACAGTATTTGTTCTTTCAATCCATAAGCATGGAATATCTTTCCATTTCGTTGTGTCATCTTCAATTTCTTTCATCAATGATTCATAGTTTTCAGGGTACAGGTCTTTCACCTCTTTGGTTAAGTTTATTCCTGAGTATTTTATTAGCAAAAGGTCTTTTGAATGAAAATGAAGTAGATGGCATGAGACTGAGAGAAAAGCCCATCAGTATAAACCAGCCCCAAATTCAATGTACCAAGGAAAGAAGTTTTATAAAACTATACTAAAAAATTGCCCAAACTCAGAGCAGCAGTGATTGGGAAGATGGTGGCTGTAAGCCATCCAAAGGAACCAAATCAAAGGACTTTGAGATCTATATTAGAGTCTGTATTTGTACTCAGGCTTTGTAAACTGGAGACACAGTCTGACCATGTCGAGTTGAGAAGGGGAGGGGCCCCAGCTAGCACCACACAGAAAAATAAGAGTCAGAAAATTATTCTAATACACTGGAATCTCTACTAATTCATCACTTACTCATTAATATATGTGTTGAGGAATAATATTTACCAGTCAGAAAATGATAGGGGTTGGAAGAAAGAAAAGACTTCTCTAATAAGGTAGTATCTGCACAAAGAGGTAAAGGAAATGAGGGAGTATGAGCTATGAGGAAATCTGGGGGAAATGTAGCCAGGCAGAGGGAAGAACACATGTAAAAAAAAAATAGGGTGAAAGGATACTTGGCATGTTTGCAGAGCAGCAAGGAAAATGATATGGCTGGAGCACAGGCAGGACTGGTAAGATGTGATATCAGAAAGATATTGCAGGGACAGATCATGTGCTGTCTTGAGATTTGTAGGCTTTTTTTATGAGGATTTTTGGGGGGAGAGTAACATGAGCTGTCTTAAGTTTTGAAAAGGATCACCCTATCCACTCTGTTGAAAATAGACTGTAGGTGTCTACAGTAGAAGCAAGGAGACCAGTTAAGAAACACTTGTAATAATATGAGTGAGAGAGGATGGTGGCTGGGGTAGGGTGGCAGTAGTGGGGATGGTGAGAGGTAGTTAGATGATGGATCTATATTGAAGGTGATACGGATCTTTCCTTCTTCGCTTGCCATCAGCAACTGTCTCCTTAACCCATTCTTGGGCACCTCCAATATATTACAGCACAGGTGGCAGGAGCAGCCAGGCAAGGGAGAACTTAGCAAGGAACAACTTTGAAAGGATGAGATACTCTACCAGAGGCCCATCCATAGATGTGGGCAACAGTCTTCCCTCCCTAGGCTTATTCAGATGCCATATTAAGTAAAGGAGGTCCTTTAACACCCATTCTCATCAGAAAAGAAACCCCTACATTCTGGTTTAATGTCTGTGAACACTAAAGGAAAACCTACCTTACCACCACCACACAAGGAAAAAGCCTGTCCTCGGTACGTCCAAAGTCACCAAACAGCAATTCCAGTTATCTAGTCTATGTCCAAGATGTCTATTCCAAAACAAATCAACTGTTCCCTTTGTTATTTACTAAATTATTACATATATTTGAGCCTAATTTTGGACTCTCCAGTCTGTGTTCCCCCTTAGCTCTGTCTATTCCTATAGTATTATCCTGTTTTAATTACTGTGATTTATATTAATTTCCATCATATTTTTTTTTGGCTATTCTTTCATATTTATTTTTCCAAATAAAATTTATGTTTATTTTGTATTTAGTGTTTAAAAATTCACTTGGGTTTTTGAGATTCCAGTGTAAAGCTTAATTTAGAAAGAACTTCCATCTTTACAGTATTAGTCTTCTATATTTATTCGCTTTTTGTATGCATATTTTGGATATCAGCCTTACCTTCTGCTTCATCTCATTTTCCTTCATCAATGCCCTCATTTAGAAAAAAAATCTGTTCTAATCCAATAGTTAATTAGCAACACAAAATTTAATTACAAAGCTTCCAATTCTATAATTTGAATAACTGCATCCGAATTATGAGGAGCCTGAACCTCTCTGGTACTCATAAGCCTCCTATGCTTCCTCCAGTCATAAGTAGACCCAAGGTTTTCAGCTGAAGCTTCTGATTCCATCAAGAGGTGTGTTCTGCCGGCCAGCTTGTACCCACTCTCCTCCACTTTGGGGAAGTTCTTTTCAGGGCCTGACCATCTAAGAGATCCCAGGTCTTCTCTAGCTCCTTCAGGGAACCAGGAGCCACCAGGAGCTTCTCTAGCTTTCACCCTTCAGATCTTGGATTGATCCAATCACCTCCCCTCTCCACTGTAAAGTGCTGCTGCAAGATTTCATATAACCAGCACGGATCTGAAGTCACTACAAATGCATAGGCTCTACTTCAGCTGGATCTTCAACAGCAGATATTTTCTATTTTCCTCTTCGACTTGTTCTCCTAGTGAGAGTAGGGCTAGAGATACAGATGGGGGATTCATGACATAGAGACTATTCTAAACTTCTGCCACTCTTCTCAGGTTCTCCCTCCCACCCCTCCTCTGCGGATGATTTTGTCTCCATCTTCACAGAGAACAGTGATGACATCAGATTTATATTCCTTAAATCTTCTTTCCTCCTAAAAATGTATTTCTTTCCTTCCTGACTCCTCTCTTAGTAAAATTATTCTTTCTCTTGTCCAAAATGTGTGTACTGATCCCATCCTCTTCAGTCTCTTTCAGAACACTATTCTGTCAAATTTTCCTCCTCCTCATTTATTCCCACCTTTTCTTCTCTGGGGTTTCTTTTCTCTCCATACATGAATGTTAGATCATTCCTGTCTTAAAAAAAAAAAAAGTCCTCCTATTCTGTATTCTGTGAATAGCTGGATTTAGATACTTTCGATGAAAAACTTCTAAGAGTAGTTATTAGCAACGCTTCACTGCCTCCATTCAGTTCTTAACTCACTACAGTCTGACTGATGATACCTCAGGCCACAACCATTTCTTTTGCCAAGGTCAACAATAATCTTCTAATTCCCAAAGACACTTGTCATGTTTCAGCTCTTAACTTGACCTTGACATAGCATTTGACAATGTTGATGACTTCTTTCTTCTTTGGTTTGACATTTTCTCCTTGGCTTCCCTCTACTTTTTTTTTAAATTTTTATTTATTTATTTTGAGAGAGTGTGTGTGTGCAAGTAGGGGAAGGGCAGGGAGAGACAGGGAGAGAGAGAGAGAAGCCCAAGCAGAGCTTGAGCTCATGAACCACAAGATCATGACCTGAGCAGAAGTTGGATGTTTAACCTACTGAGCCACCCACTTGCCCCCCTACTTGTTATTTCAAATCTACTTTTCTGATCAATTGCTTTCTTCTTAGTGAAAATTACTAATTTTTATTTTCCTTTTTCCTGTGCAGCTTCCTTCTTGTGCAAATCCAACTTCTAATATGGAAAGCTACATCTAAGTGTGTCACAAGCATCTTAAATTCAGTGCGTTCAAAACTGAAGTCATTTTTTCCAGCCAGCTTTCTTCTCCTAGTGTATTTTTCTCTTGGTAAATTGCACCATCTTTGTAATCATCCATATTAGAACCCTGGGACTTATCCTTAACCACTCTTTTACTCTTTCTTCCATGTTCACTCGCTCATTAAATCCTTCTGCACGTACCTCTTAAATGTCTATCATTTTCCCCTTCTCTCCATCGTATTTGCCTCTGTATTGGTTCAGGCCTTCATCACTTCACCGTAATTGGATGCTCTCCTTATGGTCCTACATCCATCCCTCCAATCCATCTACTACACTACTGTGACAGCTGGCCTCTTGAATTGTAAATATGTTTAGGCTACTCTCCTTGGAAGGTATTCATGGTATCCATGCTCTGACTTCTGCTTACCTGTCAAGCTCATCAATCACAAACCCCCAACACCCCAGGGTCTGGCCACCACAACTATAGTTCTCTGAATGGGCGGAGGCATTTCTGCATTTTGGCATATGCAGTCTTCCTTTCCTAAAATGTCTTTTTCCCTTGACTTTATAGCATACTCCATACATCCTGGAAAATTTAAATCAAGGGTCTTCTGTATGCAGACTTTAATTCTCTCGGGTAGTATTATAATCATTCTCTTCTTGTTAAGGCCTGCACATGTTCTATATATAGCACCAGTCCTATTCTATTGTGATGCTTGCAGGTCTTTCCTCCCTACCAGGTAACATGTTCACTGAAGGCAGGGTCAATGAACCTGTTATCTGTGCTTGGCACTTGCTTGGGGTCCATAAAGTTTTGTTAAATGGTTTGAATTAATTGTCATGCTACAAGGTCCTATATGGCATAACCTGGAATATAATACAATCATATGTAAATACTTGCTGTACATGACTGGAGTATAATAATAATTAGAGTATAAAGCACCATGTTTCTGTCTGCCATGAGAGCTGGGTAAGGTATCATTCTGAAAAATCAAATTTCCTTTCTACAAACTAGAAGCCCTGTATGGTCAAACTGTCTCCTCCCTTGGGTATAAAGAGATCAGAATCCACCTGTTAGCGCTGATGGGCCAAACAAAACCCTTTCTGGCTCTAGGTGAGCAGAATCAAATTTGGCCAAGAAGCACTTGATTCTCTCAGTTCTGTATCTTAATGTGTGCAGGAAAGGCTGCACAGGTGACTGTGGGCCACCTTCCCTTTCCTCCTCCTCTTAACTTTGCTCTGGTCACCCTGATGGCCTTCAATAAAGACGCGTCACTGTCTCATTATTACCATCTCCATTGCAGCATTACAGGGTCCTTTGACCACAGTGTTGCTTCTCTCCCATCTTCCTCTCAGGGCCGTTAAGAGTGGGAGGAGAGAAAACAAAGACACCCGAAGGCCACAAGGTGAGACACACTCACCTTATCCCAGAAAGAGGATGGTTCCCAGGGCAATCCGAGACAGAGCAGAGTCCACTCCGATTTCCTAATCCCTATCTTGCAACAGCAGGCACGACACCCTCTCTAATTCAGGGCCTGGTGTGTATACACTACCAGCTGCGGTTGCCTAGGAAACCTGTCCTCCGCCTCCCGCAACCTTGGAGTGGGGAGGGGGACAACTGGGGTGGGGAAAGCAGCGGCCGAATCCGTTTCTGGATCACGTGGTGGCAACCTCCAGCCAATCAGCAGAGGTAGGGGTCCACCCGGAAGACCCCGCTGGTGCTGCTGGGAAATGGTGAGGAGCTAATTGCTCGCTGATCTCTTTGTGCCCGCACGCATCTTTTCGCCTGCCTTCGCAGGATCAGAGGACCGGCCCAGAGGCAACGAGTTGTGGGCATGATGGCAGGGACCTAGTCGTGTGGCTTCCTCCAGTCCCGGCTCTCTCCCACTGAAAGCCTTTAACCTTCAGGACCTGGAAGCCCGGAGCCTTGCTGAACTGGAACCTTAAAAGTTATAGCGCTGTGATGTCATAAGGCGACCAGACAGCCGGGACAGGCTCCGATCCCCCCCCTCCCCACCCCCGCCCCCGGCTCTGGTGTGGCCTCGGATCCCCAGCAATGTAGCTGAGTGCCGCCTCAGCTGCAGAGCGCGGAACGAGCACAATCAAAGGACTGCGAAGACAAACTAACGCCCTGGTGCCTCTGGAGAAGAGGACCCTCCAAGGGGCTTCTTACCGTTCTCAGGCCATCTCTTGAGGGTCCTTTCAGTATTCCAAAATGTTCTGGAGGCACAACATCTTTACAAAATCAAGTAGACCTTAGAGAGGGACAGGGAGGAACTTTTTAAAAAAAGGGTGGGCAGAAGAGCTGAGAAATGAATGAACTCAGTAAAAGGAAACATCAAAGAAACTGTAGCTCTCATTTCATTTTGCAGGTCTGCCTGTCCCAATATGGGAGTCACTAGCCACAGCCACGCGTTGGCTCTTGAACACCTGAACTGTGGCTAATCCGAATTGAGGTGTACTATAAAATACACATTGTACTTTTGAAGACTTAGTATTATTTTTGATATATTGGATTAAATAAAAACGCGTTATTAAAATTTTACTTTTTAAAAGAGACGATTAGAAATTTTTTAATTACACGTGCGACTTCTGTTTCTGTTGGACAGCGCTGCTGAATTTTTTGTGGTTCGGTTGGTTTGTGTAGAGTATGACGTTCAGTTCATGCAAAACAGTGCCTGTAGTGTTCTTTTTCGTCACCAGATGGCCTCCTCATCCAATAGACTAGTTTTAAACTTTCTCAAGAAAAATAGAAGTGCAGATTTTAAAAATGTCTCCTTCCATTTATAACTATCAACAATTCAACATACTTGTCATGATTCAATTATTTTTTCTATATTGTTGACTCTAAACGCAAGCATAGAAAAAAATTAACTAATTTCCCTTTACATTTCTTATTTCACAAGAATCTGTTTACATTTGTCATTAATTGCTGAATTAAAAATAAATTAATTAGAATATTTATGGCTTAAGGATTTGAAACAAATACCAGGGAAATCTGATTCAGATCTGTATGTTTAATATTATTTGAAAATCTAGTTGAACAATCTTAGCTGCCTGAGCAAGTATTCATCTTAGGGTATAAAGACTAGCTAAGGATAGTTTAGGAATCTAAACTTTTAGATTAAAAATTGGGATCAGAAATTAATGAGGAATTTTATACATCAAGCTTCTCGTTTTGGGAAATGCAGCTCTTTTGGATAAAGTACAGAGATTATCAAAGTACATTGTTAGTAATCTGTTGTGAATCTTCTGACCAGTGAAAGATGAGAGCTAACACACAGTTTTCTTTATGTTATATAAACAAGTAATTTTAAGACTCAAGGATTTGGCCAGTCAGAAATTGAGTCAGAGTTCCTGTGTAGCTTGTAGGCTAATAACCACTGGTGATTTGCCAAACTAAAGCCTTTGTCCTGAGTAATTCTTAAAGGAAGAATTGCCTGTTGTTAACATATTCTAGATGATATTTGGAGCAAAAGGTGATTACAGTTAAAAGCCATAGTCGGGGTGCCTGGGTGGCTCAGTCTGTTGGGCGGCCAACTTCGGCTCAGGTCATGATCTCACGGTTCGTGGGTTCCAGCCCCGCATCGGGCTTTGTGCTGACAGCTCAGAGCCTGGATCCAGCTTCAGATTCTGTGTCTCCCTCTCTCTCTGCCCCTTCCCCGTTCACGCTCTGTGTCTCTCTCTCTCTCAAAAATAAATAAACATTTTTTAAAAAGCCATAGGAAAAATACAAAACCAGTGATGATCTTGTTAATTTCCTCTTCTCAACTTTAAAGTTTACAATGTGGTTTTGTGTCTGTATAAGAAACAGTAGAAAATGAAACTGCTAAAAACTCCAGCGTGTTAAATAAACATTCTAGTGAATTAAGACTTCATTCATCTCTCTATTTATATTCCTAGACAAAGACTAATTCATATACATTTAAATCTGTTTACTTATGGGTAAAAGTATCTTGAATCTGAAAAAATGTTATGAAGATATATTACCACTGATAGCAAACTTACTGTGTTGCTGCCTGATTTAAAGAAGAATCATTTCATCAACATAGATAGAGGTGACTTCTCAAACCTAAATAAGAAAATCTTGAGTTGCATACTAGTTGTGAATTCAAACTTTTTGAATTGGTTATTAAATTTATTTCCCCAAAAGCCCTATCCTTATTGCTGGAGAGCCGTGGAGACATCTAATTACAGTTTGACTTCTTAATGCCTTTAATTCCAGAGAACCAAAAACCTAAACATTTCAAATGCTATTTTAATTTTTATGTTCTTGTTGACATTTGATCCTGCTGCAAATTAGTACTTTTCTGTTAATGATGTTATTAATAAGGTTGTATGTGAAAATTTTCTGTCCCATGTTTGAATTTGATATACCATAAAAAAGTGAATGCAGCATAATTTAGGGCTTACTTTGGCAGTGGAGTGCTAATTATGTAGTGCTTATAAAGTCAGCATCAGAGGCCCTCATCATTAATATCTGGTAATCAATATATGTTATTCAATTAAAAGGAGTTTTCTGAAGTGGAATTTTTAATTAGATGAACAGATAGTATTTCTAAAGGGTCTATCTTAAAAAGTTAAATAATCTTTGCCCATGATTTGCTAACATATAATGGACAAGATTTTCTTAAAAGACAGCCAGAATGGAATTGTAAAGAAGGAGTTACCCTGTTGCAGACAACATGACCTCTTCATTTTACTTCATTTTACTATCCCCAGTTATGTTTAGCTGTAAGGTAGCAAATTGAATGACAGTGAATTTAACCAGGGATGGGAGTCTTACTTCACTAGAGAGCTGAGCAGTTCTTTGTGTGTGAGAATTCTTTCCTCTTTACCTCCTTTCTTTTGCATCTTTTATTTATACCCTGGGCTCAGAAAGTTGATTACATCCCTCAGGTTATAGCACATTATCATCATTTGTCCATATGAGGTCCTTGCTTTCTTTTACCTCCCAATTCCTTCTCCAATCCACCCCCATCTCAACCACACCCCCCACAATCTAATGTTTCTTATAAACCTTGAGTTGTGTATTTCTCTTTGAAAAACAGGCAGTATTGTTTTGTGGGTATGTATTTTTGATTTATATAAAGGGTGCTATGCTTTAAATTTTATTGATTCTTTTCCATTCAGTACTATTTTATGATCTTTGTTTTTGTATGTTCATGTAGGTCATTGTTTCTATATTCTGCACAGTATTCCATAATACACATCTACCAACTTTTATCTTTTGCTTGTTCCCCTATCTTGGGCACCTAGGTTGACTCCAATAAACAATATGGTATTGAACAGCCTTGTAATTGCTTTCTTACAGACAGTTTCTCCAAGATGTATGTCAAGAATAGAGTTACTGGGCAAAAGGCAAACACAGTTTACTAAATACCATCTGATAACTTTCCAGAACGGCTGTCTCAGATTTTCCTTCCTCCAACAGTGCTTGACAATTCTTATTCACCTTGCTGGGGAAATATAATTAAAACTCAGATCTCCTGACAACCCAAAAAACCTCTCCACAACAGTAGAAGGAAAAGAAGATAAGTTTTGTTACTGAACAAAATTAAACATTAAACCAGAATATGATGGACATCACAGGCAATCCCCTAAAGAGATTGCAGACAGCAGATACAACCTATCCCATACATGTTCTCAAGTAATAACTAGTCCTCAAATAAGAGGATTTGACAGCACCATTTGTCATACCTTTAGGATGAACGTTCAGTTCATCCTAAATTCACCTGGTAATTGGGGTGACCCTCTATGTTAGCTAATTGACTTTATCCAAAGGAAAAATAAACTCATGTCTTTATGGCAGAAGATAGTTTGGGAGCAGGGCAAAGTTAGTTCCTACCCTCCCACAGAAATTGGGACACAAGGGTGCTATTGACAGACATTCTTTTTTTATTGCAATATAGTTGACATACAATATTGTCTTGGTTTCAGGTGTACAATAGTAGTTCAACAATTGTATACAAGAGTAGTTACCACCTGTCTCCAAAGTTATAATATTATTCACTATATTCCCTATGCTGCACTTTTCATCCCAGGACTATTTTATTACTGGAAGTTTGTACCTCTTAATCCTCTTTACCTATTGCATCCAACCCTCCACTTCCCTCCCCTCCAGCAACCATGATTTTGTTCTTTGTATTTATGAATCTATTTCTCTTTTATTTGTTCATTTGTTTTGTTTTGTTTTTAGATTCCACATTTAAGTAAAATTGTGTGATATTTATCTTTCTGTCTGACTTATTTCACCTAGCATAATACTCTCTAGGTTCATCCATATTGTTGCAAATGGCAAGATTTCATTCTTGTGTATAGCTGAATAATATGTATATACTTGGAAGTAACCCAAGTGTCTATTGATAGATGAATGGGTAAAGAAGATGTCTTCACAATCTATATATCACAGTGTGTTAAGTATTACCTTTTATACTCCAAACCAGTGCTACTTTGACTCTGTAGGGATTTATCCACATTTTTCCATCTGTAATATTTTACAATAAAATACTTGAGAAGTTAACAGAACAACTGTGAGACACACCATCCCCCACTCCTGACCATTGTCTTTCGTTTCTTGATTTGGTGAAGCTAACTTACTACGACATTTAAAACACTGGGGATTTGCTCCTGTTTTCATCTGTCTATACCCCAGACTAGTGGAATTCACTAAGTGAATCTTCTCCATTGAACCAAACTTTCCCTCAGGTGGACCGTTGCAAGATCTAGTGGGAAGACAGAATGTTAGTGAGTCCTTTTCTCTACAGATATGCAGTCATTTTCCCAATGGAATTTCCAGTATTAAAGTTGATATTTTGAGCTCCATGTATATGTCTCATGTCTATTTCCCAGTTGGTTTGAAGCTTGAGAGGGAAAGAAAGGGGTTTTGCTTTCTAAAGCCGGATTCTATAGTCTGGTTTAAATGTATTTTTGTATAATCCAAATGTTTGGAGTTTAAAATGCATATTGACCCTGAAAAAGACAGAATATTCTATTAGTCAGAATAAATAACTCTTTTTTTCATTTTAGGAAAGGGAAAGTGTGCTATACTGTTACCATAGATCTACCTCCTAGCTACATGCATACAGAGATGATAGTATCTGTGGAATCTAGAGCCAGCCTACACAGAAACACTTGATTTGCTTTATAAACCATGGCTAATGTGCACATCTGTGCACTTGACAAGAGGTCTTCAGAAAGAGATGTAGCACTGTTATTAAACACAGGGAACTCTAAGACAATTACTAATTGTGGCCAGCACCATTTTGCTAGCTCTGCCAGAATGATCATTGTATGAGCCAACCTGCAAATCCAACACCTGAGTAGAAGCAGAATTTCAGTTGTGCAAAAACAAGATGAGCTCCACCAAGCAGAACATTAGACTGTAATTAGTAACTTTAAGTGACCCTCTTATATCATATCTAGGACATCAAAAATAAGAAAGGCATTTATGCCCTTGAAAACATTAGTAACATATAATAAAAGCTAACACATATATAACGTGAGTGTCTCATATGTATTTTTATTTGTATATATGTATTCATAAATAAACAGAAGAATTTTACCTAAGATACCAGGTTTTATGTCAGAATTACCAAGTTTTTAAATTATTGTGCTTAGGAGACTTTATGCATTTAATTCACCTTTTGTTTTAATACATAATCACATTTAAAATCATCCCAGACATTTTTTCTTTGAAAGCTATATTAGCAGTCTTTCATTCTTATTTTAAAAATCTCTAGGGTGCCTGGGTGGCTCAGTTGGTTAAGTGACTGACTCTTGATTTCGGGTCAGGTGATGATCTCACCACTTGTGAGTTCAAGCCCTGCATCGGGCTCTGTGCTGACAGCACGGAGCCTGCTTGGGATTCTCTCTCTCCCTCTCTGTCTGCCCTACCCCTGCTTGCACACACACTCTCTCTCCCAAAATAAATAAACTTTAAAATTTTTAAAAAAAAATCTCTATTGACAGGACATGTACCCCATGCCTGATCTAAATCTGAAATACTACAGACCCTGTTATCTTTGTCTTTTTTGATCTTCAGTAAAGATACCTACTTATTCCAATATTACAAAGTCCATATTCTAGGGGTGCCTGGGTGGGTCAATCGGTTGAGCATCTGACTCTTAGTTTCTGCTTAGGTCATGATCTCACAGTTCGGTTCATAAGATCAAGCACCAAGTGGGGCTCTGTGCTGTCAGGAGACTGCTTGGGATTCTCTCTCTCTCACTCCCTGTGCTTCCCTCACACATGCACTCTCTTACTCTCTTTCTCGAAATAAATAAGCATTTAAAAAAGTCCATATTTTAGATCAGTTCTGTTCAATAGAAATAAAATGTGGACTATATATGTAATTTTATTTTATTTTATAAAAATTTTTTAACGTTTATTCAGTTTTGAGAGACAGAGAGAGACAGAGGGCAGGAGAGAGGGAAACACAGAATCTGAAGCAGGCTCCAAATCTGAGCCGTCATCGTAGAGCCTGATGCAAGGCTCAAACTCATACCTTGAGATCATGACCTGAGCCGATCATGACCTGGGCCACTTAACCCACTGATAATTTTAAATGTTCTATTAGGCATATTAAAAAAGTAAAAAGAAACAGGGGAAATTAACTTTTTATAATATTTTAAAAATCACATTATCATCAGAAAAGCCTTTTTTTAAAAAAAAATTGAGGTATGATAGGGAGAATGGAGGATGAGCTAGATGGGTGATGGGGACTAAGGAGGACACTTGTGATGTGTTGTATGCAAGTGATGAATCACTGAATTCTACTCCTGAAACCACTATTGTACTGTATGCTAACTAACTAGAATTTAAATAAAAATTTGAGAAGAAAAAAATAAATAAACTTTCTGGGGCACCTGGGTGGCTCAGTCATTTGAACAGTCAATTCTTGATTTTGGCTTGGGTCTGGATCTCACAGTTTGTGTGTTCAAGCCCTGTGTGGGGTTCTACGCTGACAGTGGGGAGTTTGCTTGGGATTCTTTCTCCTCCTCTCTCTCTTCCCCTTCTTAGCTCATGCTCTCTCTCACTCTCTCAAAATAAATAAATTAACTTTAAGTAAAAAATAAACTATTTCTTGCACTACAAAACAATTTAAGTATAATTGGCATACAACATTATATTAGTTTCAGGTATACAAATTTAATATTTGTATATATTGCAAAATGATCGCCATAATAAATCTGGTTAATATCCATCATCATATATAGTTACAGAATTGTTTTTTTCTTGTAAGGAGAACTTTTAAGATTTACTGTCTTAGCCATTTTCAAATATGCAATACAGTGTTATTAACTATAGTCATGATGCTGTATATTGAATCCTCATGATTTTTTATTTTATAACTGGAAGTGTGTAGCTTTGACTCCCTTTACCTATTTTGCCCAAACCCCAATCTCCACCTCTGGCAACCTCCAATCTGTTTTCTATTTTCACAAGCCTGTTTGTTTGTTTGCTTGGCTTTTTTTTTGTATTCTGTATATAAATGAGATCATACAGCATTTGTCTTCCTCTGTCTGACTTATTTCACTTAGCATGATGCCTTCAAATACCATTCATGTTGTCACAAATGGCAAGATTTCATTTTTTTATGGCTGACTATATATTTTGGCCATTCTTTATCGAATATATTCTTTATCAATTCATCTGTCAATAGGCATTTAGATTGTTTCCATATTTTGGCTACTGTAAATAATGCTTCAAGTTAGTATTTTCATTTTCTTTGACTATTACTTAGAAGTGGAATTGGTGGATCACATGGTAGTTCTATTTTTTTTTTTTTTGATGAACCTCTATACTGTTTTCCCCAGTGGCTGCACCAATTTACATTTCTACCAAGAGTGCATGAGGATTCCTTTTTCTCCACATCCTCACCAACACTTATTATTTCTTTTCTTTTTGATAACAGTCTTTCTGACAGGTGTGAGGTGATAGATACATCTTGTGATTTGGATTTGCATTTTTGTGATGATTAGTGATGTTGAGCAACTTTTCATGTGATTGTTAGCTATGTGAATGTCTCTTTTGAGAAAACATCTATTCAAATCTTCTGCTGCTTTTTTTTTTAATTGGATTGTTTGGAGATTTTTTTTTTCTATTCAGTTGGATGAGTACTTTGTATATTTTGCATGTTACCCCTTATCAGATACATGGTTTACAAATATTTTCTTCCATTCAATAAGTTGACTTATTTTGTTGATGGCTTCCTTTCCTGTGAAGGTGAAATCAATGATATTTTTTAGCCAACATGTAAAAATATTTTCATTTCAACATGTAATATAAAAGTCATTAGTGAGCTATTTAATTCTTTCTTTTCATATGAAAATTTCAAAATTCAGAGTATATTTTATCCTTACAGTGTGTCTGAATTCAGACCAGCCACATTTTAAGTGCCTGTGAATTGTGGCTATCATATTCAATTATATAGTTCTAAATGATTGTTTTTAATGTTTTCATTTAGAATTTGGATGCATAGTAAGCTTAGGCTTGGCTTCACTGAAAGCACAAAATAATCATAGCTTTATAAAGAAAGAAATGTATTTCTCTGTTATACAAAGTTTGGAGATAATGGTCTGGGGTTAGTAAGGTGTCAGGACCCAGTTTTTTACCTTGTTTCTCTCTGTTATGGCCTTTATTAATAGGGTTGCTTCATGGTCTAAGATGCTTGCCTTTTCTCCAGTCATCACATCTGCTTTCTAGCCAGCAGATAGGAGGAAAGAGAAGGAGAAGTTTTATATAATAATCATATACCATCAGCCAGAACTTAGTCACAAGTCCACAGATAGCTGCAAGAGAGACTGGTAAATCTAATGTTAATTCAAGTTAGCCCTATGTCTAGCTTAAAATCGAACATTTTGTCACTACAGAAGCAAAAGAAATGGGTAAGGAGGGGAAACTAGTAATCTTTCTTTCAAGAGGGTCTTCGAAAACTCAATGCATTTCTGAAGAGATTTATTTTATGTTTATTTTATTTTTGAGAGAGAAGGAGACAGAGTGTGAGCAGGGGAGGGGCAGAGAGAGAGGGAGACAAAGAATCCGAAGCAGGCTCCAGGCTCCAAGTAGTCAGTACAGAGCTGACATGGGCCTAGAACCCATGAACCATGAGATCATGACTGGAGCCAAAGTTGGATGCTTAACCAACTGAGTCACCCTGGTGCCTGGATACAGTAATATTCTTAAAATGAATTCATTTGTTTTTAATTTAGTAAGTGAATACTTTAGTAGACAGTTTGGGTTTGTTTGAGAAGGGGAAGAACAGAGGAACCAATGAAGGGGAGTAAAATGTCATACAATCAAATAAATGGGAGAGAT
The DNA here is from genome assembly GCA_028646485.1 of Cryptoprocta ferox. NCBI lineage: Eukaryota > Metazoa > Chordata > Mammalia > Carnivora > Eupleridae > Cryptoprocta > Cryptoprocta ferox. The sequence continues at coordinate 38,422,198 of CM053560.1, forward strand.
TCACTATGTCATTTGGAGCCTCACTGTTATTTTCTTTACTTGACTGGGCCATTCTTAGGGAGCAGGGTCCCTCTCTCAGTCTCTGTCTTCAGGTCTTAGAAGTGTACTTGCCACACTGTGGTTACTTGACAAGTGTGTGTTTTGAAGTAACGGAGAACTCTTCCCCATTATAGAGACTCCAGGAAATAACCCCTGAAATGCTGCAATATCCTTTTACTAACCAAAGTTGGTTGAGTTAAAAAGATACTTGAGTAAAAATGGTGATTTTAAAGAAATCACATCAAATTCTTTTCAGTTTAATCATGATTGAGATTCTCATTTAGAAATATTTCAGCAGCCTCTCCACTGGGTTCAAAGAGGGAGAATAAACTGGAAAAGATTAAGCCCCTTCTAAAGTTGTAGATCAGAGAATGGACACAAGAGAATAACTGAGATGCTTGCAGGCGAGATCTTTGTTTCATAGTTCTAGACATTTCTCCTTTCCTTGGATGCACTTTACATTTTTAATTCTTCACTTATGAGTTTTACTTCTTCTTATTCAGTTGACATGATTACTTAATTCATCTGCAATCATTGTTTTGAATGCCTCTATTCTTTAGATTGCCATTAAGAATTTTCCAACTGTATATTCCATTTGAAGAAAAAACATTCGTTTCTTCAAGGCTTTTCAAAATAGTCTTAGATTTTGTCACTAATCTCCTTCCTTTTGGTTTTATTTCTAAGTTCAATTTAAATGAGTTGCTAAGCATTAGGAGTGCTATTTGAGCCATAAATACAGAGACTCAAATGAGAGTCACGCTGTACATTGATGAACAATTGTAATGAGTGACTGACAGATACTTCAAATTATAAGCTTATTGTGTTTCCTTTTCTTTTTTATAATGACAACACACTGTCCTAATTTGTAGAATATCTCAATCTTCCCCAGTTTTCTAAACTATCAAAGCATATTTACTAGAGAGGGCTTTAAATTTAGAATTTCACTACAAAAATCTCTTGATTAGAACAACTATTCTCAAGCGTTTTGGTCTCCTTTATACTCTTAAAAATTATTGAGGATGACAAAAAACTTTTGTTTGTGTGAGTTATACTAACTGATACCATATTAGAAATTAAGACTCAGAAATTTAAAACATGTTTATTTTTAAAAGAGTAAATAATTACATGTTAACATAGCATGTTTATACAGATAATTGCACTTTCTGAAAGAAAAGCTTTAGTGGGAAGCAGCATTGTTTTACATGTTTTAAAAGTCCTTTAGTGTCTGATTTAAGAGCATATGTCTTGATTTTTACATCTGCTTTTGCAGTGAGCTGTTGCAAAACCTCAGCTCATGTAGCTTCATACACTCATGAGAGAATGGGAGTATTACAACCTAATATTGTTATGAAATCGGTTTTGACCTCACGAGCCTTTGAAATTATTGGCCACACATTGTGAACCACTGGTGTTGAACACTTGGTGTATGAAGAAAAAAGCCTTAATATTCATAATTGAGAGTAAAGAAGTTTAGAGTTCTAGGCCTAGAAGCTACTCCATTAGTTATTGGGACACAAGTTTTAAATACATTTTAAAATAATTTCCTCGCTATTTAGCTTGTAGAGGTTGAGATAAGTTTTAAAATTCTGACAAATTCACACGTGTTTGACATTATTGAGTCATTGACATTATTGACATAATATGAGGATATATATACATATGGAGCAGAACTTTAAAAAATCTTCAGAAGGGGTGCCTGGATGACTCAGTTGGTTAGGCCTCGAACTTTTGATCTCACCTCAGGTCCTGATCTTGGGGTCATGAGTTCAAGCCCTATGTTGGGCTCCAAGCTGGGCATGAAGACTACCTAAAAAACATGTCTTCAGAAGTTGTCTGTGATCTTACTATTCTAAATAATTAGCACCATCATATTGCCTGATAGAGTCAGCATGGTGCAGTAGAAATAGCTCAAGATTCTGAATTCTAACTTCAGAATTGACTGGCTTTGTGAATGTGGACGAGTTACTTCACTCCTCTAGGCCTCAGTGTCCCGATTTGTGAAATGGGAATACAAGTACTGCACTGCAGAACTGAAGGGACGAGCACAGGCGAGTACAGGATGCAGTTAAAGAGCTGATAGCTGTGACTTTAAAGATTAAGCCTCCACTTCACAATGTATCATGGATTTTGATGAACGGCCATGCTGAATTCCACCTGGAAGCAGGTGGGGGCAGTGGTGAACTGCAGGAGTAGGAAGGCTTAGGCAAACCTTAGCTGCAGATAGGCTGCAAAGACCCTACTGAAAGAACATAGGGCCTATACAAGCAAGATGCAGCCAGGGCATCAGAGGAGCACGCAGATCAGTTACCATAAGGTGCAGAGCCACAGAAGCCAGAAGCCAGAAACCAGGGTGAACCCAAGCAAGAAAGCCAAAGAGCAAGCCACCGGGTCACCAGAGGGGAGAATCAGATCAAGGTCAAGAATTAGGAACAATTAAGGACCCGGAGAGGGTGCAAAGAATATTGAGAGAGAAATTTCAGGGCCTGATTGAGCTTAGTGAGTGATGAAATCCTTTGAGGTGGTAGCCTGGGCCAGTCACACAGGCCCAGCCTGATCCAAAAGACAACCTGCCTCAGTGTGGCCATAAGAGGGGGTGGGGGCTTTTACTATGTTTCTACCCAGGTATCAGATGGATCTAGACTGAATGAAGTGACTATTCCCCCTACTCAGCCCTTCTTCCTTCTTCATCTTGTAGCAGAAGTGCTCTTTTCTATGGGGAAATCATTCCATATAGAAAAAGTAAGGTGACATGTTTTCCTGGTTTGCCTGGAACCAAGGGGATTCCCCAAGACATAGATTTTTTTTCCAGCTTTAAAACTGTAAGAATTCCAGGCAAACAGACGTGCTGGTCACTGTGTCCCACCATATAACCAACCCCCTACTGTAAAGCAGTGCACATATCACAAGTGAGACTGATGGAAGTCTTCACGAGGGACATTCTTCTCAAAGCTATCAGTAAAGACAATTCTATTGCTCTTGGCTGGACTAAGTTAGTGGGATGGATGTCACGATCTGCCAAAGGTCATTTCAACCACTGCAGGGAGAATTTCTGTCTGAGAGATAAAGATAAATCCTCATCCCTGATGATCATCTTGATCCAGCTGAGCCTAAAGCAAGACTACTTAGGGACCTTTCAGTGACATGAACTTACAAATTCTTTCTTCTGCATAAGTTTGGGTTTGGCTTCTAGCCTGGCTTAATATAGTGGGTACCTTGAATAGAAGGCAGCTTATAAATCATGGCATATACTTAGCTACTAGAAGCCTTTCTCATTTTGTGAGAATTAGAGCTGACTAGGTTAAAAGCTGTAATACGGGACTCCTAAAATATAAATTGCTCTGCTTTGACCAATGTCATATGACTGCCTGTCTTACATTGACTTGATGTGTCTGGTAACATGGCCTTTATTAGAATAACCTGTTTCCTTTTTTCTTTTCTTTTTTTTTCTTTTATTTTCTATTCTCTTTCCCTGTCTTTCTTTCTTTCTCTCTCTCTCACTCTTTCTCTTTTTAGATTAGCTTGCTTTTTGAATTCTTCTGGGTATTGTCAGGGATATCTTCTTGCTATAACTGTTCTCAGTATCTCCTCGCCCCTTTGTCTTAGCTCTTCTAGCACTATACCTTACTTTAAATATCCAACCACGTTTCTTCCAGCTCCTTGCCAGTGTTTAATGCTCTCAGCTCCACCAGTCTTTCTGAGTTCCTAGCTACCAACATTTCTCCCTGACCTACTTGACTACACCTTGGCCATGGTTTGCTCCAGTCCCTGCTTAACCTGGCCTGCCCTGGCTTCAGCACCAGGAGGGACTGAGAACTTTGGCTTAATCTTTAGACACCTGAATCTTGATCTTGGTTGCAACAGCCTGTTTTTGTCATTATTAGAAACATGGTCTATTTCCAAATAATTCTTTTGGGCTTTATGCTTTTTTAGTGGTCAAGAACTTCTTCTCTTGTGTTATAGAACTTTGGGTGGTTGGGTGGGACGGGGGATGGAGAATGGTAAACTTGCAGAATAGATTTCTGAAAATGATGAGTCAGGGCTGAGTTAAGAAGGATGCTGCTACAGCTACAGTTTTCAGATTTTAGTGGATATAAGAATAACTTGAGGGCCTTATTTAAATTGCATATTTCTGAGCATGTTTCCAGTGAATCTGACTCAGTAGGTCTGGGGTAGGGCCTAGGATTAAGCATGTTAAGTAAAAATATCAAGTGATTCTGATGTCATTAGTCTCTAGAGCATACTTTGGGGAATATTTTCTACGGTGTATTCAGAACATGTGCTTGGGGGAGGAAAGACCCTGATCGTCTGGGTATACTAGAATAGATACAGGGTGGATGATCTTTGTGATTTTCAAATCCTTTTGGGTCTTTTATGATGCTTGGCTTGTTTTCCTTAAGCAGTTTGGTAAGCTTGGAAGTCAGGATGGAGAAATTTATATACGTATATATATATACATATATACACACACACACACACACACATATATATATATGCCTAATGCACATGTATCACTGATGTCTCAAGGGGAGATGATTCTAGAGAACTGACATTTAGAGTATAATATTCTGATTAATTCAGCTCAAAAAAGAGCTAGTATTGCTAGCAGCAATTCAAGGTCATAGGAGAGAGTGGGCCAGGTCCCTGGAGTTATGAGACAATCATCCAGAATACAATTGCATCTCAATCCAGCATGTATCAAAAGATGGTGTTCTCTAGTTGGGGCACTTTCACAGACTGGTTGGGAAGTCTCAGAGTCCCTACATCTGCATTCTGGGAGGGATGAACATAGACCATTAGAACCAGGGCTCCCAGCATCAAGATGGCAGCTTCTATTGTACTGCAAGTGCACTGAAGTACTGATAATTCCAGCATATCTCAGGAAGGCATTGCTTGGCTGCTGGTTTCTGGACAGAGTCCAGGAAAACCATAGACCTCTCTAGGGTAGTGGAGTGCCAGGTCTAAGGTGAACCACAAATTCTGAGACCTATAGGGAAAAAAGGGATATATATTACACGAAGGGTTAGGGATTTTTAGTAAAACTGAACAGTTATCATGAGTATCTGGTTTCTCAAGTCGGCCACCAATGGTTTCAGTTTCACTGGGGCAACAAAGGCTGCAGCACTATTTCGTTTCTGGGGGTGTCATTCACATAGAATGCAATGGGCTCCATGGGCTATTTTTAATATAGTAATATTGGGGACAGCATTGTATAAAAATAGATGTGGCCTCTAGTTATCAGGCAAAGTTTATGGTTCCTGAAACTACTTAGGTTGGTAGAACTTTTGGAGGATGTAGATTAATAGATGCAGGTGCTGGGGTTGTTCCATGATGAGATTCATCCTTTGATAAGGGCCTCATTACTCCAGAGCTGATTGTTTTTCCACTCTCTTTCTTCACTGAGGGCTTGTAAATGGCATAGTGCCTCACCTGCCCAAGTGCAAAGAGGAAGAGAAAGGTTGGAGTCAGGTTAGCGGAAGTGACTCAGTTTAAGGTGATCTTAAGGAGGTCACCAAGTTTGAGAATAGTGAAGATACCTGAGCTGGTATTTAAGGGGGCATTGAATCAGCTTCAGTCATCTGCACAGAATCACAACTATTTCCACTTAGGTGGCCTAAATGGACTGACTATTGAGAACTTCCTGAAACTAATTTAGAACGGCTTTATTCCAGTCCAAACTGAGTAAACTAAATGAAATTAGTGATCTAGGCCAAGACTAAGCTATAGCTCTGGTATTACTATTGAAATTTCCAGACCCAGTCACCACCTTTAGGCATCCTTCCAAATCCACCACAATTAAGCTGTGGATTACCCAAAATAGCCAACCAGGAAACTATGCTTATTAGCACTAGAGGTTTTTATCTCTAACCCTCCTGATTTGGTGGTTTATGAGGAAGTCTAAACTTTAAGGCACCTGTCTTTAAGTCTACAGGTCAAATATTTTAGCTAAAACTAAAGCCATGCCAAGAGGCTAGACAGAGTCTTATGTTTCTTTCAAATGTATTTGGATGGCTAAGGAGAAAGATTGTAAGATGCCGGAATACAGCTCCAGCAGGTCCAGGGCTCCCTGAAGGATGGACGGTGTCAGCGAGAGGTAGAGTGAGAGAGCCTAGGATTTCTTTCTGATCACCAGGCAGGCATCTCTGCACTGACCTGAGAGTCCGCTTTATTTATTGAAAAAATGTATGGGGTACAAAACAGAAGTGGCAATTGCCTTAGACAATGATTTCTGATGACAAAGCCTTTGGTATGCAAAAATTTCCCAGAACATAGATTGGTAGAAGACTCATTCATAATCTTTATCAATAGTGATTGATGTAGGTGACTTAGCTGCTTATCATATGGGGAAGGAAGGTATCTTTAGCATTCAAATACAAGGCAATGTTTTTAGCATAGCAAAGGCAAAAGTTAGTTCTTTGTGAGTAAGGGTCAATAGCCTGTTTTCTTGAGGGGAAGAAAAACAGGTTTCTCAGGAAATGTAATATTTGTTCCCATAAACACAAAAGAAGAAATTCCTATAATAAGTTCCTTCACAGGTGCAATCAGCATTTCAGGGCTAGAATAAGGAGAGAAGTCACTCCTGATACCAGTCAACAAGGCACCTTGGGGGTTGGTGCTCAAGCAAAAATAATTGAGTGGGGGGTACACATCAGTCGCCATCTGATGGTGGGAGGCCCCCACCTTGCAAACCTGCCTTACATCACAAGGAGTTTTCTCAACTTTAGTGAGGTCAGAAAATGGCTCCCAGCAATAAGAGAAACAAGAGAATTAGGTGATGGACTTCAGTTTTCAAAATACTTAGGAATGCTATGACCTTCTGCATGGCCTTGAGCTGGGGGTGGTATTCCTCTATGAATATTTGGGGTTAATGGGCAGAGTAGGCACTATTGACAGAACCCATGAGGTTAACTTCAGAGCTTTCAGGTATCAGAGTTGCATAAAAGCCTCTATCCCATGGGTGACAGATGTAGAGAGCAGAAAGCCAAGAAGTGGGAACCAATGACTTAGATTTAACTGGGAAGTGGGTGGAGACTTGCAAAGTAAAAGAAAGCTGAAATGAAACTAGGAAAGGGCAAGTCACCAGAATTGAAGCCATATCTAAGGGAGAAACCAGGACAAGCAGGGACTGAAAGCTGAAATCTAAACCAGTCCATCGCCAGAAGGAAAATCTTGGTCAAAGCCAGGACCCAGTATATTACAAGATCGTGAGGTGCCTGGTGGAGATATCTCAAGATTGGGATGGAGGAGCAGTCTCCCTTGAAGGAGGTGACTCTGCTTGGTCCAAAGGATCCCCAACGTGTCTTCTACTGGTACTCCACATTTCTTCATTCATTTATACAGCCATCATACATGAAATACCTACTATGTGCTAGTCACTGCTATAAAATGTCCATATAAATCAGTGAGAAAAAGATATTCAAGAACTCAATGCTACCCTGTTCAACGCGACATATAGGAAGAAGTTCATTTTTACAGAACCAAAATAACTCTTAGTCAACATGTATCCATCTTCACAACGCTCTTTCACAATGGCTCTCCTGGCAGTGGGCCCAGCTGGTCAGCCAGCACTGCTGTTTCCTAGCATTTCCTAACCAAGCAAAGGCATCATTGCCTGTGGCTCTGCATTCATTGATTTTTATGGTGTTTCTTCAACTTGAAATTATTTCACCTTTTTGTTCATGTTAGAGCAGCTACTTAAAGTCTTGAGAGCATTCATGCTTTATATATGTACGCTCATGTGCAGTGTTAAATGCATCCTTATCTCTAATATAATTTAATTTTCATAGTCCAACTTTCTACACCTGTGTAAAAACATACTCCATTAGTGGTAGTTGGAATGCTGGCATTGTCAATTGGGCTTTAGGCAAACCAATGTTTATGATTGGCTGAGAATCATCTTGAAGAGACACTAGAAACATTACCTTTAGATTAATTTGAAACCATTTATTGAGTGCTGACTATAAGTCAGGCACTGTGTTGACTATATCATAGTAATAGTGCTTATAAAGAGCTCACTATATGTTAGACACTATGTTAAGTGCCTTATATTATCATGTCACTCAATCTTCACAACAGTCCTGTGAAGAAGATACTATTACTCCCATTTTTAAAAAATTTTTTAACGTTTATTTATTTTGGAGAGACAGAGAGAGAGACAGAGCGCAAGCAGGGGAGGGGCAGAGAGCAAGGGAGATACAGAATCCAAAGCAGGCTGAGCTGTCAGCACAGAGTCCGATGCAAGGCTTGAACCACGAACCGCAAGATCATGACCCGAGCCTAAGTCGGACGCTTAACCGACTGAGCCACCCAGGCACCCCTATTATTCCCATTTGAGTTGAGAAAATGGAGATGCAGAGAGTAGCTCACCTAAGGTCTCACAGCTAGACTGTGACAGAGCTGGTATCCAAACTCAAGCAGGCTGATTGCAAAGCTCATGCTCTTAACCCTAAATATATCACCCATTTCATGTAATGTTCACAATAATCCTATGAGGTCTACATTATGACTGCTCTTTTACAGGTTATAACATCAATATTACAGATATTAGAAACTGAGGGTTGGGACACCTGGATGGCTCAGTCAGTTAAGTGTCCGACTTTGGCTCAGGTCATGATTTCACCCTTGAGGGTTCAAGCTCTGTATCAGACTCTGTGCTGGCAGCTCAGAGCCTGAAGCCTGCTTCATATTCTGTGTCTCCCTCTCTCTCTGCTCCTCCCCTGCTTGCACTCTGTCTCTCTCAAAAATAAACATAAAAATTTTTTTTAATAAAAAAGAAAAATTAAAGTTTTAGGGGAATTATTTGCCTTCATTGAGTAGGTAGTTTTGGGCCCAGGAAGTCTGATGCCACCATGCCCTTCTGCTCTTTCTCGGTATACTATGCTGCCAGTATGTAATACAATTGGAATTCAAATCCTGCCTGATTTCAGAATCCCTAACCAATCCAATCCCAGTCAATCTCACACAGTTCTCTTTGTTTGTTTTGATTAATGATTTATACTAAGATTTAGAAGCAGTGGGATAACTATTGCACCATTTAACTCCACTGGAATTATTGAGGAACTTTTAGAAACAGAATGCCTTAAAATGCTTTTTTATGAAATCTTATGTTGATTATTCATTTGCCTTCCAGAGAGAGATATTAGAATGCCTTTGGTAAAGTGCAGTCAGAAAGCTCTTTGATAATATTGGAGTTCTCCATTTGAAGAAGTAGAGTCTAGCAGATCTGAGTAATAATGTGCTGTAAAATTATAATAGAAGTCCATTGGAAAAACAATACAAATGACAGATATTAGGCTTACATGCAACCTTTCCTATCTTTCAGAAAGAATTCTGCTATTGCCACCTCATGCTTTAAAGATGACTCTGCCTTCTACTTCACTGAAAAGTACAAGCCCTCTGACATGAAACCTCCCTCATCTTCAGCTCAAACTTTTTCTCAGTATTCATCTCCCTTGTATTCTCTTTTCTATTTCTGAAAAAGAATTCAATTTCCTACATTCTAAATTTAATCCTTGCTCTCAAGGGCCTGTACCAGGTTGGGGTCTTATGGAGAGACTAGATTGGATAGGGGGTTTTCCTACACTAGATGGGAGCTGGCTAAATTATAGGGGTGTGCATGAGGTGCAGACCAAGAAGAAGGCCAACGCCAGTATTGGAGATAAGTATCAAGCACCCATAGCAAGGAGAGGCCTTCAAGGCTACAGGCAAGCAGTCAGATTCAAGAGAGGCAGGGAGAGACCAGAAAGTGGAATTATGGTGGGTCCAGATAAAATGGTTTAAGACATAGGCAAGAACAATGGGAGCTTCTTTTGGGTGATGAGTATAGCAGGTGAAGAGAACCAGGTGCTGATTCTATCCTTATCCACTGGCCTCTTCCATATCTTCTCCTTTTCTTGAATCTACAATTTTTCTTTCTACATTTTATCTTTCCCCTAGCCTATACACTTTTTCTCCCCCTTTCCAAAAGGCCACAACTTCCCTTAATCTCTTTATTTCCTTAAGCAAGTGTCATCTTCCCCCCCCCCCACTTCCTTTCCAGTGGCCAAATTCAATGGCGAAATTCAGTTGCCATCAGGCATTAAATATTGTTGAAGGTGCCCACCCTTGAAACTCCTCTCTTGCCTGTGCTCTCCCCCTACCTCACTGGATGTTGTTCCTTCTTCTTTGGATTCTTAAATATGTATTTCTTTTTTTAAAATGTTTATTTCTTTATTTTGAGAGAGAGAGAGACAGAGAGAGCAAGTGAGCAGGGAGGGGGTGCAGAGAGGAGAGAGAGAATTCTAAGCAGGCTCCATGCTGTCAGCGCAGAGCTCAATATAGGGCTTGAACCCACAAACTGTGAGATGAGGACCTGAGCAGAAACCAAGGGTTGGATGTTTAACTGACTGAGCCATCCAGACATCCCTAAATATTTGTTTCTTAAGAATATGTTCTTGGCCTGCTTCTTAGCCCTCTTCTGTCTCCCCTGGCATACCTATCCAACTGTATGACTTGGATTATCCTCTCTACCCAGGTGACACCTCAATCTGAATCATGAGCTTTGACCTTGACCTTTTACATTTCAGTATCCAGATAGACACCTAAACCTGTGTCTCATCTGCACATTAAATTCTGTATGGCCAAACATTAACTAATTATTCTTCCACAACCAGCTACTTTTCCTGTGTTTTTGAAAATTCCTGTGAATGATATTTATGAACTCTCCATCCCCCAAATTCTAGGCTTTTGGGTCAATACTTACTCATTCTATATTTAATCAGCTATCAGATTATGTTGATTGAAATATTTTTAATATATATCCCCTCATTTCTATTATTATTTCCTCTTTCTCAGTGCCCTTCATCAAAAAAAACTTTAGTAGCCTGATAGCTGACCTTTCTACTGTTAATTTTCTTTCCTTCCAAAGTATTTGAATTGCTAATTTCTTTTGAATAACATCTGTCATACCTCTCATTAAGACTCTTAACTATTAAAAAAAATCTAAGCATCTTAATATAGCATTCTAGTTTCTTCATAATCTGCGCCCAACAAATTTTTCTATTTTTATTTCTGACTTCGCCAAACCTTTGCTCTCGAAAAACAGACTTATTCTTTTCTGTAAGTGTCCTATAATTTCTCTCTCCCATGCCCTTAATATTTCTTAGACCAGAATGATCTCTAGTCAGAGCTCTAGTACAGCTTCTCATGTACAAATCCTACAACTTTCAAAGCCTAGCTCAAATACTTATCCCATGTAGGTTTTCTTGACCTCTCTAGATAGCAGTAATCTTTATATCTTCTAATTTACCATATCACTTTATCTGTACCTTTTTCCTAGTGCTTATTACCCTCTGCTTTGGATTTTGATTATTCACATGCTTATTTTATTATCTCCATGATTTGATTATACACATATTGAAAAACTGATTCATCTTTATATTCCCAAAGTTCCGGGTATAAATATTTGAACAAATTTGATTGGACCCACCAGATATTCCGCGTACTTCTTTATATTTTCCAATACCCTTTGCCATTAGACTTGGGGCAGATAACTAGTTCTGGCAAATATCTGTAAGGAGTTATGTGTAACACTTGGAGTTTGACATATTTGGGAACAGATGAGAATTCTCCACTCTTTCTTCTCCTTCTGTGACAGTCTACAAGGCCATGTGTTCCAGCTACAATTTGGTGGAGTTTCTATGTCTGAATCTCTGATCGTGTAGATCAGGGCTCCCTCTGAACTGTACTAGTTGTGTATCTAAGCCTCTGAAATTTCAAAATTAATACTTTACTGCAGCATAGCCTTGTCTTAGCCTGACAGATAGAGGAAGTATTCAATATATTTATGAATGAAAAAATGAAGGTGTCTATTGAATAAATTGTGTTGGTGGAATTGTTCAAGAAGCATGTTCCACAGCCTGTAGGAAGTTCCAGTTTCATAGATGACTGTGCAAAACAAGCAATATCATCAGATTGTAAGTAGTCAACCATTTAATATCATTCTTCCTACAAATAGCTTATAAATCTTTTGCTTTAAAAATTTATTTGATAGTTTACTATGTATGTAGTTTCCTGGTTTGTTTTCTTTTGGGGGGGTGTAGCAAAATTTGAAGTTAGGTATTAGAGATGCTTGCTTATTGAAAGGTAAAATGAGGTTTTATTGATGCCATCAAATGCATAATCCTTATCTTCCTCTGGCTTACCAACAGCCTGTAGCACTCCTTTCATGAATTGATTCTTGATGCTTAAAATGACCATACATGAAAAATTTATAAGCAAAACTTACTAGTATTCAAAGGATGCTGGCTGTTTACCTTTGAGACATTTAATATAACTTTTTTTTCTTAAAGTATTTGGAAAAGATGAAAAAAGTTTAAAGAAGAAAATAAATGCTTTCACAATCCCAGAGATAACTTCAGTTACAATATTACAATCTGCAAGGCTTGGTGAGCAAGGTTATAGTTTGTTGAAATGAATTCAGCCCTGAATGAGTTAAGTATGTTTGTTTGACTCTGAAGGGTATGCCTCTGCAATTCTGTGTATTGTCTTCCCTGGGCAGGGCAGAATGCTTTGGCTCTTGACCTCTCTCCTTATCAAAATCTAAGCTAAGCTTAGTAAAGCTGTCTGGTAAATTCACTATGAGATGTTAGTACTATGAATGCCAAGTTTCCATTTCTGGGGATACTGCCATTTACAACAGTACTGACCTGACAAATTTATGAAGTCAAAATGTTGAATTTCCAATACCAATTACAGGCTAGAGTAGGAGCAACTTTTGGCAGAAAGATCTTTCTAAAGTCTCCACAGTTAAGCTGTGTGGGAAGTCATAATTCTGTTAAAGAATAACATTATTTCAGAGCATCAACAATTAGTTAACCTACAATGTGATATTAGTTTCAGGAACAGAATTTAGTGATTCTGAGCCACAGAGTTTTGTGTGGTCCCATCTGCTCTATGACACCAGTGGCCAGACTTGTGTTACAGTACATATGGCCCTGGCTCTGAGCACTTTTACATCAGTATCCCCCTCAACTCTTCTTGGAACTCTCATGTAAACTTAAGCTTTTGCCAAGTAATATTTCAGGACCCCACTTACAGTGGAGTTCCTGCCAGTCCCTAACTTTGACGGAAAAGCAGCTTTAAGGATAAAGAGCTTCAAACAAAGAGAGAGAAAAAAAAATTCCTCTTCAGACTGACTAAGCCCTAAGAAGCCCAGGGATCTGGGATTTCTGAACGTATTTGTCAGGCTCAAAGATGAGGCCATGCCAGTTCATAAAGACTACAGACTCCTGGAAGATGGTATGACACTTTTCTCCAGGACACTTTTCTCCAGGGGCCATAAATATGACCAGTGCCCTTTAAATTGGAACTAACCCCATAATTATGGTCGAACCATGAATCTGGAGTTTCAGTCATTATAGTTTAAAGTTTGAAGAAAACTGGTTTTGCCTAAGGTTCCTACTGAGCTGTCCAGGGTTCTGACTTCCACACAGGCCACCAGTATCTTTCTCATCTTGGTCTTCATGCTGATGATTTTGCTTCAGACTCAGAATACTTTGGATGTAGTCTGTAATTACTAATCTTGAATATCCCTGTGGTCTATATTGGTATAAGAGCTCTGCGTAACTCTTGTCAATGGCATACTATGTGCAAACTGAAAAACTGATTATACTATGTGAGGACTTTAAATTTGGAGAGCTTAAGTCATAGAGTCAGAAGACTTAGACGTTACTAACAGCTGCTTTAGCCATGTGACATTGACGAAATCTCTGAAGGTTGTTCAGAACCTTGGTTTGCTCATCATCCCTGAACAATAAAATGTGATGAATATCTGCAACATAAATGACAAAAATACAATGCAAAGAGCATTTAAAAATATTTAAGGAAAAATAACTGATTGGAAAAGTAAACACTGGACACAAAAGGCAATTCACAAAATAAGAAACCCACCTGATATATAAAAATTAACTCAAAATGGACCAAAGACCTAAACATAAGATGTAAAACTATGAAAATCTTAGAAGAAAATGTAGCTGTAAATCTTTTGACCTGAGAGTAGGCAATGGTTTCTTAGATATGACACCAAACCATAAGCAACCAAAGGGAAAATAGATGAACTGGACTTTATAAAAAGTAAACACATCTGTGCTGCAAAGGATACCATCAAAAAAGTAAAAAAGACAATCCATAGACTTTTGGACTTGTATCCAAAATTATAAAGAACTTTTACAACTAAATAATAAAAGACAAATAACCCAATTCCAAAATAAGCATAGGAATGAATAGACATTTCTCCAGAGTCTGAAGATATACCTATGGCCAATAAGCACATGAAAAGATGTTGAACATCATTAGGTATCAGGGAAATGCAAATCAAAATCACAATGTGATATTACTTCACACCCACAGGATGGCTGGAGTAAAAAAAAAAAAAAGAAGATAATTAAAAGTGTTGAGAAGGAGGTGGACAAATTGAAACCCTTATACATTCCCAACAAGATTTTAAAGTGGTGCAGTTAATTTGGAAAACAAAATTTAAAAAAACCTGACAGTTCCTCAAACAATGAAACATAGAGACCATATATGACTCAGCAATTCTAATCCTAGGTACCTATGCAAGATAAAAGAAAACATGCTCACAAAAAAAAACTTATACAGAAACATTTATAGCAGCTTTATTTATAATAGCTCCAAAGTAGAAACAACCTAAATGTCCATCAACTGATGAGTGGTTAAACAAATTATAGTATACCATAAAGTGGAGGATAATCCATATAAGAGAAAGGAATAAAGTACCGATATGTGCTATAACATAAGTGAACCTTAAAAACATTATGCTAAGGAAAAGAAGCCAGTCACAAAAAGGCACATATTGTATGATTCCATTCATATGGAGTGTCCAGAATAGGCAAAGTTATGGAGTCAGAAAGTAGATTAGTGATTGCCTAGGACTGGATTTAGATTGTGGGGATGGAAAGTGACTGCTAATGGGCATGAAGTTTCTTTTTGGAGAGATGAAAATGTTTTCCAGTTGATTGTGATAATGGCTGCAGAACTATGTGAATATACTTAAAATCATTGAATTAGACACTTTAAATTATATTGTATGCAAATTATATCTCAATAAAGCTATTATTAAAACAAAGAAATACAAATTACCAAGAAGCATATCTGAAATCTCCTAATTCATTGGTCATCACATAAGTAAAACACTGTGAGATACCATATCTCTCATCAGATTTTGGAAATTAAAAGTATGGATGTGTGTGTACTCAATGATCTGTTTGCAAACTGCATAGAACTATTCATTTTACCTCCATCATGTATATTTTGGTTTGCTCTCAAGCTCAGAATATCTTAAAAGGTGTTTTGTGAGTCCTAACCATGGAGAATTCATGTTACAGATCTCCTAATTCATGGTTTCACCCATAGAAATAAAAAAACTTTGCAGTTTTGTTCCAATGCACAAATTCTATAAGGAAACCAAAACTGGGTTGAGTGAAAAGTGATCAATTCTCTTCTTTTCAGTCCTGCTGGAGGACAGTAGAAGCATCTATGTGTTATCCCTGTGGATGGAAGAGTAAGTAACAGTAGCCAATTCCTATGGACAGAAGAGCATAGTGTGTTCTGAATGTGTTGTGAGACATTTGTGAGTGTTGTAATGGTCTTCTGGAGAAGACACAGCTGTCCTGGAGAAGACCAGCCTATAGTCTCTATAAATTAGTTTCAGTCTAAATATTCTTTCATTGTAGTAGGAAATGGAGAACTCTTTTCCGTATAAAATTCAAGGGCTTCCACCCATGGGGGTAGAATAAAAGCATGTTGCAAAATGACCTAGACGCTATAGAAAAAATAAGCTTTGAACCAACCCCACACACAATGATTTCAGAAAAATCTGAGGCTGCAGAATGAGTTTCATCTTGAGTCAAATGCTTTGTCTTACTAAGTCAATGGGAGTGATTCCACAGTTGCATTCTTTTCTAAAAAGTTACAAAAGTAGAACCTTGGCTTGGGTGCTAATAAACATATATAATCCAGAGAAGGCAAATACTTGGTATGTGTTGCCTCATCTCCTTCACTTGCCTGCATGTAGCTATTGCTTATCTTTCTAGGCATTTTTTCTTACTGAATCTAAACATAGCCTAAGACTCTCAGCACAGTGCCCCAAGCATTCATTACTAATCAGTCAATGAATTTTATTTGCCATTCCTGATATAGGCTATTCCAAGTTGAGATGTATTTGTGTGTGTTTTACCTAACTACTTGAAAGAACCTTTGAAGGGGGCACCTGGGTGGCTCAGTTGGTTGAGCATCTGACTCTTGATTCTGGCTCAGGTCATGATTCCAGGATTGTGGGATCAAGCCTACATCAGGCTCTATGCTGGGTGTGGGGTCTGCTTAAGATTCTCCCTCTCTCTCTCTGCCCCTCTTCCTCATGATCTCTCGCTATCTAAAATAATAAAAAAAGAGCCATTGAAATATATTTATTTTTATGTAAGGTTTGCTTTTCAGAATTATAGGACTTAACAGAAACAGACCAATAGTCACTCAATATAGGGGAACATTTCTCATCTAATTTGATTTAAATGCCTTTAAATTTGTTTGACATGAACTCTTTGATTCTTTGGCTTTGACTCTTTGATCTTTGCAAATATAAATACCCAGGCAGAAATTCTGTCATTATAAGTCATTTTCCGGAAATAATTTGTCATGCGCTATTATAGCTTAATAATATACCTACTTATGTCAACCCATTTGATGTGCCCCCCCCCCCAAACACTATGCAGAAGATACTATTAAAATATCCAGGTTACAGTTAAGGAAACTAAGGTACAGAACTCTTATGTAACTTTAATATTCAAGCTGGAAAGTGCTTCATCTTGGTTAAAGTTTGTTACTTATAGTGCTCTTTTTGCATACCCCGTGTTCCATGTCCCCATGATATAAGGGTTGGTCTAAGTTAAGAAGCTAGTGTTAAATAAATGCTCCTCAATAGATTCCTTCTTTTGAAATAATGAACAAAACTTCTCTTCCAAAAAACAATAGTGGAAGACAAAACCTGACAGTTCTTTTGTCTCAACTCTTCTTGCTCAGAATTCTTTAAAAGTGCTAACCTTATTTTTTTGTCTCAAAAGCATGTTAGAGCAATTCATAACTTAGAGCAACTATGCAAGCCCTGAAATTCCACAGTTGACTGTACTATGCCCATAAATCTTCAAATTATTCAAGTTTTGTCAGTCCACAGAGGTGCAATATAAAATAACGTTGATAAACATTGGTAATTTCATACCAAAGCACAAACCTGAGGGGCACCTGGATGGCTCAGTTGGTTAACCATCCGACTCTTGGTTTCGCTTAGGTCATGATCTCATGGTTTGTGAGTTCGAGCCCCACATCGGGCTCTGTGCTGACAGTGCAGAGACTGCTTGGGATTCTCTCTCTCTCCCTCTCTCTCTGTCCCTCCCCTGCTCACTCTATGTCTTTTTCTCAAAAACAAATAAATAGACTTACCAAAAAAACCCACAAAGCACAAACCTTAAGATTTCTTCACCCAAATAGATGATGATTTGTGTATATCCAGAGGTGGAACCTAAAACATAAAGATAGTTGTGAAAATTGCTAAAACTGAAACAGCGAATGCACCTCTTTTCAGCAAGGCAAAATAGAATCATTTATCAAAACGAAATTTCCATTAAATTGGAAATGAAAATTGAAATTTTCAATCACAATGGAAAATTTCAATTTCCTTTAACAAGTAAAATCTAAATATACTTCACTGGCTATTTTCCTCCTCACATTCTCAATTAGAGTACTGATCAGCATCTGATGAAATATGGAAAATAATTAGAATCATATTCCCAAATTCTTTATCTATTTGGGCATAAGGAAGCTAAGAGGCTTGCATTACTATTCCAGTTTTTAATGATGACTTTCATGAGTGTTTCTCGGAAACAAAATAACATACCCTGTGTGATTCTGTATGTAACTCCCCTACCAGAACAATTCTCAAATATTCAGTACCCATCGATAACTACTTAATGTTAAAGCATTAGAGTTTTCTGTGTTCTTGGCATGTTATCAATAATAAAACTGAGAAATTCCCATCTGGTATCTCTGATGGCTTCAAGGCGTTCTAAACAATAGATTTGAAAAAAATCTCACAAGTGCCCCCTGATTACACAATAGGATTAAGCTCCATGGAAAGACCATGGTGGAATAGCTTTTCATCTTAAAGATTTCTTAAACAGGCTTGTTTTTCCCATGGAAAGAATTTCAAAAACCATGATGATTCATGATAACCAAGAATTTTTTGGTTGTTGGAGGGGGTCATTTTTTATAGCTCTATTGAGGTAACATAGATATCCATTAAATTGCACATATTTATAGTAAACAATTTGATAATTTCTGATGTATGTGTACACCTGTGAAGCTATCACCATAATCAAGATAACGAACATGTCCACTATAATTTTTGAAGATTCTAGTAATGAAAAACTTTGGTGACCATCATATCCCCAGGGACATCTGGCACGAGTAGGCCACATCTATGGTTTAGTGAGTGAATACATTTTCTCTAATTTATTGTTACTGAACATATTTTGAACAATACTGTACTAGAAGAACAAAGAGTTGGACAGAATTTAGGCTTTTAAGTTTCAGCATTTTTGCTGAATAGCCTTTGAATATAAAAATCAACAGGTAGGAGACCCTTGGGTCTATGGTGGCCTAGCAATCCCACAGAGCCTCAAGTAGTTCTAGCCCTACCTTTTTAAGAGAAAAAGCAGTGGATAAGCCTTTTCTTCTATCCTGTGTGTTGGCTTGAACCTTATTTTTTTCCAGCTTCATCATTTTATAGACCATTTATGAACCAATAGCGCACACATTTGGTTTGAAAAAGATGGGTCAAAATATGGAATGATACATTATAAGCCAACTCCTATGAGTTTTGGTTTATTTCATGTATCGTTCCACCTTGTCAGAGACAGCTATAAACGGAAAAAAAAAAAAAAAGAAGCATGGTTTCTGAGATGTCCGCGTTCTCAAATAAAATAGACTGCACAGACAGCTTATAATCTGTATGGCTTTGGCTCAGTGTTTCTGAAACGAAGCGTAGCTGCTTTTTGTCCTGCCTAGTGACATCCTATTTGCTTTCGGTGCTGCTAAGGATGAGGTCTGGTAAGCTTTTTTCTGGGACTTTCCTCATAGTTCTTTCCTGTACTCCACTATGCTCAGCCCCGCTCTGGAAACAACAGTTTTTAAGAACGCAGCATTTAACTTCGGGGTTGCAGTTGTCTCGCTCTGCCAACACCCATCTTCACCCCTCCCCGCGCAGACCCACAACCCCTCCAAAGCTGAGACCGGTCACCCTCAGAACCGTGGCCTTTCTTTGCTTGGGTCGCAAGACGCCAGTCCGGGCTTAACTTTAGGAGTTCGCAGGGCAGCTTGCCTAATCAGTCACGCTTCAGCTGGGGACTGCTTTCTACCTGCTCATCTTCTCCTTGGATTCAAGGAAGACTCAAGTGGATTTGGCACATCCCCTAATCTGGGCCTGCCACTAGCAGGCCGAGGGCTGATGTGGGCCGAGGGAGACTAGGATGAGGCAGGCCATTTTCACCTGCGTAATAACAGGCTGGGAGTAGAGGCAGAGGCGGCGGCGGCGGCGGCGGCGGCGGCGACTGGAGTAGGAGGAGGAGCGCAAGCAGCGGCCGCGGCGGGGCCGGGAGGAAGAGGAGGGGGAGGAGGAGGAGCTCAAGCGGGGAGAGCGGCAGCCAGCGGCTCGGCCGGAGTTGCAGCAGCGGCGGCGGCGGCGACGGCGCTGACACCGCAGCCTCCCCAAGCCCCGAGTCCAGGCGGGGGCAGCAGCAGGGAGCGCCCGGCCGCCCACGGCACCGCACCTCGGCCCAGCCACACCGCCGTCGCCGCGTCGGGGGGACCGCCAGCCATGGCCGCGCCTCCGGATCCCCAAGACGAGCTGCTGCCGCTGGCAAGCTCCGGGTCCCAGTGGTTCGGGGACCGGGGGGAGGGGGAGAACGAAGCCGTGACGCCGAAAGGGGCCAAGCCGGCGCCGCAGGCGGGGGAGCCCGGCCGGGGGTTGGGCGCTGGGGCCGGGGACGCGGCGCCGCGGGAACTGGACTCGGGCCCCGCCCGGCCGCCTCCCGTTGCCATGGAAACTGCATCCACAGGTAAGGCGGGCGACGGGCGCCGCTGCCCCGCAAATGGCGTCGGGGACCCGGGTCCCCCAGCCGGTCCCCTGCTCCGCAGCTCGGCTCTGCACCTCGCTCGCACTCTCTACCTGGAGCACCAACCTCAGCCCCGCTTCGTCGCCACGGGCGACTGTAAATATTGGCGGACTGTAGAAAACAGGAATTTTTTTTCCCCAAATGTTACGAAGAAGTAAAAATACTATCGATTCTTTTTATGTCGTTATCGTTGTTATCTGGGCTTTTAAAATTGTCCTCAGAGGCAGACCGCAGCATCCTGGCTGCTGGCGCGCCCGAGTACAAGTTTCTTCCTTCCGCCAAGGGGTTGGGGGCCGGAGGGCCCCCCCGGCCAGTTGCGATGATTTTCTGGGGCGTGTTTGCGCTCCGCGTGCGCGCGGGCTCCCGGGGACGCTGACAACAAAGCGACGGGCAGGCCGGCTGCCGCTACACCGGGCTCGGTCCCGGGCAGGGATGTGGCTTTAAGTCTTCCCCTTACCCCTTCCCTCAACACTTTGCCACACCCTACTCCTTCCCAGTACCCCCTCCCGTTCTCCACCTCCCTCTCCCTGCCACAGAAAACAGAAACCCCAAGGTGTGTGTGTTTCATTCTGGAGGGGCAGCGTTGCTAGAGGACTGGACTGCCTCCGGCCAGAACCTTTCCTTCCCAACTGCCCAGATGCCCCCATCTTGCCGGAAGCATTATTGAAACTTGGAACCCCTAAGAGCCGCTGGCCTGGCTGCGGTGTGAGAGGGCTTGAGTGGTGGTGGTGAGTGGACGAGATGCAGGCATTTGGAAATTGCCTTGGGCTCGGCCCCCCCTCAGCCTGACTCCCCCTTTAGAGAGCCGGAGCGCGCCAGTGCCCAGCTCGGACCACGGCCTTGAAGCATCCCTGCCAAAGAATGCGGGAGGCGAGTTTGGGTGAGGGCTGCCGGCCTTGGTAGCCCTGTGTTTCCAGGCAGGAGGTTCGAGAGGAGCCGTGTTGTGTTGTTTTCTGAAAAAGCTTTGCTGTAGTGGAATGGGAGTTGTGTAGATTTGGACACGTAGCCCTCGAGGATCTGGGGTGTTGGTGCTTCCGGAGGAAGGAAAGGGGGTGGGATTGCCTTGGGTGCTTCTGGCAGCTGATTTAGGGGAACGCTTTCTTAATGCACCGTCTTTCTTAAGGGTCATGTGGAGTGCCTTAGGTAGTCTTAACTCTGATCTAGTACAAAGATTTGAGCTGAGGAAAGGAGGTTTGGGGAATGCTTTAATTAAAACATCAACATTCTGATGGAAAGAGAAAAAATGGGGACCGTGATCAGAAAAAAAAAGAAAAGAAAGAAAAGAAAACTCCATTTGTCCTATATTAATTATTATATGAGACTGGGCGTGGGTAAGATTTAAGACTAAGAAAGACTGCCTTGCTCTCTTTCAACTTCATCTAAATGAAAAGAAAAGAAAACTCTTTATAATTGCAAAGGAAGATGGAAAAAGGTAATAGAAAAAGGGACGTTCCTTTTTTGTTAGTTTACCATTATCATTCTTTGTAACTCATAGTTCAGAACCTTTATCCACTGTCGTCAAAGTAAATTATTTCTTTGTAAATATTGCCCACCTCCCATTAGTGTCACCAAGGTTAGGGGAGCCTGGGAAAGGAAGCTAAGTGCCCTGTGTTCAGTAACATACTATACACTAAAATGAGTTGCTATATATATGTGTTTAGGACAACTCCTGTCCTAAGAATGCATTTGCAATTTTTAACATTATTATAGAAATTTAGAGAAATATTTTGCTTTGTTGAATGTGTTAGGGGTTTCTTATCCTAGACTATAAATACACTAATAAAATCGAACGTGATGATATTAAGTTTGGATGGGAGGAGAATGAAAGGAGGGGAAAGGAGCTCATACTTTGCATATTTACATAGAACATTTTTACTTTGTTATTACAGCTTGAAGGAATGTCTCATATAGTTGTTGATTAATGTTTTAAATCTTTATGTTTCATATTTCTTATACTGGAAAGACTACTATAAGAGACCTAGATGCTAGAAATTATGTCTAAATAAACAACTAGGTCTTGAAAAATCCAAACAAAATCTGGGCCAGCTTCCTTGTCTGTTATTGTGACAGTGTTAAGTTATAAGCAAAGTCAGTAAGTACATCTTTAACTTTATCAGAGACGGAATCTAGAGGAAGCCTACTAAACACACTGATTTACTTTTTTAAAAGAATGGTGCTCTTTGGGACTCAAACTAAGAAGTAACTTAGACTTTGAGCATTATGCACTGTAAACAGATTTTGTTTCTTTTTCAGATCGAATTATAAAGTGTAAGACAGATACTGATATTTTAAAAGCCTTTTTTTTTTTTCTGAAAAACACCACTAATCATGCCATCTGGACAGAAAGTCTGTTATTTATTTTTATACATTGATGGTAATTAAAGTTCCTAAAGAAACATTTCCAAAAATATTTCTTAGTAATGTCCTGCAATGAATATATGTTTAACATCACTAAAACTGTGCTGTAGTTTCTGGTATTCTCATTGCTTCTGTCCCTTTTGTGGATTAGCCATGTTCTTAATAAAAAGTAATTCTTTTAAAGCTATAATTTTTCATGTCTAAAATTGATAATGGGCATGCAAAATGATGTCTATTGCCAAGGGAACATTTAATACACCATGTGTAGGCTACAACATGTTAGAGTTGTTAAATCATGAATCAGTGCCATCATCTAATAACTTTATACAAAGGATGGTAAGAGCAACTGTTTTGTTTTTTCATGATCAGTTATTTTTTTCCTGGAAACCATTCAAAAGGAGCATACAATAACACAAGGATAGGAGAATGGTCCTTTGTTTAAAGGAAGAATTTAAAATAGAACATTTGAGCAAAATGCAGTGGTAAGAAGTTAACTCATGGTTGCTTTGGAAATTAACTCATTGACTGCTTCATGCAGGCAAGGCAGAATGAAGAACAGAATGGAGAATGGTCCAGATAAATAAATAGGATTTCCTTCTGTAATACTGACTTAAAGATAATTTGACTTAAATTTCTAGATGATTAGAGAGAGAGAGAGAAGTGAGAGAGATTTTTACTTTACTTGGATCACAGTGCTCATAAATTTCCATTTTTCAAATGCTGAATGTGATACTCAATGGGAAAAACTATAAATTGTCTATCATGATTTAAATAACTTCAGAGTATTTATATATCCTGTGTTTATTATGTTTAATATAGTATATTATACCATATACATTACTGATCATCTTCTAAAATTCACATGGAGGCTGGATTGACTGTCTTAACCTGTGGGTGTGTTTGATAGATGTGTGTACATTTCTTATTTGGAGTCATTCCCAGTAATCCCCTTCAGAAGGTGTAAATTTCAGTTTTCTATTTTCTTTCATCTTTTGAGAAAGCTACAGTTCAGTTGAAATGAGGAGACACTACACTTGCTTTTACAATATTTTACAGAACATATGAGAAGAATAAAAGAATTTCTTTTTTAATTTTTATTAGCATTGTGTTTCAAATAAAAGAGTTTCTAATGTAACTTATTTCTCTGGACATAGTCTCTGGTTATAATCAATAACAGTTCTGCCAGAAAGTATGGTATATGTCCTTTCATATAGGGAATTCAATCAGGTTAAATTAAAATTTAGAAACACTTACATACCCTAAAAATACATTGATTATAAATTTTATCAAGGCAGGGTACCTGGGTGGCTCAGTCGGTTAAGCATTAGACTTTGGCTCAGGTCATAATCTCACAGTTTGTGGGTTCGGCCCTGTGGCAGGCTCTATGCTGACAGCTTAGAGCCTGAAGCCTGTTTTGGATTCTGTGTCTCCCTCTCTCTCCCCCTCCCCCGCTTGCTCTCTGTGTCTCAAAAATAAATAAATGTTAAAAAAAAAGTATATTATGATAAATTTTATCAAGGCTTCCAGCATAACTTCCTCTTCGTAAGCTCACTGTTCCTGGAAACCCATCCTGGTCGTTGCCCCTCAAATCTTCCATAGGCCTTCTTGCCTCCCATCTTTTTTCTAGTGTTCATCTACTTCTGATTCTGCAGACAAGTTGTGGGTTATCTTGCTCATTATACTGAGCAAGGGATACAGGTCACAAAAAGTTTTTATTATCTGCAAAGTGAGAAACCATTGCGGTTCAATTCAATTGAGTAAACATTTATCGAATGCCTACTTTTTTAAGTGTCGTGGTTTCCTAGAATACGTGCATCTTTCTGTTTCACGTTAATATTTAGTTTAATGAAACAGTTCCTTTGGTGTCGTTTTTCATTTTCCTTATTCCCAAGTCATTGCCGGAAGCTTGTCTAGAAGGGCATTATGATAATCTAGCCACATGGGCACAAGGGCATGAGTTAGTTTTCTGAGGTCAATACAGGATAAATAAACATGAGCATGACTTGCTCAGACTGCACAGCTGTGGGAAAATAAAACCTATGTATCTATGTATTAATCTATGGGATTGAGATGGAGAGAATGGAAAGTTTTATTTATTTTCTTACTATGGGGGACTTTAAAGCATAGTGAGGCACCTGGTTGGCTCAGTCAGTTGAGCCTTGATTTCGGCTCAGGTTATGATCCCACAGTTCATGAGCTTGAGCCCCGTTTTGGGCTCTGTGCTGGCAAATCCTACTTGGAATTCTCTCTCTCCCTCTTTTTCTGCCCCTCACTCACTTTTGCTCTCACTCTCTTGCTCTCAAAAATAAATACATAAATAAACTTTAAAAAATAAAGTGATACAAATAATTCAGTAAGATGGAAAGATGGATAAAGTTGAAGAGAGAGAGTGCATTTCTTGCAACTGAATAGGTGAGAGGAAATGGATCTAAGGCACGGTGGAGGGTTGATGTTAGATGGACTTAAGGACAGTTTGTGGATATAACTAGAGGAAAGACAGAGGAGGGGGGGCACAGGTACAGGGATGGGGTTGAGAACAGGTGGGGGTTCTCTTCTGACTGCTTCTATTTTCAATGAAATGGGAAGCAAGGTCAAGAACACATGAAGGCAAGAGTGGAGTTGGAAGTTTGAGGGGGAGGGGAGAAAGTATGAAATTGTGTCAAATGGCAGAGTGAAAGGGCTAGGGGAAGCTGGGAATTCTGAGAAACCCTCGGGCTCACTTGGAGTTTGTGGTCATGAGCTTGACGTGAGACTAGTTACCATACATGTTACCTTTTTTCCCCCCAGCCATGTCCAGCTGTCTAGGCACTGGTTTAGAGTAGTTGGATGGTTGAACTGGTTTTGTTTTTGAGAAAAAGAGAGGGGCCATGGAGGTGAACTGTGTGTAAGGCAGCGAGGATACTTATGGGTTATGGAATCCTGGGAGGAGAGAAGGAGGACGAAGGGGGATGGCACACAGTGAGAAGATAATATAAATGGGTTGCATGTGCTGGCAGGGTAGAAGAACAGATGGGACTGGGATTCCCGAGTAAGGGAGCTGAAAGGATAAGAGGTGGCGCTTCCAGAGTGGGGTCGGAGACAGAGATTAAGGAGGGGGCACAGTTATTGAGGGGAGTAGGAGACTGAGCTGGAGTGGAAGACAAGGTCCTTGGAGGAGTGGGGTCCAGAAGAATGGCAAGGACAGGAGTGAAATAATCATCTATGATTACTGAAATCACAAAGAACTATGGCAGAGATTGGAGAGGGGCAGTGAACTCAGTGCTGATATCTTTAAGACAGGTCATAGTGGCCTCGGCTTCAGTGCTAGTGGTTTTCAGAGGACAGGGAAGAGCAGTGTCCTGTAAAATTATAAATATAAAGTCCTGACTGTAGGTTCTGCAGACTCTATTTAATATGTATAGAACGTAGGAGATACAACTTAAAATAGTTCATTGTGGGGGATGGGAACTTTGAGGGTTGTAATTAACTAAATATGAACTAGTGTTATGGTGAAATTACTAAAATCTTTTATGTAATTTTAGATAATATTAATAGAAAGTCTTGGGTACACATTATATGAGGTAATAATTCCTCTAGATTCTGTTCTAGGCAGACTTGGAGTCCTGTACTAAACAATGGATACCATGGTTTGAGAGACATTAATGAACTATAGAATAGTGAAAGAAGGGTGACCAGATTGGTGAGGCTTCTAGAAAAAATGCCATTTGAGAAACATTTGAAGAAATTAATAATTTTTAGCCACAAGAAAGGAGGAATTAAAGGAGATATGAATGTTAAATTCAAATACTAGAAACACTCTTATGAAGCAGAGATGTGACCCAGGTGGTTTCACAGGGCAAAATTGGAATGGTGGGAAAAGCAGAGAAGCAGATTCCTACTTAGTGAAGGAGAAAGTTCTAATAATTAGAACTACCTGGAAAAGAGATAGATCTCCCATCAGTTACTGATATTCAAGCAAAAGTGAGGTGGTGGTTTATTGGGGGAAACTTTGAAAGGAAGGTATTAGATATACCAAGAACTTTATACCTTCCTAAAAGAAAACAATGTGCCTAACTTTACATTGTGGTTGTTAACATGAACATATTTCTCAAAAGCAAACAGCACATGAATGAAACCAGAAACAGTCCATCTCAAAAACCATAGTAAACTCCAAATTGACTACCAAAAATGCACTTTCCACAAAACTGTGGACTTCTTGCACTTCTGTTGTTCTCCATTATCTAGAAAAACTCCAGGGATGCCTGGATAGCTCAGTCGGTTAAGTGCTGGACTTCAGCTCAGGTCATGATCTCACAGTTCATGGGTTCAAGCCCCTTGTCAGGCTCTGTGCTGACAGCTCAGAGCCTGGAGCCTGCTTCAGATTCTGTGTCTCGTTCTTTCTCTCTGCCCACCTCCCACTTGTGCTCTGTTTCTCTCTCAAAAATAAATAAACATTAAAAAAATTAAAGAAAAGGAAAAACTCCATATTATACTTGCTTAAGAACTACAGACACACGCACTCACACACAAAAGAACTACACAATTTTATCCATTTGGGGTTATTAACCTAAATGTGAAGCATGATATTTGTAACCATCTCTTATTTATTCTTTTTTCCTGGCTTATAATTTTCATTTCATTTCATTTCATTTCATCTCTAATTCTGTAAATATTTAGCATATTCTAAAATATTTTGGGAATTCATTAAATAATTCTGTGGTGCTAAAATCATCATATGAATCTCTCCTTAGTCCCGTGTCTCATTACCTGTATGTTTTTGTGAGATTATTCATTGTAAAACCATGTTGGCTGAGTTTCTTAATGAATAACATTTTTAGTTGAACAGTTCTGCATTCTGACTTCCATGTCCAATCCCCAGTGGATTTTCTAATTCATCTACTGCATGAGATTATTATAAAGCCAGTAATAGACCCAATTCTTGCTCCTTGAATGTGGGGAGTTTGTTTTATATCTTTCAAAATACTTTGAATTTTGTTTTAGGCATAGCAAATCTGTGCATTTTCAAGAAACAACTCTTGGATAACCAAAAATTGGGTGTGTTCAAGTTATTATTGATCTAGTTGATGAGCATAAGAATAAAAACCAATGTTGTGTCTGTCTTTGGCATGAATTTTGCAACTGATCCTGAAAAATCAGGACTTCTTAAAATGTGGTCTGGAGATGATCTGCTTCAAGATAGTGGAGGTGATCTATAGACCTCAAACCAGGGAAACAAGCCTGCCAGCTGCATATTAAAACTTCAAGAAGCACAGATTTATTGGATCCCTTCCTTATGTTCAGCATTTTGCTAGGAGCTGTGAGCTCCCCATTCCCCATTCCTCTGAGCTTACCATCTAGATGGGAGATAAGACTAACTTACACAAAACAAAGGTGAACAAGTCAGAGTACAGCCTGGTGCTTGGATGGATGGTGCAAGTGCTAAGTGCTGTGCAAACTTCATGATTTTATGGGTCCCAGAGTTCCTGGTCTTTTGAAAGAGGTGGAGTGTGACTTCCACCTAAATTGTAGATAGAATAGGAATAAGCAGAAGTGAACAGAAAGGCAGTTGGGGTGAGGGGAGAAATATGGGTGATGACCTGGCGATGACCAATGACTAGGTTGGTTTAACCTGACCAGCTGGGTGAGGGGAGACAGATTCTGGGGCACTTGGAAACTACTCACAGGACTCTAGACTCCTTGTATATGGATTCTGGGACCTTTGAAGGCTTGTGGGTGGGGCATGTAATATTATAAAGCTGTGTTAAAGAGGATTAGTTGGACAGTGGCATAGAAGATGAATTTAGTGGGGAAGGCTGGTCCACTGTCAATGTCAGGGCCTTGAATAAATAGCCCTGGGAACGAAGAGGAAAAAAGATGAGTGACTCCCCAGGAACATTCCATAGGACTTTGTGACTGACAAGATACAGGAAATGAGGAAAGGAACAAGTCAACTCTAATGTTCCATGTCCTATGGCTGGGAGGATGTTGATATTATAGAGATGTAGGAGGAGAACTGGTTAGAGAGGTGAGGGTAATGGATTCATTTTAGTCACGTGGGGTTTGATATGATGATAAGTGCCTTGAGTGGTAGTCTCCCCTTGGTGCTGAAGATAAAAGAATGGATTTTAGAGATGAAAACAGGATTGTTGATATAAAGATAGAGAGTTAGAAGAGAAGCCATAGAATACATTCAGTTTGTGAAGAGAGTACATTGTATGGGAAGAACAAAGGGCCAAGAACAGAGCAAGAGCTCTTTGTCTCTTACTAGCTGAGTGGCATTAGGTAAATTTTTGAACCTCCCTGAGCCTCAGATTCCATAGTATTATATATGGTACTAGGTGTTGTAGAGAGTCTGGCAATCAGATTGTAATTACTCTTATTATTAGAGTATCATGAAAGCCAAGATGGCACGGTATAGAATGAGCTCTGACTGGGAAAAAAGGTTCATCCCGTCTTGGCTCTGGCACCTAATATCATGTCCATGTGGGCAACTCTGCTTTACGTCTCAGTTTCTTCATATATAAAATGGGCATGCTACTGTTTCCTGGCTATCTTACAGAGCTGTCATGAAGGTAAAAATGAAGTAAAATGGGGAGGTAAATACAGATTGCAAGAACTAATTATCTGTAAGGTGCTATTAATAGGAAGCCCGGTCAGCACTGTCAGATGCAGAAGAGAGGTCTAGGAGAACAAAGACAGAGAAAAAGTCATGTTACCTTAGCCTTAGGCTTTTTAATAGAAAATGCTTGCTGTGCTTACCTGGACTTCAGCCAAGTATCAGCAGGGAATGACAGGAGAGCAAGGAAGAATGGGGGTGGGGAGAAGTCAGTTCTGGTGAAGCACATCGGAAGACATTTTGGCTACGGGGAGTGCAGTTGGAGTGGTGACCTGCTCCATTCATCATGTCCAAATAAGTGATGTGTGACTGACTAGGGCTAAGGTGTGCCCATGGGGGCCAGTAGGAGTGAGTGCAGGCAGCAGACGGAAGGGCAATAAACGTAGGAAGCTGTCTTAGGTATGTGTGGGAGTTGGTCTGGAAGAGGCTGCTTCTCTCACCAAAGAGGGTATTAGAGTGAAAGCCAGCTCCTGCCACTACCTATCCCCTCCCCCCAACCTCTTGTCCCCAAGGGCAAGACTAAATCAACTGGTCCTGTGGGCTTGTGGGTATCTGCAGTCTAGTCTCATAGCTCTGTAGGTTAAAGTCTTTTATAAATAGACTAATGCTTCTGGAAAGATGAAGCAAATATCCTTTTCTTTATCCCTCCTGCTAAGTAGAACTAAAAACCCTGAACATTGTGTATATATAATAAACATAAAAAGACTCTGAAAGGTGGAGAGAAGAAGGCAGACTTACTGGGGACCCTGGGACCTGAGGAATGACACAGCAGTGAGTTCTCTGGGTTTTCTCTTTTCCCCACGTAGCTCAGACTGGGTGGGAGAAGCCAGCAAGTGGGCAATGCCGATGGGCACAGACAAAAAAGCATCCTCTAGCCAAGTGACCAGGAAAGAGATAGCGTAACTAGACAGAAAATGTTTTGACAATAACTTCTCTGCTCCAGCCAAACACCACAAAATAAACCGCTGCCCCCACCCCATCCCATCAGCAAACGCTGAGTGGGGAGCCTAGACTTTCACCCATGAGAAGCTGTGAGAGGTACCTCAGTAGCCCCACCCAACAATCCCAGTGCCAGAGGAGACCATGTGGCATATAAATAAGATCTATAGTCTTAGAACAAAACATCTCTAATGTCCAGATTTTAATTGAAAATCACTTGTCATACCAAAACCTAGGAAGATCTGAATTTAAATGACAGAGGGATGATGAACAGCAAAATGACACAGATGTCTGAATTATCTGACGAGGATTTTAATTTTTTTAATGTTTATTTATTTTTGAGAGATAGATAGAGACAGAGTGCAAGCAGGGGAGGGAGAGCAGACAGAGTGAGAGAGAGAGACAGAATCCGAAGCAGGCTTTGGGCTCCGAGCTGTCGGCACAGAGCCTGACGCAGGGCTCGAACTCATGAGCTCCCAGATCATGACCTGAGTCAAAGTCAGACGCCTAGCTGACTGAGCCACCCAGACACCCTATCTGACGAGGATTTTAAAGCAGCCATCACAAAAATGCTTTCATAAGCAATGATGGATACACCTGAAGCAAGTAATAAATGGAAAGTCCCAGTAAGGAAATAAAAAGTTGCAGTGAAAAAATAGAAGATTTAATGAAGAATCACAGGAAAATTTTAGGACTTAAAAACACAGTAACTGAAAGAATTGAAGTAAAAAAAAAAACTACAGAAATTCAGTGGATAAGCTAACAGTAGAATGGAGAGGATAGAGGAAAGAATGGGCGAACTTGCAGATGAACAATAGAAATGACCAAGAACAACAGAATCGACTGACAATAATAAATAAATAATAAATAATAATAAATAATAAAATGCTTCCAACTCTACAGCACAGGCATGCTTACCGGGACTTCCTATCTTTCTCAGATGTTCCCTGAGTGTTCATGTGAACAGACTACAGTGCAAACAGCCTGAGAGTGTGTGCCTCGCATTTGCTAAGTGCGTGCAGTCTAAGCTGTGTTGGTCTAGATGTGGGTTTTAGGGAGAATAACCGAATAGTACTGTTTACATCCTTGAGCCCTTTTTTACATTTACAGTACTCACTGATTTGTGACCCTCCAGTACTTAGGTAACTAAATATATGCAGATATTAGCTAAAGTATTTATTTAACAAGCACTTATGTAGCACTTAAAATGTGATTCTGAACTCTTTATATTTAATTGTTATAGCAACCCAATGAAGCAGGTATAGTTTTTTTAATCCCATTTTACAGATGAGTAAATTGAGATAGGGAGGGTTTAAGTGACTAGCCCAAGGTCATGCAGTAAGTGGCAGCAGGAAGATTTGGCTTGAGAGCCTGTGCTCTTAATTACCACACCCTTGCCTATTTTAGGCTTTTCTTGTGGAGCATCTATTGTATGATCTGGGTAGTAAATGTTGCATGCCCTTAAGGCATTACCCATTATGAAAACCTATCTGAACCAGACTGAGAAAGAGGCTAGGCAAGGGGGACAGTAGCTAAAATGTGGAATGATGGCACTCAAGAGTCCATACGAAATTCAGCTCAAAGACACAGTTACATTAAAAAATTTTTTTTTAATGTTTATTTATTTTTGAGAGATAGAGCATGAGCAGGAAAAGGGCAAAGAGAGAAGGAGACACAGAATCTGAAGCAGGCTCCAGGCTCTGAGCTGTCAGCACAGAGCCCGACATGGGGCTTAAACTCATGAACCATGAGATCATGACCTGAGCTGAAATCGGCCGCTTAACCAACTGAGCCACTCAGGCGCCCCGAAACAGTTACCTTTAAAAGTGGAAGTTTGACAGGGACAACTGTAAAATGTTGCAATAGGATCCTCAAACTAACTACAAAAACAATAACAAAAAACAAGAATGGGAGAGTCTTGGCAAAACTGCGACACATATAAAGAAAAAAATACAGGGGTTTTAGTTAACTATGAGTTAACTCTATGTCAGTAGGGTGAACCAGCTGCTCTATAGGTGATTGTTGGTCTCTGTTTAGTAGAAGTATGTGGCTCTGGGTGGGGGGTGGAGAGGGTTGGGAGGTGATGGCCACTTGTGTAGCTGGGTGGGGTCCTGAGTGCACTGAGAGTGCCAGGATGGAGGTGGTGGAGTTGAAAGTAGAAACCCTGACTCTGGCTTAAAGAACTGAGGATTTGCAGTCTGCACAAGAGATGATAGGATGGGTTATGACAGCTATCCACAAATACATGAAGAGCTGTCAAGTGGCATAGGGACTAATAGATTCTGTGTGACTCTGGAGGATGGAACTGTGGTCAATCAGAAGTTAAGCTGTGAAGTATGAAAATAGTTGGGACTGCCTCATATGGTGATGAGTCTCTTGTCACTGGATGTAGGTAAGCATAGTTGAACTGGTCATTTATGTGACTGAGGGATATAATAGGATACATTGAATTAGTAAGTTTTTATCTGTTCAGGTTCATAGACCCCTATTGGAGAGTCTCACGAGAGCTTTGGAATCTCTACCCAGGAAATTGCACTTATAAACACCATTTTGCACACAAATTCTGGGATTTTTCAGAGCCTTTTTATGGATGGATAAATTAAATAATTTTCTAACTCTTAGAAATTAATAATTCCAGGTAACGTTGTATAGATCACTGTTTATTCGAGGGCACTAGTTTTGCAATTCAGTAAAATCTCATTGAATCATCCATTTATGTAGTTCACGAATATTTATTAAGCACTCTGTGTGTGTACAAATTATGTACTAGGTATGAGTAAGTGACACTTAAATAAATACCAGAATATAAAAATAAATGCAGTACAATAACAATATAGCCAGACTATGAGAAAGAGAAGTCTATATTAAGGAAAAAGTCTGCATTCCATAAATGCTGTTTTGTGAGTTTTAGGAATATGCTGTAACTGAATTTGTGTCTCTTTCCAAACTGACTATGGGAAGTGGGAGAAAGAGCATGTACCTAGAGACACCATACTGGATTCCAGCCAAGCTCTTCCAATAGCCAGTAGCTAGTCTCAACCTCTGTGGGAAGGGCTAAATGGTGGCTCTGGTAAATCTTTAGTGTTCAGATAAATGAGGTAACGTTTGTTCATTTGCTGCTTTTCTACATGCTGTACACTTCTGTGTACACTTCAGTCATTGCTGAAGTTCTGGAACCAGTTTTACTTGAGGCAACATCCCTTTACTGTTATTATCAGGAGATGCTTGGAGGTGGAATAGGAGAAGATCTTACTTCTCTGCCTCTAATATTCCCACCAGCCATCTAATGCCACAGTAAGTAAATAAATAAGCAAACCAATAAAATAATATCTGACATGGATAAGTAATATGTTCTCAGTTTTATGTAAAAAGTGCATATAATATTTAAAAAATTCTGTACTACTTTTATTTGTGTGAATGCATCATCAAAGTAAAAAACAGGATAATTCCTGCACAAAGGCAGCTTTAGAATACATCTTACCAGCCTGTGGCACCTAAGCACTAGAATATAGGAAGTTTTGAAGTGGCCCCTACTATGAGTTTTGTTTAACAAACCTTTTAGTATAGATAATACAAGGGTAAATTGCAACCCAGCACGTTTGCAGTACCGGAATTGAACTCATATGCATTTATTTATTTACTCAAATCCATGGTGTTGGAGAAGTCTTTCTATTTTATTTTTACCAGAAATGTGAAAATGAACAAACACCTAGAACTGTTTCCTAGAAACTGTGTAATCTTTCAAAAGCCAAGCAGTTTATAATTTGGATGTTTGCATATCAGAAGTCTCAGAAGTAAGTTTCAGCTTCAGTTCTATAAATAATGTAGAATAATCAAAAATTTTTTAAAGAGAGGTAATATACTTTCTAGAGAAATGAGCCCCCAAAATACCCTGTCTTGAAGGTATATGTGTATTAGGCATAGGGAACGGTTTGCAGTGGGCTATCAGGCCTTTTGCAGTTTTTTTTTTTTTCCTTTTTAAGTATCGTACTCTGCCCAATACTTATTTAACCATTATTATAATGTCCAGGAACATTGGTTCCTAAATGAAATCTCTATCAATTTATTAACAAAAAAGTTCTGCCATTCTGTCAGACAGGGGACATTAGGGTCAACCTTTAACTGTATCACTTAACATGCAGTGATTAGGTTTCCCCTGTGATGGTTTGTGTGAAAATGTCTTTTGGGTATTGAATTGATATTGATATGCTCCATTGTATAATGAATCTTGTGAAGCATAATTTTCAGTTTATGAAAGGGGAAATTGGTACATGGGTTGAAAAGAAGAGCCCGGAACTTCTTTTCTTCTATGTAGTGCCCTGTCCTGCAGGGAAAAAAGATATCAGCAGATGACTGTATATGAGTTAAATGGAATATAACTTAGTTGATTGTTTTAATGTCTATTTATTTATTTTGAAAGAGTGATTGGGGAGGGGCAGAGAGGGAGGGAGAGAGAGAGTCCCAAGCAGGCCCTGCACTGGCAGCACAGAGCCCGACTTGGAGCTCGATCTCATTAACCGTAAGATCATGGACCTGAGCCGAAATCAAGAGTAGGACATTTAACTGACTGAGCCACCCAGGTGCCCCAATTTAGTTGATTTTCTTTGTCATGTAAATATTTAATTCCACAGTCTTGTTTTAAAATTATAAAAACAATAAATGTTTGCAAAAGAAAAAACTTACTGTCTCACCCTCTTTGCACAATCCTTCGTGCCAACCCTGTATAGTGGCTTGAGAGTTCAATGAAATATTTGTAATGCTTGACACTTAGTAAGGACCTTATAAATTTTTGCCATTCTTATTATTGTTTTTAATTCCCTATTAATTTTTTCATTTGCATAATTATCACTAATCTTCCTTAAGTGCTTTAGAATGGATGGAATGCTGATGTCATTTATGTAGTGATTGTCATTTTACAAATGTGGAAGATGAGAAAGGCCAAAGCCACATCTCTGACTGGGGTGATGGTGATGGAGGGAGAAAGCTGGATGCTTGGAATGGACGCAAATAGACTAAAGGGATGGGAAGGTGGGGGAATATATTATATGGATTTATAAAAAAAAAAAAAAGGTGGGGGGAGAGAGGTAATAAAGCTAAATTCTAAACTCTAGAATTGGGGTCTTGGCCTTACTTTCCTCTGCAGTTATAATTTGCATCTTTTTAATTATTTAGATTAAACCATGGCAGAAGTTTTCTAAGTGGGGTGACCTCAGCAGGCCCCTGGGGCTAAGAGGAAGAAGCTTGGGGTGTTCTGTGCAGAGCCACCCAGAGCATTCTCACCTTCAGGGTGAATGAAATCAAGTAGTGGGCTGAGTCAGGCCTGTGGGCCAAAATGCTCCTTCTTCCATCTGGGGTTTTCCAAAGGATTCACATTAGCTTTATCTAAATGTAGAAAAAATTAGCTCATAGTTTTCTCTCAGAAATAAAGGATTATTTGTAAACTTCTCTCCTCTGCACAACTAGCCCTGAGATTCATAAATGCAGTGGTTTGGATAGCAATATCAGAGAGTTACCTGGGTTTTCTTTACCATGCTCAAGTCTAAAGATACTCTCTATACCTTGACTGAGAAATGGGAGTAGTTAAGGAAAAGAGAGGAAAGAGAACAAGTAAAGAAAATTAACATATACACAGGCAGCACGTGGTACACATTTTATGTATCTTCTTAGGTTAGTTTTAGTATCCAGTGGCCTATTGAATGGGTAGCAGACAACTGCACTGTCCTTTGGTTCATCTGAATAATGGTGACCTCTAATTTTCATAATTCCCTTTACTTACTTTCAGCCAAGGCCAGAAATTAGACAGAGAACAGCAGTCTTCCACTGAAATCCTGCTAGGCTGATTAGGAGGGGGGACCAGATGTTGAGGTTCAAGTTCTAGCTGGTAACAGGTGTGTATTGTCATGGGTGTTTATTTAAACCATATTCTTGGGGCACCTGGGTGGCTCAGTTGGTTAAGCATCTGACTTTTGCTCAGATAATGATCTTACGGTTTGTGAGTTTGAGCCTTGTATCAGGCTCTGTGCTGACAGCTCAGAGCCTGGAGCCTGCTTTGGATTCTGTGTCTCCCTCTATCCCTGCTCCTCCCCTGCTCACACTGTCTCTCTCTCTTTCTCTCTCTCTCTCTCTCTCAAAAATAAATAAACATTAAACCACATTCTTTTTGGGGGCCTACTGAAATAGCCAACTAAGGATTTGGGGTCTTCCCTTTCATCAATGATGATTTACGTACAGGTACTGTTCATATTGCATCAAGTATATGAATGTTGTTTTTTCTTTGTCTGGATGAAAGTCCCTCAAGGTAAGTGGCAAGTCTCCAATAGTCTATAATCCCTAGAAGAAGGTCAAATATATCTGTGTCAGAATTTCATTATCTGATGATTTATTTCATTCTTTGATTACATAAAAGGATCTTAATATCATATTGGGATCGTAGCATGTTTTCATAAGCTTTCAGAGTTCACAGAATCAATAACTATTCAAAGAATTTAGAAGTAGGATTCGGACCCTTTAAAAAATTTTTTAAAGTTTATTTATTTACTTTGAGAGAGAGAGAGAGGAGCAGAGAGAGAGGGAGAGAGAGAGTCCGAAGCAGACTCCCTGGTGTGGGCTGGAAGTGGGGCTTGAACTCATGAATTGGGAAATCATGACCTGAGAGCCAAAATCGTCGAGTCAGATGCTTAACCGACGAAGCCACCCAGGCACTCCAGGATTTGGATCTTTTGTGTATAACTCATGTGACCACTATTAAATCAATTACAATATAAATTCTTGCTCCTATTTGTGAGTTATAAGACTAATCAGCAAAAGAAAATTTTTGTATGTCATACCACTTTGAATTTCTTTAAAACTCTAGAGTGTTAACTTAAAAAATAAAACCAATTCTTGTCAGTTATGATTTAAAATGATGATCAATGAATTCTGTTAACATTTTTTAAATTAACTAAGTGGATGCCCTTGATAAAGTGTTCAATTATCCTGAGAATTTACATAATAAAATGCGGTAGTTTGCACTGAGATTCGTTTGACACAGTTGTCATTAACGGCTCCTCCTTGGCACCTGGCAGGCTCACCTGGCGGCTCTGCCCTCACAAAGGGGGTGTGGCCTTGACGTACCCACCGCTACAGGTTAGATCCTCATTTTCTATTAATAGGAATAATAATGGTGAATTAATCTTTCATTAGTTTGTAGGTAGCCCCGCAAGACATTACAATATTTTTTCAATTCAATTCTTGGACTTTGGAATCTGAGTATTTACTTGAGATGAAAGAGACTCCCCTGAAAGGCAGCTTGAAAACAGGTTTGGGCCTGGTAAAAAAAAAAAAAAATTATTTCAGGGACCCCAGCAAAGATGGCCTGGCTAAAAGTCTTCATGTGGGATTTGTAAATCAGTTTGGGCCCTGGGCCCACTTCTGACTGCTAGGTGGGGTGGCCTGTGCCAACTGCCTCCATCTCTACTCGGCCTGTCTGCTGCTCTCTCTTCATGTGGCGGGAACAGTCTGTGGGTTCAGGAATTAGACTTGGTCAAAAGCAAATGTAGTATGAAGTAGGACACTCTCCGTCCCTGGAAGGTTCCAGCAGAGACTGCATGATCTCTTTTCAGGGATGTTTAAAAGGAGGCTTATTTTCAAGAGGGAAGTTGAACTAGATTACTTGCAATATTATTTGTGTTCCTTTTGTCTCAAGATTCCATGATTTTACAACAAAAACTGAGGTTTGTTATGTACTAAGTCCTGTGAATGACTTTAAATTGACACATACATTTTTAATATTGGGGCTTTATATCCTTAGCTAAAACTTAAATGAGCCCATATGAGCAAACCAGACACCAACAATCGAAGTTATAACAATTAATTTTAATACTTAGAAACATTTTCCACTTATTTTTATGGCATGTTTAGATAAAATGTCTTTGATTAATAAAACGGAAACATTGATTAATCATTATGTTCTTTAAAATGCTATTGGTAGACAAAAATATTTTATAAGGTAGTACTCACGAGGGACGATGATGAAAAGATGGGCACTGATTATTCATTATTATACACTTACATGCTAGATGTTATGCTAAGTGTTGTTGATAGAGCATTTTTATTTTATTTTTTTAATGTTTATTTATTTTGAGAGAGAGAGAGACAGAGACAGAGCATGAGAGGGGGAGGGACGGAGAGGGAGATACAGAATCCAAAGCAGCCTCCAGTCTCTGAGCTGTCAGCACAGAGCCCAACATGGGGCTCATACTCACAAACCGTGAGATCACGACCTGAGTTGTAGTGGCTGTTTAACCAACTGAGCCACCCATGCGGCCTGATAGAATGTTCTTAAAAATGTTTTTCTCGAGAAACTTATAGTCTAATGAAAGGGATATATAAAGCAACAATTATATTTTATTGTGGAGAAATATGATAGACGTTGTATATAATGCTGTGTCAAGCATCTTAACAGAAGGGAAGGTTGGAAAACACTTTTTCTTTCACTTTTACTGAACGTGGTCCTAGAACTGAGTTTTAAAGAATGAGAAATTAGCAAGAGAAAGCATAGGGAAAACTATTCAGAAGGAACAGTCCTGCTTAAAAACCGTATTTCTCCCTTCTTGCTTTTTCAAAAAGGAATTCCCCCCCCTGTTTTTTTTTTTTTTTGAGTCTCTCAGAGTCTAGGTTTCTAGAATGGTGATGAAGGGGTACAGAGCTCTTTAATTTCCCTTTGTCTTTAAGCCTTTAGATAATAGCTGGTTCAT
Organism: Cryptoprocta ferox; assembly: GCA_028646485.1. Taxonomy (NCBI): domain Eukaryota; kingdom Metazoa; phylum Chordata; class Mammalia; order Carnivora; family Eupleridae; genus Cryptoprocta; species Cryptoprocta ferox. The sequence goes on from CM053560.1 coordinate 38,461,080, forward strand.
AAGGAAAATCAGCCTCCTCGAAGTAGCCGCTTCTTTGAGACTGCGTATGGTTTTCAGAATTGGACAGACTATGCATCACAAACAAATGTGCAGACACCTGGCTAAGGACCAAGGGAACTCAAAGCCAGACTAGACCAAGTCAATTTTCTCCAGTAGTCAGCCTTTTAAATCATTAGTTTTTATTACAAAATAAATGGATGCATTAGGGAGGAAATTCACATGCAGTTTTCAAATGTGCGACTTTAAGCTTCCTGCATCATGCATCTAAGTTGCATTCACACGCCCTTGGGGTACACGCTTACTCTTCGTTATGATGCTTACTTAGTTAGAAATATTTGAGAAACACTAGGCTGAATGATGTCTGGGTAGGTGTTCTGGGTGAATACTGAGGACCTTGAGGATAGGGTGGCAGAAATTGTGTGTGTGTGTGTGTGTGTGGGTGGGTGGGTGTGTACCAACTCCTAGGTATGGGTGCTGGGATGAGAAGAATGATGTGGCTTGATGAGTGATGTCTGCCGTGAGTGAAAAATGAGAAGGGAGAGAAGCAGAGTTGGGCCAGGATTTGTCCCTGAGATCACTCTTATTTCTTCTTCTTCGTAACAGCACCAGTGAACCTGTAGCCAGGAAGGGGAGGGAGAGATGTCACAGTTCTGGTCCTGATTCTGTCCTTCTGTCATCCTTGTACCACAGTGTCACTGCCCTTCTCTTATATCCCAACCTGGTTCATGGCCTTTAATGGCCCACCCCAGACATCAAAAGCGTCATTGCAATTGTTCTGAATTCAGATTTTTATATAGAGAGCCTTGATCAACTCTACATTTATCATTTCAATTACTGCTATTCCTAATCTATGGCAGTTCTGACATGTATGATGCTGGAGTTCAGGGGATTTTTTTTCTCCTCTAGCATGTGCTCTATGGAATTGTCCATGGCACCTGCCTGAACTACCTTCTTTCTCTGGGTCTAGAATAATGTCACATGCTGGAAAATTGTGCAGGAGGATCTTCTAGAGAGAGGGTTCAGTGACTGCAAATGAATACACTTGTAAAGCTAACATGAGGCGATACTGACAAGTGGTTCTGTGTGTGCTGAGACCCTCCTGGGAAAAGGGGAAGGACGAGGGAAAGGTGGATAGGGGCTGGGCTGTGAAACACTCAAAGCTGTTGGATACCGTACTAAGAACTTCTCAACTTTTATTCTCTGTTGATGATAGAGAATCATTTGAGGTTTTTTTTTCATCAAGATAGGAGCTCTTTCAGATTGGCATTAAGAAAGCATTCTGGAAAATGTGGAAGGTCAGAGTGGGGAACAGGGTGAGGGGTGGGAGGTGAGTTAGGGGGCTTCCACAGCAGTCCCTTGAGACGTGGTGAGGGCAGACCTATGGCCAGTGGATAGCAAGAGGGGTAGGAATGGAGAGATTTTACAAAGTACAGTGGGTAGAACTTGGAGATGAAAAAGACTTAAAAATTATTTGTTTCTGACTTGAACACGTGAGTGCATGGTGATGCTGCTAAGTGAAATGCGGGTACAGAAAGAGAGAATCAATGTAAAACACTTTCAGAGATAATAGCACTCTGTTGCAAATGTAATATATTAATATTAAAATCATATTTCACTGAACTTTAAGGGAATGGTCATACACAGTATTGATTATACAGATGTAGAGAAACCATTAGGAATCACAAAGCTAGTGCTTTGTAAACACTATACAAAAAAACCCCACAAACTATAAGTCTTTTTAATTTTTAATTGATGCAGGGAATCTGCAATGTCAAGTTCATATATAATGTGATTCAGTTTTATAGATTTTACTTTATTAGCAATTTATGATATGGAGAAACACTAACCAGTTCTGGCTGAATATAGGTTGATTGCATAACTACATCCTTATAATATCATTATTTAGCATCCATAAATATTAACTGAAATTTTAAGCCTTAGAGAACAAAATAAAGGCTTGACAAGTTCTGATAAGATGTATCAAAAATATCCTTGATAATATATTAACCCATTTGGTCATTTATTAAAGCAACAGAAGGATTTGTTATTTATTTAACATTTCCTCATGATTATCTTTTTAAATATTATATTATGTGCATTTTATGCACATAATATAATATTTACCATCTTAACCATTTTTAAATGTAGTTTACTGCTGTTAAGTACATTCACATTATTGTGCAACCATCATCTCCATCCATCTCAAGAACTCACTTTACCCATTTAACATAGCTCCCCATTCTCCCTACTCCCAGTCCCTGGCCCCCACCAATCTCCTCTCTGTCTATAAATCTGAGTACTCTAGGAGGACTCATTATTTCTTCAGCAAGAGAAAATAATATAGTTTTCCTATAACCTCTAATTGATTCTCTGTGTTGGCTAACATGTGACTGACTCATTGTCAGAATAACTTTTGAAAGGTTTTAAAGCAGCACAGTGCATTGGGCTTGGTAGAAAAGTAGCATATTTGTGATCTTTGGAAAAGTCCTTGAGATGCTGTCCAGTTCAGATCAGGAGCTAACCAGGAGTAGCTGATAGGCAGTAGTCTGAGAGTAGAGAATCTGGAGTTGCTTTGTGTTTGAACCGTGGGCTACCATTTTCTAATAGTGCAAAGCTGGGCAAGTTGACTGAACTTGGAGAGTCTCAGTTTCGTCATCTGTAAATAAGTAGACCCTTCCTTATTGTGTTTTTGTGAGGCTTCAATGAGTTATTATATCTGAAAGCACTTAGAACAGAGGCTGGCTTGTACTAGAAACATTTAATCAGTGATAAATACTATTATTTCTCAGGTAAGTTGCTATTCCCAATACCTTGTGCTGTCAGTCTGAGCTGACCAGGGAGCACAATTGAACCATGGTTATAGAATATTTTAAGACATCGCTGTAGTATATTTGAGATCAGCTAGAACTTGTATATAAAGTATGGTCATGGTTAGTAAAGTTTATGGGTTCTACTTTGGGCCTGTGTGTTTCTACAATTTCAAAAATGGAAATATGAAGTGTGAAAATTAATAAGGCCTTACTATGGTGACCCACAACCCTGACTACACTACACTATTCAAAAAGATTATGAGTCAAAGCATCACATACTAGAAGGATTGCCCAGGTTCCTCTGTATCACAACGGAATCTGGGCATGAGGTGGACTATGGCTTCAGGTAGGGATTTTCTTCCTTTCCATTAGCCGGAATCCTCTTCCGCTTCCCCCAGGATATAGTGGAAGACATTGATTGCTTCTCTTGAAAACTCAAGAGGTTCCCCCCATTCAACCCTATTCTTTTATAGTTTCCTTCCTGTTCCACATTCACAGGCTAAAACAGGGCTGTGCTTTCTCTAAGGATAGAGGTTTTGTCACTTACTCACAATATTTTCTAATTGATATGGTAAGACAAGAGGGATTATATCAGCAACTCTGTATTCAGAGACCTGGTGATAGCAACTTACTTGTGAACACCTGGTTCAATTTTCTTGTTTGAAAACTTTGTGTTCTCTGAAGTCTTATTCTCACTATTATATCTTCAGGGCCCATAACAATGCTTAGCATAAAAGAGTGTTCAAGGGGCACTTGGGTGGCTCAGTCAGTTAAGCATCCAAGTCTTGATTTCAGCTCAGGTCATGATCCCCAAGGTTCTTGAGATAGAGCCCAGTGTCTGGCTCTGTGCTGACAGCATGGTACCTGCTTGGGATTGTCTTTCTCTCCCTCTCTCTCTGCCCTTTCCCTGCTCATGTGCTTGTGCTCACTCTCTCTCTCTCTCTCTCGCTCTCAAAATAAATAGGTAAACATGAAAAAAATTTTTAAAAAGAGTGTCCAAAACATTTTTTGAATGACAGAATACATAAATGACTCAATGAATAGCTAGTTTTCTCTGGTGGAAAAGTGAGGTGGTCACAGGGGGACATCTAGAAGCAAAAAAGTCCAAGCCCTAAAATTTCCAGGCATTCCATTTAGTTCTTCCCTATTGAAAAGGTGTCCTGTGCTTCTTCACTGCACCTTGCCTATTTTACTTCTGTATTTTTCGATCTTAAAACACTTTTTTTAGTTTTTTATTATTTATTTATTGTGTATTTATTTTTTAAAAAGTTGTTAATGCTTATTTATTTCTGAGATGGAGAGAGAGAGAGATGGAGCACAGGCAGGGAAGGGGAAGAGAGACAGGGAGGCACAGAATCTGAGCAGGCTCCAGCCTCTGAGCTGTCAGCACAGAACCTGACGTGGGGCTCCAACCCACAGACCACAAGATCATGACCTGAGCTGAAGTCAGATACTTAACCGACTGAGCCACCTAGGCTCCCCTTAAAACACTTTTTTAACATAAAAATCACAAACTCTTTTTTTTCTTCTTATATGAAGAAGAAGGCTACTATTATATACTCTTTTTTATCCCTCTTCCATCCTTGAAGTTGTGTTTGTAAGACCTTCCTACTGTGCCTGTGAGAACACCCACGAGTTTTCCTTGTTCTTTTGCCCAGATAGGACTCACTCCTCCAGTGCTAAACCAGCCTGTATTCTTGCAGAGAGGCTGGGAATAAGGGCATCCCAAGAGGATGTTGAGATTCTCAAAGCAGCTTTTTTCATGGAGCAAATTAAGGACAAATACAAATCATTGTGGGATTTTGACCTAAATCTTAACCCATTTATTTTCTTAAAATAAATCCCTTTTTTTCCTAGTGCTTTTAAAATGTTTGTAAAAAAGCACTATGCTATCATTGTTGCTTTCTAAATGGAAGACTTTGAAAACAAATGAGTGACAAAACTCCAATGGCTTGTAATTTATGAACATTTTATGAAGTTTATCTAACCATTTGTAAGGCATAGATTCTACAAGTTTTGCATTTTTTCCCAGTGTCTCACTTTTGTGTATTGTAACTCATAATTTTATTTTTTAAAAAATTTTAGTGTTTATTTATTTTTGTGAGAGCTAGAGTGCAAGTGACAGAGGGGTAGAGAGAGAGGGAGACACAGAATCCAAAGCAGGCTCCAGGCTCTGAGCTGTCAGTACAGAGCCTGACGCGGGCTTGAACTCACAAACCATAGATCATGACCTGAGCTGAAGTGAGACGCTTAACCGACTGAATCACACAGGAGCCCCTTCACAATTTCATGTGCCTTCCTTTTTCAATTTGTTTTAGCTTATCTTCACAAGTGTGTACAGTTACACTTGCTTAGCAGATGTTAGTAGCAGGTATTTAAGTTAGAATAATAGTAATATGTATAATCTATTAAACATCATCCACATATCAGGCTGATTTTGTGATTTAACTTAGTTATACTATTTAATCGTTTAAAAATACTGAGATGTAATTTACATATAGAAAAGCAAACAAATCTTATTTGTACTGGCAGGTCTATGCACATCATATAACCATCACCTAAATCAAGAAAAAACAGGTCATCTAGGAAGGCTCATTCATAGGACTGCTCCCAGTCAGTCCCCCATTTCCAGAGGCAACATAATAGTTGTACCTGTCTTTGAACATATATGAACATATATAAATAGTTTTGTATCTGATGTTTTTTCCTTCTCTTCTTTTAAATTTTACTTCTTTAAATTCCAGTTAACATACAGTGTTGTATTAGTTGCAGGTGTAAAATACAGTGACTGAACGATTCCATACATTACCTGGTGCTCATCACAAGTGTACTCCTTAATTCCCATCACTTATTTCATCCACGCCCCCCCCCCTCTGGTAGCCATCAGTTTTCTTGGTTTGTCTCTCTCACTCTTTTTCCTTCGCTCATTTGTTTTGTTTCTTAAATTCCACATATGAGTGAGATCACACAGTATTTGTCTTTCTCTTACTGACTTATTTTGCTTAGCATTAGACTCCTTAGCCCTATCCATGTTGTAACAAATGGCAAGCTTTCATTCTTTTTTATGGCTGCGTAATATTCCTCTCTCTCTGTGTGTGTGTGTGTGTGTGTGTGTGTGTGTGTGTGTGTGTGTGTGTATAAATACCCCCCCCCCCACATACACATATCCTCTTTATCCATTTATCAATTGATGGACACTTGGACTGCTTCCAAGCATGGGGGTGTATGTATCCCTTTAAATTAGTATTTTTGTGTTTTTTTGGGTGAATACCCAGTGGTGCAATTACTGGATTATAGGGTAGTTGTATTTTTAAATATCTGAGGAACTTCCATACTATTTTCAATAGTGGCTGCACCAGTTTGCATTCCCACCAAAAATGTGAGAGGGTTTCTTTTTCTCCACATCCTGGCCAACAATTGTTGTTTTTGGTGTTTTTGATTTTAGCCATTCTGATGGATGTGACATGATATCTCACTGTAGTATTGATTCACATTTCCTGATGATGGGTGATGCTCAGCATCTTTTCATGTGTCTGGCTTTTTTTTCTTAATAACATGCTTTTGAGTTTCATTCATGTTATTATATATATTGAGAGTTTATTATTTTTTGTATTGTGAAATATTCTACAATGTGAATATACCACAATTAGCATTTACCTGTTGAAGAACATTTGGGTTCTACCCTTATTTTTTGGCTATGATATGAATAAAGCTGCTATGCACATTATTGAACATATCATTTTGTGGACCTGTAGAAACATGTCTCTTAATTATGTACCTAGAAGTATAATGGAAAGGCATAGGGTAGGCCTCTTTTAGTTTTATTAGAAACTCTTGAACAGTTTTCCAAAGTAGTTCTATCATTTTGCCCTCCTATCAACAATACATGAAAGTTGAGGTTGTTCCATTTCCTCATCATTACTCGTTATTGTCAGACTCGTTAATTTCAGACATTCTAGTGAACTAATGGAATCTTCCTAGTGTTTCTTTCCACCAACTGAAAGGTATCAAGATGTAATTTACATACAATAAAATTCACTCATTTTAAGTGTATGGGTTGATGAGTCTCCAAAATTGTATTAAACCATGTAACCACCATCCCAATCCATTTTTAGGTATAAATGTTTTGTAATTACCAATTAGGTCACATTAATATTTTTTTCATATCTTCTATATCAACTCTTTGTAACTGGGGTTCTACAGGTAACTCATAATGCCTAATGCATGCATTTTATCAATATGGAATGGTGCTACTTATATACCATATTTGGAAAAATTGAAAAAAAATAGTTATTCAAATCATTTTTTGAGTGCTTAAAATTTTTTTGTACAACTCTAGTTCAGGAAAGCTGTTCTATATCCTTACTGTTTTTCTGTTTATTGTCTACTTATTTTAACTATTTCTTTTTTTTAAGTTTATTTATTTATTTTAGAGAGATGGACACAGCAGTAATGGGAGAGGGGCAGAGAGAGAGAATCCCAAGCAAATTCTGTGCTGCCACCCTACAGTCAGATGTGGGGCTCAAATTCACAAACTGTGATATCATGACCTGAGCCAAAACCGAGTCAGATGTGTAACTGATTGAGACACCCAGGCACCCCTTAACCATTTCTGAAAGAGGTATTTTTAAGTCTCCAATTATGTTGGTGATTTTTTCTATTTATCTCTTTAGTTTTTTCAGGCTTTGCTTTATATAATTGAAGCTCTGTCATTAGTTGCATACACATTTATGAGTGTTATGTCTTTCTGATAAATTGTCTCTCAAATAATTATTAAACTATGCTAATATTCCTTATTTTAAAGTGTACCTCATCTTCCTTTCTTATACTTATTGTTTGCATGTATCTTTGTCTACTCCTCAGCTTTTAGTCTATCTAAATCTTTATAAAGCATGTTTTGTATAGACTGCATACATTTGAGTCTTGCTGTTTTATTCAGTCTAACAATCTCTTCTTTTTTCCTTCAATTTTATTTTTATTTTTTAAAATAATGAATTATTATTATTTGTTGTTGTGAGAGAAAAAGAGCATGCAAGTTGGGGAGGAGCAGAGAGATTGGGAGAGAGAATCTTAATCAGGCTCTATGCCCAGTACAAATCCTGATGAGGGGCTTGATCTCAATACCATGAGATCATGATATGGTTTATTATTTTTAATGGTTGCTATACAGCTGATATCCTTAGTTTATCACATTCTACTTGAAATTGAAATTTAGCATCTTCAACCCCGTGATCTTTACATCTGCTCTATGAAGTATGTATTACTATCCAGACTTTGTAGACAGATGAGGGTATGTAATGTAAGTTGTTTAAAGTAATATATGGGAAGACGTGGAACAAAGATATCATCTAAAGATGCTAGGTACTCAAATGGCCCTGATGATATTTAGTTCAGTGGTTGTTTCCATATAGTCATTGCTTATGCAAATGACGTTTATGAATAGCATCAAACAAATATTTGTGCTAAGGACTAGGTGAAATATCAAATGCTTCTCATGAAAGAAATTGACATTTTGAGGCTATAAGATTGGCTGCTTTCTCATTGAAAAATTCTTTAATTACATGGAAATATTATTGATAAGTTTCCCCAAGTGAATGTTTTAAAGTTTGGGGATGGAGGAATATTTTAATTTTGGATTTATTATGAAAATGAAAGGCTGAAGTGATATAAAAGTGAAGGTAGCCCACATTTAGTGATCATATACTATGTATTAAGTGCTTTTCAAATATTATCACATTTTTTTCTCTTCATTGCTTGGCATATGTTGACCAACCTCTCCCCAAACTCTCTACCTCCTAGCCCCTGGTAACCACTCTTCTACTCTGTTTCTGTGAGGTCAACTTGATTCCACATAGAAGTGAGATCATGAAGTATTTATCTTTCTGTCTCTGGTTTATATCACTTAGCATAATGTCCTCCAGGTTCATTCATATTGTCACAAATGGCACCATTTTCTCCTTTTTTAAGGCTGAGTAATATTCCATTACATATATGTATATTCCATTATATATATATTACATTATATGTATAATACATATAAACCACATTTTCTGTATTTATTTATCTCTTGATGGACACAGAGGTCATTTACATATCTTGGTTTGTGTCACTAATGCTGCAATGAGCATGGAAATGCAGATATATCTTAGAGATATTTTCTTTGGGTATGTACCCAGAACTGAGACTGCTGGATCCACATATTAGCATATTTAATCCTTACAACAATCATATGTGGTGGATGCATTTTTATCTCTAAATTTCAGATGAGGAAATTAAGGCACAGAAAGGTTATGATATGCCCAGGATCACACACCTGGAAAAAGAGAACTAGTCAGGTGAACTTGAAAGTCTTTGTTCTTAACCACTATACAAACTATAGGTAGAGAGGAGAAGATGGTTTTCATTTACAGCTCTGCTGGACTCTATTTTGTGTAAGCCTCACAACAACTTTCTAAAGTCGATAAATGCAGTTAATGATTTTAATGATGGAAAGATGGACGCAGTGGCTACGCAGTACATCCAATATTGCCATCAATAAAGGTATGCTGCGTCCAAGACTCCTTCCAGTCACCAGGATGGGCCTGTCCTGGAGTGGATAGAATCAGAAGAGGCAGAACCAGATCAAATGAAGTACAGAGCATGTAGTGGGTTCCAAAGGCCAAAAGTGAAAGAGTTTGAAAATGATTCTGGATACCTATTTTGAAAAGTTTGGAAGAACAACAACAACAACAACAACAACAAAAAGACAAAGGATGGCAAGAAAATTTCATTCTAGAATACCAAGAAATCAGGTAATCTTAGGGGCTAGGAAAGGCTAAGTTTACAATGCAGGAAAGATCCAATTAAAATTTTTTTCTCCTGCAAGTTTAACACCAAAAACAGATTTTTAATTATTCTCTATATGAATGAGAATTCTACAAAGGAAGTTCACTGTCTAAAATTAATTATATGTATTAGAGAAAAAGCTGAGTTTTCCCTGTGGGTGAAGCTGAATTTGTTGAGTTTTTAACAATTTATGGAAAATTAAGGAAAAACATTCCTACTTCAGAATTGGACTTAATAAAGGTTTCAAATCACTTTTGATATATTTCCATTGGTTTTCTTACAAGTATATAGATTCATACTTTGCAAAACCACAGCACATTTTGATAATGGCCTGAACTTTTTCTTTTTAAATCTATAAAACCAAAGTAAAATAAGTGCTTTAGAGAGCACTTATCAAAGGGCAACAGCCAAACAGTTAACCTTGGTTCCTCACTAGAATGGATTTATTGGAAGAAGATTACCAACTCTTTCTTTAGATTTCTCCAATTTGTTTGACAGGTTACATTAAGTAGGCATCACTTTGAAATAGCAATAATTATAGTAATAATGAAAGGAAATCATAATGTGTTTTATGAGCTAATACTAAAGCCAAGCCAATGTGTGTTTTGAGCTTCTGAGAGGAAGAACAAGGTTCCTGTAATCAGAAAGTATTTTTGTAGTAATAGATATATTGAACTTTGATTTCTAGTATAAACAGAGTTACATCTGCACGTGTTTGTTAGGGACTTGAACAAAATAGTAGAAGGCAAAAAAAAAAAAACCCACCTAAATATTATCCATTCAAATGAATTTACTTGATAATCCAATTTTATCGATCATTTTCAGTCTTTCTCTTTGATTCATAATGAGGAATCTCAATGAGAAATCTGAAAGATTTTGTTAGTAGTAGAAAGCTTCTCTTTATTTTTCTCTAGTGCTGTTTCCTTTTTAAGCTTTAGTGATATATTTTTCATTAGAGTCCATGAAAAGGGCTCAATAAATAAGACTAGACCATTCTAGAGCAAAATGGCAATATTTGAGACAAGCAGAGACAGATTTGGAGATTTTCTAGGTGAGAAGCACAGCTATGTATCAATGATCTTAATGTCCTGAATCATATATGTCTATAATGGCCAAAATATAACATCTGATTTTTTTGAACCCTTTCAAGTTTCACATGGTATTAAATCTTATGGTTGCAGTGCCCACAGTTATGTGCCCTGGAGAACTTCAGTAGATGAAATAAATTATATTTTGTTATATACACACAAACGTACATATGTGCCAAAAGCATTTGGGATCATCTTCTACATACTGTATACTGACTTATTTTTTTTTTCAATTTACTGGGTATTTTCAACATCTTCTGATATCACTAGCTATTTTTTTTATCTACATACAGTCTACCTACTATACCATTCTGTACATGTCCTATAAGTATCAAGTTTTCTATCACTGAACCTTTGGGGTTCTTTCCATTTTTTCACCACTGAAATACTCCTTGATTTTGAACGTCTTTGTATTTGAATCTTTGGTCACTCCTTTGTTATTTCCTTTGGATGAATTCTTGGAAGTGAAAGTTCTGGGTCAAAAGATATGAATGTTCTTAAGACTTTTGATACAAATTGTCAAATTTCCTTTCAGAAAGATTGACCTAATATGTATTTCCACTATGTGAGATTGCCTGTTTATCCAAATAAATTAGATATTATCCCTAAAATAATTTTTATCAATTTTATAGACAAAAATATAATTATTTAATTTTTTATTACTAACGAAGCCAGTGTTTTTTGTTATATTTGTTGCCATTTGCATTTACTTATGAATTCTTAGCTCAGATCTTTTACGTGGTTTTCTACTGTAGTGTTTCTCTTGATAAAAAAATCTTTAATAAAGATGGTAATTTTCTGTTACGTATATTTTATTAATATTTTTCAGCTTTTTATTTTATGTGTTTACTGGTGTTTTTGACATATAAAATGTTCATCTTTGTGTGTGATCAAATCTATTGCTGGTTTCCTTTCTGTATCTTTCTTTATTCTTTTTTAAAATTTTTTTAATGTTTATTTTTGAGACAGAGAGAGACAGAGCATGAGCAGGGGAGGGGCAGAGAGAGAGGGAGACACAGAATCCGAAGCAGGCTCCAGGCTCTGAGCTGTCAGCACAGAGCCCGACGCGGGGCTCAAACCCACAAAGTGTGAAATCATGACCTGAGCCAAAGTCGGACGCTTAACCGACTGAGCCACCCAGGTGCCCTCTTTACTTTTATTCTTAAAAAAGATTCCTTAACCTTGAGATTAAAAAATATTCAATTTTTTTCTATTCCTTTGAATGTCTTCTTTTTTTTTTATATTTCAACATTTAATCAATTTTTAATTGGATATAGAAACCCATCTTTATTTCCAGGTTAACCAGTCACTTTAGCATCATTTACTGATTATTTATTATCATCCTCTGATTTGAATTAACTACCTTTACTATCTACGAAATATGTATTTTACTTATATTGTTTCTGAGCTTTCTGTTCTGTTTCACTGATCTGCTTATTAGCATACTAATTCTAATCTCTTTTAATTATTGTAGCTTAGTAATATATTTTATTGTCAGGTAGTATGGTTCCCCCTTATTTTTTTTTTTTTAACATATGCTTGGCCAGGGGAGCCTGGCTGGCTCAGTTGGTAGAACCTGTGACTCTTGATCTCGGGGTCATGAGTACAAGCCCCATGTTGGGTGTAGAGCCTCCTTTAAAAAAAGAAAAAAGTAGCATTAAAAAAAAAAAACAAAACAAAACATGCACTTGGCCATTCTTTTGTCCTTATTCATGAACCTTAGCATTTTTTTCTTAGACTATAAAAATTAATAAATAAATAAAAGACAGCAAATATTTGGTTGAAATGGATACGCTCTCCCTTTATTCAAATATTCTTTTATGTTTTTTCAGAGGTGTTTGACAGTTTTTCTCATATACTTTCTGTACATTTTTCCTTCTTCTTTGCCCCCTTTTTTCCCACATTTAGTGCCTTTTGGACTAATTTGCCTGAAACATTCCTAAGGTTGTGTCATTTCTGCCTCTGTATTGGCGACTTTGCTCCTTGACAAATAGAAGCGTTTACCTATCTAAGTCCAAATCTTGTTCTCTTTAAAATCCAGCTTCCACCCCTTCCCGTTTCCAATTTTATCTCCTGTTACTCCCCAACACATGTCTTTTGCCTGGAACAATCTGACCTTCTTGCCTTCCCTCAGTGAAGCATTTTAGTTTTCTTGCCTCCACTCCTTTGTTCACATAAGTTTCTCTGTCTAGGTTGTCATCCCTTCTGTTTTTCCTAATGGCAACAAGTTGTAGCACATCTGCTGATGAAAACAAGAGACTAAAACCTCTGGAAACCATGCATTATGAAGAGGAGTTGTGAGAATTGACGAAATTAGTTATATGGCCTGGGAAGGCCCTTAATGCCTCTGAGCCTTAATTAATCTCTCCATAGAATGAGGACAAGAATAAGAACCGCCTCATAGGATTGTTGGAGCGAAGACACGGGATGATGCAGATAAAGCACTCGGCAGCATACTTGAGGCATAGTGAATGCAGTGAATGCTAAAAAAAGTTAACTGATTTGGGAGCAAAATAAAGTGTTCTCCACCTGAAGATGTCCATGTACCAATCCCAGCAACCTGTGAATGTTACAGGGCAAAAAGGACTTTGCAGATGAGATTAATAAAGACCTTGAGATGGGGGAGATTATCCTGGATTATCCAGGTGGGCCCAGTGTAATCACAAGGGGCCTCCTAAGAGAGGGACAGAAGGGTCAGTCAGAGAAGGAGATGTGATTACAGAAGCAGAGGTCAGAGCGATGGAAGGAAAGAATTGAGGCAAAGAAATGATTCTCCCCCAGAACCTCCAGAAGCAATGCAACCCTGACCACAACTTGATTTTAGCCCAGACTTCTCATCTGGGTAGATGTGTTGTTTGAAGCCCTTAAGCTTGTGGTAATTTGTTACTGCACTGATAGGAAATGAATACAATGTTATAATTAATTTTACCATCATCATTATAATAATTATTAAACCTGGAAAAAAAGAAGCCTTAGGATATGATCACAGTCTTAATACAATTAAAGAATTTTCACGTGGAAGAGTGATTCCAGGTGGTCCAGGGGGGCAGAACCAAGGTCAATGGTTGGAAGATATAAGGAAAGACATTTTGAGGTAATTAAAAAAATCACTTCCCGAAAGTACAATAAAACTAAATTACTGCTATATTGGAGTAGTTGAAGCAGCCACTGGATAACCTCTTATTGAATAAGTTGTTCATGCACCCTGTAGAGATTGAGACAAAATTTCAGTCTTTGAACCAAGCTTGCATGCCTTTCATTTTGGTGTGTTTTCATGGTCATGCCAACACAAGTAATTGCTTATGCACATTCTCTCTCTGCTTTATTCCCATTACTCTTGGATGTCCCACCTCCATGGTATTTATCACATATGACCTTATATTAAATATTTAGATTTTGGGACCCTTGAGAACCTGGTCAGTGTCTTGCACAACTTAGTAACTTACACATGGCTTGGCATGGTTTCATGAACTCACCAAAAATATGTTGAAGGGAAGATTAAATTCATCACAGTTCAAGTGTGTAAAATATTCAAATTTTCATCTGTTTTCCTTTGGGTTGGTTCACGAAATTAGAGACTATTTCTGCAATTATTTTAATGTTGATTCAGATTTTTATTTTGATGAAGCTATGAAACCCAGGACATGTGGGTAACACCTATTGAAAGTAATGTTTATTTCTCTGCCTTAAAATCCCTAAGATAATTAGTGTTGTTTTAAGACCCTAAGTTTGTGGGCTTCCTATTACCGAATGCTTTCCGTTTATCTTTTATAGGATTTGCCAACAGGATTTTTGAAATTCATGCAATCTCCTGGAAACTTGAATTCTCTTCCTGATCTGTACCAACCTTAAACCCAGACCAGAGGGAACTCTCTGACCTGGATCTTTTTCTTAAGAGGGCTCTGTGTATCACAAACACTGAGACACAAAGATTTAAAGACTTAAAACCTCTTCCATTTTGTAAAATTTATTTTTTTCCAAGTTCAGACACCAATTGAGCAAATGAGACCAGGCAAGGACTCAGGTGAGACTATGGGAGTCCACAGTGAAGAAGGAGAATATCACAGCTACTGTCCTGGGCTCCAAGGGGTGCTAAGGCCACCCCGGCTCCCCAGGTAGCTGCACTCCTGCTCTCTGCTCTGCTCAGGCAGGCTTTTTTGGGATGCATCTGGAAGCCCCGAGTCTTGGAATTGGGGGTTGTAGGAGAAGCTTGGTTCTGTGGGTCCTCTCAGGGTTCCGGGAGGCCCAGCTTCTGTCCTGCCCCCGGATTTTCATGCCCTCCTTCAGGCTTGCCAGGAGCAGGGAGGGCCCTCTAAGAGCAGCTCCTTAGCCTCTAGCTTTTGGGCCCCAGGAGAGAATGTGGGCTGGGAAGAGGCACAGTGTGATTTATTGCTTTTATATATTAAATTTGTGCTGTGAGCGTCTATTTGCACTCTTGCCTCAGGCCCAGCAACTGTTAGAGGAGGACCTGCTCCTGACTCTACCAGCTTCTAACTTTTTTCCTGAACTTAAATAATTTTTTTAAATAAAAAATGAAGATAATATTTTTGTTTAGAGGTGACCACAGAATGGCTTTTTGTATAATTTGTTCACTGTTATACCCTCTACCTGTAGTGGTGCCTGGGACAGAGTGGGTGCTCAACAGATTTTTGGTGAGTAAATGTCTAAAATTATGATTTTCTTCTTTAAAAAACAATTTTATTGAGGTAAAATTGACATACAATAAACGACACATATTTAAAGGGTATATTGAGTTTGACATGTATAAGTCTGTGTAACCATCATGACAATCAAAATAATGAACATTCCCATACCCAAAGAATTTTTTTCATGTCCCTTTATAATCCATCCCTCCCACCCCTACCCCCCAGTCTGATTTCTGTTACTATACTAGTTTGCATTTTTTAAGATTTTATATAAATGCAATTGTACAATATATACTTCTTTTTGGTTTAGCTTCTTCTACTCAGTGTCATTATTATAAAATTCATCCATATTGTTCTGTATATCAATATTTCACTCCTTTTTATTGCTAAGTCCATTGCATGGAAACTTTTTTCAGGAACTTTTATAATTTCCAGTTTTGCATGTTGGTCTAAGATAATTTGTTTATCCATTTTATCTATTGAGAACCACTTGAATTGTTTCCAGTGGTTGCTGCTACAAATGAAGCTCCTACAAATGAAGCTGCCGTGAACATTATGTACAAGTCTTCATATAGACATGCTTTCATTTCTCTTGGGTAAATACCTGGGAAAGAATAGCTGGATCAAAAGGTAGATATAGTTTTAAGTTTGTAAGAAACCACCAAACTTTGTTTCAAAGTGCTTGTACCATTTTATATTCCCACCACCATGTAAGAGTTCCAGTATCTTTATACCTTCACTGACATGTGGTATTGTCAGTCTTTTTAATTGTGGCCATTCTAGTAGGTGTGTAGTGATTTTTCATTGCACTGTTAACTTGAATTTCCCTGATGACTCATGATGTTGAACATCTTTTCTGTTCATATTTGCCATCCACATATCTTCTTTGGTGAGGTATCTGTTCAAATCTTTTGCCCATTTTATTATTACATTTTTTTCTTACTGAGTTTTGAGTGTACTTTATATATTCTGCATACAAATCCTTTATCAGATATGATTTACAAATGTTTTCTCTCATTCCGTGGCTTGCCTTTTCATTCTCTTAACAGTCTCTTGGAAGAGCAGAAGACTTATTTTTTATTAAGTCCAATTAATTGATTTCCTCTGTTACGGATTGCTGTTTTTTATGGATTTAAGTCTTGTATATAAGAAATCTTTGCCTAACACAAGGTGACAAAGGCTTTCTCCTATTTTTTTTTCTGGAACTTCTATTATTTCAAGTTTTGCATGTAGATCTAAGATCCATTTTGAGTTAGATTTGTATGTGGTATGAAATATGACAAGAACTAACTTCCTTCCTTCCTTCCTTCCTTAAGTGGATATCTGGTTTTTTTTGGGCACCATTTGTGGAAAGACTCTCCTTTCTCCCCTGAATTGCCTTTGTTGAAAACAAGTTGTCCATAAACTCTCTTGCACTGTTGGTGGGAATGAAAACTGGTGCAGCCACTCTGGAAAACAGTATGGAGGTTCCTCGGAAAGTTAAAAATAGAACTATCCTATGATCCGGCAATTGCACTACTGGGTATTTACCCAAAGAATATAAAAACACTAATTCAAAGGGATACATGCACATGTATGTTTATAGCAGCATTATATATAATAAGCAAATTACGGAAATGGCTCAAGTGTCCCTTAATTGGGGCATGGATAAAGAAGATGTGAGATATATATATATATATATATATATATATATATATATAATGGAATATTACTCAACCATAAAAAAGAATGAAATTTTACCATTTACAATAATGTAGATGGACCTAGAGTGTATTATGCTAAGCAAAATAAATCAGTCAAAGAAAGACAAATACCATATGATTTCACTCATATGTGGAATTTAAGAAACAAAAAGAGCAAAGGGAGAAAAAGAGGGAGAGAGGCAAACCAAGAAATAGACTCTTAACTATAGAGAACAAACTGATGGTTATCAGAGGGGAGGGAATAGGGGGATCTGTAAAATAGGGGTGTGGATTAAGGAGTGCACTTATCCTGATGAGCACTGGGGGTTGTATGGAATCGATGAATTGCTATATTGTACACCTGAAACTAATATAACATTTTATGTTAACTAACTGGAATTAAACTAAAAACTTAAAAAAAAAAAGAAGTTGTCCATGTAAGTGTGGGGTCTGTGGACTCTTTGTTCTACTGATCTATCTTTAAGCCAATGCTATACTCTCTTGATTATTATAGTTTTATAGTAAATTTTGAAATTGGGTAGTGTTTGTCCTCCAACTTGGGTCTGCTTTAAGAAATGATTTTCGACTCAAAAAATTCTGAAGTATTGTTTAGAAGAATCTTGCAGTGTTTCAGAACTAACATTTGTTTTGGGGAGCAAAGACATCTATATGACGTTTGTTATTGTTTGTGCTCTGAAGAAAATGGAAGTTACCATATTATATACTAGAGCATGCACAGTCTCTAAAACTAATGTATAAATCATGTCACTAACTTTTTAGCTATTATTTAATGTTTTCCTGCAGTTTAAAATTTTATATTACTATTTTGAATATTTGCCAATCACAAGACAGTCAATATTTACTCTATTCTTTTTCATTCTTTCTGTACCCCTTAGATTTATAACACCCATGTGAATCCATGTGGATATAAATGTCCCATTTTCAGATAACTCTCTGAGTTATGAGCTCTTTTTCTAGGTTTGTAAGCTCTGCATCTTGGAAAATATTTGTTCAAGCTTCAGTTTGGCAGTTGCCCAGATGTGTCTTGTCATTTATTTTTCTCCTGAGGCCCTTTGTCATACTCTCTTCCAGACATTCTCTGTGTACCTCATTTATAAAGATGCTTCCTGATGTGTAATCTTTTTAGAGTGTAGTCTTGACTTGCTTTGCATAGTTTTTTTCTTGACTACCTGTGCTCTAAGGGGAATGAGGGGGAAAGTGGCAAAGTGGATTGATTGACTATTAAAGATAAATGAGAAAAGAGAAATACATTGTCTATAATTTATTATAAATAATTATAAAAAATTATTGTAAAGTGGAGAACAAAATATAATTAAAAAAGATATCTTTATAAAAGATATCGATCTTTTTATCTTTAAAAATTTTAAATATAATTAATTACATTTATAGGTGAATATAGTGGCCCTGTTTTGATCCTTACAACCCTGATTTCAGGTTATAGTTTTTCCTCTGTTCTTTAGGTGCTTGGCATGAACTGTGACTCTTGGAAACCCATGATCTTGAATCTAATTCAGATTTTCCAGAGTTCAGGGATATCTTCTATATGACGCCGGGGAAATGCTGCCTCAAAAGGTCTCAACTAGAGTGGCCATCTTCTGTTCCCGAGAGGGTGAGGGGTGAACAGTACAATGTTGGCTGTGTTAAGGCAGTGTGGCCCTTCTTTTGAGTATGGTGGAAGGCAATTGGTTTTTTCTAATGTCAAGAAGCTATCCCAGTCATAATTTAACATTTTTTCTTTTGATTTATAACCTGTAACTTTAACTTTTATCTTTTAACCCATACTCACTGGGAAACTGAGCTAAAATACTCTTATGTCTTCTTGTGAACTTGTCCAGGACACAGAGCTGAGAATTCTAAGTGTTGCTTCTGTGTCTTCCACTTTGATAACAATAGTAATAACAATAATAATGGTAGGTAATAATTATTTACCCCCTTACTACATGCCAGACACTGTTTTAAGGGACTTACATATGTTAACTCATTCATTCATGACAACCACCCTGTGGACGAGGTCTATTTCTATCCTTATTTGATAGAAAATAGAGGCACAGAGAGGTTAAGCACTTGCTGAGGTCACACAGGAACAGAGCTGTTATTTAAACACAAGTGATCTGTTTCTTAATTAGGAGCGGGCTCAATCCTCTGATTTTAAAGGAAGAGAGGACCAGAAGAGGGTAAAGGATGTGCTCAGAGGCACCTGCCATCTAGGAACCAGAGCAGGGATTTGTCCTCAGGTACCTGTCACCCCCTCCTGGGTGCTTTTCCACAGTGCTTTTTCCCTGCTACCTTCTGTTTTCTGATTATAGTCCCTTTTCCCCTGGGCTCCCCTTTCCTCAGTTCTCACTGAGCACTTTCCGTTATCCCTGCCTGCGCTGGAGAACTCCCTAAGCTTCCTGACTTAATGAGGAGTGCTGGTGTTGCAGGCTCCTTGGGAGAGAGGGTTGGGTCGTCCCTTGTGGCTTGCTGTTTGATCATTTCTTACAGCATTCACTTGAAGAGTCAGCACAAAGCATCTTTAATGCTGACACTGAAGACATTTGGCTACTTTAATATTCAGACTCATATCCGATGAAGCTGGGATTGCTTTCCAGCAGGCATTACCCACATCGATCCAGAGTCTCTATAATGCCTTCAGGAAGGCATCCTAACAACTGTGTGCTGCTGGTGGGCAGACAGCTGACCATGCAGAGAGGGCTTCACACTTGCCCATTCTATGGCTGACCTCTTTGGGTGACTGTTCCAGTTAAAATCATTTCAGAATTTACTCTGCTGTCACGAGAAAATCATATGTAAGAGTAAACACATGCCAAAAATACTATTTTTCATAGAAAACTCTTCAAAAACCAATGCCTGATTATACAGTTTGTGTCCTTGGGTACAGTAGTCATTTGTGGTATTTGCCAAGTATTTTTGGTTTTCCTCTGGTCATGTCCCCATACCCTGGAAGTTAGGAATGGCCGTGTGATTTGCTTTGGCTGATGGAATGTGACTGGCAATGTAATGTGCCTCTTCAAGGTGAAAGTTTTAAGAGTAGTGTGCTTCGCCACATTTGCTTCTCCCTGCCTCCTGTAGGCGCAGAGTTGGAGCCTCCCCTCAGCCTGTTCGGTGCATGAGGACTGCAGAGTACCGTGCCCCAGCCAGCCTGCCTGTACCCCTCACTTGCCTGGCAAGAAATGAAATGTTTTGTACCCCCTCACTTGCCTGTTTATTTGCACTTTTCATATTGCAGTAATTACAGATTTGTAAGAAATCACAAAAATAGTAGAGAGGTCCCTTGTATCCTTCACCCTGTTTTCTCCAATGGTTCTATCTTACATAACCATAAAATGCTGCATTAAACTTGCCGAGATTCGGAGGTTACCTCAGCATTATCTATTCTATTTTGACTAATAGTTTTCCTTTTTAAAAGTATGTACCATGTACCTTAATTGCAGGGACATGAAACTCTTTCAGACTCACATCATATTTTGAATTCATATATATATATATATATATATATATATATATATATATATATATAATTCTCTTTCTGCCAGATCACAGTCTTCCTAAGAGAGCACATCTGATTTACCTTTGAATCCTTCCCAACACAGTAGTGTGTGTTGTGCACTCTAAAATGTTTATTAGTGAATGAACCATCGATTGTTGTATACGTGCTAGCCTCTTAGGTAGAAAGGATGGGAAATAAGAAGCTCATCTGGGGACCTAAAAGGTGCTAAATACCCTGAAGTTCATCATCATCCAGCTGCTTCAATATTGAGCTATGAGATCAAGCAGAGATGTGGTGAAAGCCTAGGAGGTTGCATAATACAGTATTTGGCAGAAGTGAGGCTGGCAGAGAGGCACTTACCATATAGTTTTACTTCATTAGGCATAGAATTCTGTCTTGCACCATTTTTAGGCCACCTTGGTTCCTTATTGCCTATAACTTTTTACTGCTTTAGAAACTGCATATGTCTTTAAAATGTTTTTAATGTTTATTTATGGGGGGGGGAGGAGAGAGAGAGAGAAAGAGAGAGAGAGAGAATATGAAGCAGGCTGCAGGTTGAGCTGTCAGCATAGAGCCTGACATGGGGCTCAAACTCATGAACCGTGAGATAATGACCAGAGCCAAAGTTGGACGCTTAACCAAATGAGCCACTTGGGTACGCTGAGCATATGTCGTTTTAGAGTCAAGATTTTTGTACAGAAATCATGATACCTCCCTCTCTTCCACTATTAGATTTAGATTTTTTTCACCATCTGCCTTTGGGCTATGGGGGCCAAAAATTACACTGCCACTTGTAGTTAGCAGTGCATTTTCCCCAATGGCATAGCAGGGAGGAGCTGGCCCAGTGTCATATGACAGAGGACCCTTCTGTAGGTGCATCTATAGCAAGCCATTGTCTGAGACAAAGCTGGGACATATTTGGACCACTGGTGTCTGGTTTTTAAGGTAGTTTGCAGTTCCTGTGCTGCTTGTATGCAAATAGATGCAATGCAGCCTTCCCTCCAGGCCACAAAACACCACCAATCCTCACCAATCTCTTCTTTCAGGCCTCTGTCATCTTCCCTCTGTGCTCCTATCCAGTGTCTTCCACAATCCTCTTAAGGTGGGCTTTGTCCAGCCCAGAAATGAGCACAGCTCTCCAGGGAGAGTCAGTCAGGCTAGTCGGAACATAATCCCTGGCTTCTGTTTAGGTATTACAGCCAGCCTCTCTCTCCCTTTCTCCCTCATGCCCTCCCTCCTCCCCTGCAGCCCCTCCATTCTAATGATTCTACTTAACCCAATACTTCACTACCAAGAAAATGATTCCATCATGGTGTAGACTCGATCACATTTGTTTAATTCTTTAGTCCTCCTTATAGAATAAAAACAAAGGACAAATGTTTGAATTGAAGGTCTTCAGGAAATAATTGCAAAGATACACGCACGCGCGCGCGCACACACACACACACACACACACACACAATGTCCATGTCAGGAGAGATGATTCTGAATTATCGTTCAAGATGTAAGATTGCATTTGCCAAGCTACGTTCCAAGATGAGGCAAACATAAGTAAACAAGACTCCTGAACTCATTCCCTGGGAGGTAAATAGGGTGATAACTTATTGTGGTCCTACATGGCTCATTAAACATGCAAGTACCCTGTCCATTTACTTGTATGGGAAAACTTAAAGCAGATACGAAAGATGAGTAGAAACAAATCAATACCTAGGCTGCAACTTCTGAAAGTATGTCTTAAAGAAGTATTTGAGATCATAATACTTGTCTCAAGTGAAAATATCTCCAGAGGAAATCATAAGGAAGTTTGACTGTAGGGCAGAGGAGAGAAGAACATTGTATGGCACCAGACAGGGCTATTTTGAGTCACTTGGGGTGGCTGACCTGAACCTTTTGTTGAAAGCAAGGTAGAAACTGGTTTGAGAAGGCCACGCTTCTCATTTGTGAAGGATAGACAATGACTGAGGCTTTCTTGTGGGATAGGGCTGCCTGACTTATTTTCAGTTCCAGCTGAATAGTCCTTGGAGCTGATGTAAAGAGTTATGGAGTCTATTGTTTTCTCAATAATGTTTCCATGACTAGTTGCTAGGATTGGGTATGCAATGAATGTGGGCTGGTGAGTGACTGGGTGGGCAAAATAAAATGGTCTGCCCAGGTTGCTATGACAGCCAACCAGAGGGCAAGTCCAGTGAGAAAATGAACCCAACTGATGCAGAGGAGAAAAGTACATTAAGAATCACACATGTGCATGTCCTTTGTTGGCTGTAGATTCATGTAGTGCCCCCAGAACTTCATGTAGTTGCATGCTTCTTGCCATCCAGACATCAGCTGGAACACTACTTCCTCAGAGGGGCCCTCCTTGACCACCCGCTCTAAATACCGCACCCCACGTCCCTGCCAGTCAAGTCTGTTTATTTTCTTCTTTGTACTTATCATTAGCTGATGTGTTTTTGGTTATTTGTGTATTGTCACCGGCATGTAACAACCATGAAATCAGGTGCCTGTCCTCCCTCCATGGTATCCTCAGAGCCTTGGATGTGTCCTAGCACAGAGTAGGGGCTCAGTAAACATTTGCTAGATGAAAAACTATGTACTGCTTGTGGGGAAATCCTGTATTATTCATCTTTGAACTTTAAATCTCTGGCTCCAAAGCATTTATTGAGCAAATGTAGGCTACTGTAAAGCAGGGAGATTACTCCTGTGATCTTTGTCTTCCTTGTCGTTTGTTCCCAGGAGCTATTAGCCAAAACAAAGTGTGGAAGGAATTTAGGGGCTTCCAGTGAGTTGCTCAAAATTGTGGTTATCTGGCCAGACTAGGATTGGAAATGTGGCAGTCTGAATATGCGGATGAAACTGATGCAGTTTGCTAGAATACAGAACAATAATCACTAATAGTTATGAAGTGCTTACTATGCGCCAGCT
The DNA here is from genome assembly GCA_028646485.1 of Cryptoprocta ferox. Taxonomy (NCBI): domain Eukaryota; kingdom Metazoa; phylum Chordata; class Mammalia; order Carnivora; family Eupleridae; genus Cryptoprocta; species Cryptoprocta ferox. The sequence continues at coordinate 38,484,561 of CM053560.1, forward strand.
ACTGCGCTCAGCACTTTGTATACACTGTGTCACTTAATCCTCACAACTGTATAAAGCAGTAAGTTCTATTATCGTACCCATTTTACAGATGAGGAAGCCGAGGCACAGAGAGTTTAAGTAACTTACCACAGATCACCTAGGTTTTCAGCGGTGGAGCCAGTAGTTAAAGGTACATCATTGGCTCACTCTGAACACTGAGATGACTACTTAAACGTGTACTTTGTGCTTATAAGTGTGTGTTTTCTTCATCCCTCCATTTTCTTTCTCTTTTTCTCTTCTTGTTGGTGCTTTTCTGATCCCTTGATATTGTGGTTTAATGCTTTTCTATCAGCTTGCCTGTTTTTTTCTGTCTGGTGGGGAATTATACTATGATATGTTTAATTGTTCAAAATGTGCAGGTACAAACAGAAAAGCCCGTGCTGAAGAATGAACTGTGTGAACTGGGACACGGAGATCGGCTACCATAAACTGGTGGGTGCTTAACTCTACCAGGCCTGGAAGGGATGGCACCTGATGAGGTTACAGGCTTCTGGTCTGAATTTCATGGCTAAATAGCTTTGTGACAGTCTGTGTGCCATTTAGCCTGTACAGCCTCTATTTTGTTTTCTCTAAAACTGAGGGTAAGATGGGGCATCAGGCCAGGTTAAACTTAAACTTCTTTGTAACACTGAGAGCACGTGATAACTTTTTTCCATGGCCTTTTGTGTTTGTGTGGACTCAGTGGTTTGATGAATACTGCGGGGGCTGGCCGTCTATAGCAATGGTGCTGCTGGGGGCCAGAGGGCCCAGACGTAGGCCTACTCTATTCTTCTCACACTATGCAGACAGCTCCCCCTCAGGCTGATAAAACTTTGAAAAAATCAGAAAACACATATTAATGACTTAATTATTATTCAGCAGCAACTTACTCAGAGTTGAGGCATTTTCCTGGACACTCTGCAGGCTTTTTAGGGGGAAGCTAGAAGGAGAAGAAGAACAGTGTGTGCCTAAAACATTTTAGAGCTGGTAGGCAAAGGTCAGAGGTCAAATAGCCCAGAGGTCATGTTCAGGAGAGTTACCTCACTTTCTCAATAGGGGGAGCAGTTTTTCCCTCAGGGAACATTTGGCAATGTCTATGGGTAATTTTGATGGATAAGACTCAGGAGTGCCATTGGTATCTAGTGGGTAGAGGCCAGGGATGTTGCTAAACATCCTACAGTGTGTACAACAGCTGTCTACAACAAAATTGTCTGGCCCCAAATGTCAACAGTGTCAAGGTTAAGAAACCCTAATCTAAGGTGGGCGATCACACAAAGAGTCACATCCGGAAAAATCTGAGATCAGAGATCAGGACCTAGGTAATAAGCAAACTGAATAACAGCAGGGCAGGCAGTGCAAAGTTGGAGGTTTGGGCCACGGAATGCGGATTAGGATTAGGATTTAGGCCAGATATCTGGAAATAGGCACAGGCCGCCAGCAGCATAAAACTTCTAATGTGGCATCTGCTTTCTGAAACAGGAGGCTCTTTATGTTTTTAAGGACCCTCCTGATGTGAGCTTCTAGCTTTGGGTCAAATCTGGCATCAAGAAATAGGCAGGCAGCGGTACCTGGGTGGCTCGGATGGTTTAAGCGTCCGACTTCAGCTCAGATCATGATAGCGTGGGTTCGTGAGTTCAAGCCCCTCATCAGGCTCTGTGCTGACAGTCTGGAGCCTGCTTCAGATTCTGTGTCTCCCTCTCTCTCTGCCCCTTCCCTGCTTATGCTCCATCTCTGTCTCCCTGTCTCTCAACAATAAAAAAAAAAAAAAAAAAAGGAAATAGGTGGACAAACTTGTAGCATCTGATCCTCACTACAGCTATTTGAGATAGGCATGGCCGTTATTATTATTATTTCCATTTTTCTGCTGGGCCTTCTGAGGCTGTGAGGGGCTAAATGATTGCCACTTATTACATGATAATTAAGTAACAGAGTCTTCAGCCCCCAAGTCTTACACTTGTTTGACTGAGAAGGGTGGAAGCCAAAGTCAGGTCATGTGGGCCAGAACAGGCAAGGCCGGGGGTTGGGTTAAGGATAGTTCTCCAGAGCCTCCTTCACCAAAGCTGAAAGATGGGAAGGAATGGTCAGTGAAGGACTGTGTGGTTCATGCTCAGATTTTGGAACATAGGAATTTGGGAGAATTTTGTCATTTTTCATTGAACAGATGTCATTAATGAAATCAGGAATTTCACATATTCTGACAAAGTTAATTTTAATGATGCTTGAAGTTGAGGATCCAGACTTCTCAGTTGGTGAATAAAAAAATTATAAAGTACAATAAAAGCATAGCGACTTTTTCAGCTGGTTGCTGGCCAAAACTTTTTGTTGCTATAGTTCCTCGAACTATATTTTAAAAAACTTAACTACCTCTTAAAGGGAAGGACTTCAGTATAGGAGCTGTCACCACATTTTCCTTCAGAACAGCATGGGGGGAAGTATTTCCTAAACAACAGATTTAGAGTCACCACAAATACAAACATTTGCATGGTAACTACTATACAACATCTTTCTTTTGTAGAGATCACATTTTGGGCAACTTTAGGAAATGATTATGAACCAAAGAGTGAACTCTCTACCCCACCTCACCTCCCCCCATACATTTCAACCATCAAAATGAGTGTCACAGCATCCAAAGTAAAGCTGACATATTAGCAGAGGTTCACGGGCTCTCCTTCAAAATGTATTTATTTTACAAAGGCTTTGCATAATAAAAACAAGCAACATTAAAATAATAAAGAAAATGATAGAATGGGAGAAAATATTTTCAATCATTTTGCCAGGTTACTGTTTATTGCACAGAATATAATGAGTACCTCCAAATGTAAAAGACCATCGTTAAATTGATATTAGACAAACAGACACAACAGTTATCTGTTGAATGTTTGCTACATCCTAGATATTGGGTTTAACATTTTAAGAACATAATTTCATTTGATTCTAAACAGCACTGCAGGGACAGGTACTATTATTATCCCTATTAGACATATAAAGAAGGTTAAGCTTCGAGAAGGTAAGTAATTTGTTCAAATGACATAGAAGAAAGAAACCAGTTAATCAGCTTTTTGAAAACTGTTGAATCTCACAGCAAAGAAGCAAGAAATAGGCATTGGTTTGTAGCTATGCAGCTAGCAAAAATAGAGAAGACACTGAAATGGACTGCTGACAAAGCTTAAGGCCATCAGGTGTGCTCCACCATTGTGCACGGCAGAGTCCGGGGCTGGCCAGGTCTCCCAGGAGGATGGAAGTGCATATACGATTCACCAGCACTCCCGCTCCACAGCATTTTTCTTAAAGAAAAAAAATGAAAGGGAGAATAAATATGTAGATAGATCGATGTTTTAGTATGTTAGCAGTCGCCTGTTAATAAGGAAGTGGTGAAGAGCATTGGGCCGCGTTTACTAAGAGGGCCACATGACAGTCTCTACAAACAAGAAACATGAAGAGTTTCTTCTTCAGGAGACCCTCTTTGTCAGGATCTTGGAAGGTGGGGTTATTTTTACAGACAGGAGGAGGAGATTATAAGACAACTTGATGGCTTTTTAAGAAACTGATGCAGATAGGCTTTTTTTTTTCTGGCTTTTGTTTCAAAAATGCAATTTCCTGCCTATGAAGCATCATCTTGGTTCTGTATATAGGCTCATATCATCCTTCATTTTTTCTTTATAGCACTTGCCACCGTTTGCAATTACATTTTTATTTTCTTTACTACTAGTTTATAAATATCTATTTTCCCCACTGGTCTATAAGAGGTCTCTTAAGGCTAACGACCATCACTCTTGAAACCCTAGGGTTTGGCTTAATGCCTGTCACACAAAGGCCCTTAGTAACAATTTCCTACATAAGTGAGTGCATATATATGAGAACTTGAGCTCTATGTTTGACTATTGCCTTCAAAACAGAAATATTTCTTAAGATGCTTTCTCCTATTTTCTTGTATGTTCACCATATACTATTCATTGCACTGAGATTTGCCTTTATTTTTTAATTTTTTTAATGTTTATTTATTTTTGAGAAACAGTGAGAGATAGAGCATGAGTGGGGGAGGAGCAGAGTGAGAGAGAGACACAGAATTCGAAGCAGGCTCAAGGCTCTGAGCTATCAGCACAGAGCTCAACGTGGGGCTCAAACTCACGAACCGTAAGATCATGACTTGAGCCAAAGTCAGATGATTAATTGACTGAGCCACCCAAATGCCCCTTGCCTTTAAAACATACATAAAACAACCCTTAGTAGTTCTGGGTATTTTATAATTTGATCCTTCACAATATTATTATTTCACAGCTCCTCACCCCCAACCCCCACCAGGTCTTAATTTTATCCTAGATGTTGGTCACCTGGTTTGTGTCCTTCATCTCAAAATTCATTTCTACATGCAATAGGTATTCATAAGCCCCTGTTCTGTCTTAGGCACTATGTGAGGGCTGGAGATACGGAGCTAAATCTGATTCTGTTCTGGTTTCCTAGGAGGTAGTTGGGGATCAGAGAAGGCAGACAGTATACCGCATTACCATGTGGTCAGCTCTGTAGTGGAGGGGAAATGGACAAGGTGCCAGTGGATGGAGATGGGTGAGGGTATTCAGTGGCTTCCCAGGGAATGCCTATTTTATTCTTTCCAAAAAATCTGACTCACTTGTTATGTTTATATTTGTGTGTGTGTTTACATACTTTAGTTTCTAAAATTATGCATGTAGTATTAAAGATAATCATAAAAGAAACAGGAGATAAGAATCCTACACTCAATCATCAGGGACAAATTGTGCTTCTCTGTGTTGGGGGATGTTGAGTAAAATAAGTGGTGTGAGAATTAATCAGGGAAGGCCACATGGGAGGTACTTAATGTCTCTAAGAACAGGTGGCACAAATGACTTCTCAGTGGCAGGGAGAAGAAGCACTGCTAATGGAAGTGGTACCCTGAGCAAAGGCATGAGGAGTTGGTAAACAACACAGGAAACAGCAGATTAACTCGGTTACTGGAAAAGGTAACCAGACACAAAAAGGGCCCAAGTGTGTGGGGGGTGTGCTTCAAGTCTGGGAATCAGAATTATGGAAATGAGGTAGAAAGGAGGACTCTAAGAAAGGAGGTTGGGTATTGAACAGGCTGACCCCAGGACTGGGGTTGGGAAGGATGGGCGAAGGGCTGAGGGATGGAGAACTGGAATGAAGAAGAGGAGACCACCAGGGAGCACCTTTCTGTCTCTGTGAGGCCACGGAGAAAGTAAGGGGCCATAGATACCTTCCGCAGAAGTGCCCACCTGGCTCCCTAGGCACTAGTTGATGGACCTGGAGCTTTTGATGAATTGAGAAAGCAGGAGTTAAGAGGTGAAGACAGTATAGATGACCTACCATCTGAAACTGATGTGAAGAGGTGAGATAAGGAGACCATGGAAACTTCAGGGGTTTGTAGGATTCAGGAGGGGATTCTTAAAGTCAGGAGTGAGATTTCAGTATGAGAGACAGAGGATGAGCAATGGAGTGACATCTCCAAGGAAGCAGCAGGAAGGGCTCCTTGGGCCAGAGGGAGACTTGAACTCTGTATGCAGGGCCCCAAATTCAAGTTCTTCCAGAGCTATCGATGCGGTTTTGGAGTGGTGGTGGGGCTCCAGAGCTGATGGCAAGAAAGAATTCTTGAGACATCTTTGGTGCAAAAAGGTGATTTTATTAAAACATGGGGATAGTAGGGGGTTCCTGGAGAAAGGTTATACTCTGTCTCTCTCAAGTATTTGTCAATGAGCTGCAGGTTGTAAGGGAATTTAATTTTACCTACCATTTCCTTCTTGCCCTTTTTTCCCACATCACTGTGGAGGGGAGGGTGATGTTGGGGCTTCAGGACACTGAGTCTATAGGTTTCTGGAGATTAGGCTACTGATAAGATTGCCTTTTTCTTGTAAATTACTAAGATATTTGTAAACTGTCGGAGACTGAAGTCTTGCATGACTGTGATCTCTATCAGTTTACCATTGGTTTTCCCTTTCCTTTGCTCTTGGGCAGCCAGGAGTGCCTGAGTGCCCTGGGAGGGGGGGGGGGCGAGGGGGTTCATGGGGTATCAGTTCCTTCATCAGTATCACCCTCAGTGTGTAAAATCCAAAATTCTATTTCTGTTTCAAGTTATAGAATGTAGCTTTACACAGTGCAGTGTGCAGGAGGGCAAAGAATAAACATTATTAGGAGGGTTGTCAGTGCTCATGACAGTGACCTTAAAGAAAAAAGCTCTTTGAGAAGAAATCACTTTTCAAAGTAAATATGAGCTGTCTTGCTGTAAGTGGTAACATCTCAGCAGTAATACATTACATGCCTTGTTGGAAGTAAATGAATAATGCACAAGACTTTTGGGTCTTGAGCAACATAAAATAGCCAGGACACACTGAGCAAGAGATGTATAATCTTGGCCTTAAATATTACTATTTCTGCTGTTTTAGCAGTTGCTGATTCTAACTATTTTTACAGAGCAAAAATCTCAAAAATACCATGTGTGAGACAATCAGGCAGAACACAAATCAGGATAACTTTTCCTTATCAGGATGAAATTACCCCAGAGAGAATTTGGCTGCCATGCTAAGCTGTGGACATTCTGTCTTTATTTCATTGTTTGGGTGCTGGTCATAGCCTAAAATCATTGAGGTTGCTTTATAGGGGTGAATGAATGAGACCATTCATAGGTTAATTTTCAGCCACTTCCAATCAGGAAGCGTATTTTGAAGTAGGCACCAGTCTCGCTTGTTAAAGCCATAGATGCTCTGATGCACTATTGTTTGAGAAAATAAGTTAATGGATTAAAAAGTGTGAGAGGGAGTAAGACTGAGAGAGGTTCATTTGGCTTTTCCTTCTCATAGTCTCCCTCTACTTTGAGCTGATGGCTCTTTGTGTCTTCAGAGCCTGCATCTTAAGATGTAGAGCTGGCTCCAGGCTGTTGCCGGTGAGGACCCCCTGGCCCCACTCTACGACAGGGCTTTCCTTGGCCTCTCTCTGCCCATGTACAGCCAGCTAGCAATCATGCCTTCTGCTCACTTCTCTACAGTAACTCTTGTTGAGCCCAATTTCAGCCTCTGGCTCTGTTGTCTGCCTTGATTTAGATAACAATACTGTAAGAGGCTTAGTTGACCTCCTGGGATTTTTTTTCCCTCCAATCGCCTAGCCCTGGGTTATCTGTCCAAACCTTCAGCTAATGTGTGTATTCTGTCTTTTTTTCCTTCACTTTTCCCTCTTCTGCTTGCTTGTAATGTGGACTTGATGTCTAAGAGTCCAGCAGACGTGCATGAGGGCAAATCCCTTTGTTAAATATCTTTGTGGAAAGAAAGGAGTCTGGGTCTTTCACAAGTCCCAACCTAGGACTGCCTACACCTGGTCTTCTTTTTATGAGAAAATTAAACTTCTAAAGTAGGATTTCTGATTGAGTGCAGTCTAACTGCTTTACCTCCCATGGTCTTGCTGTGGTCCCCAAAACTTTTTTGATCATGATATCTAGCAGTAAAAGAAAATTGAAAATATATTTCTACATATTGATGTGTATTCTTAATTTATAAACTACCCACATTGCTACTATATTAGACATAGAGACAAAGAGATACATTAAAGGCACAAAACACTTAAAAATAATTTCATATTCTATTCTGTTTATTAATGATACAAAATCTTTTTTACTCTCAATACTGAGCGAAATAGCAGTGTGATTATGATTAATATGCTTTCAATTTTTTTTTCAAATTTTTTGAAAATCTTCGCCTTAGCATTTTGTGATGGAATAATCTGAGGGTCTGTCTTCAAGGTTAGCTTAGCTCACTGCCTGCTTTTATTGGCTGTCAAATCTGAGAAAGATGTCTCACAAAGATACATATTTTCAAAAGGCATAAGTAGAGCATTGGTTGAACTTACTAAATATAGATACTCATTGTTCAACCGTCTGTCAATAATGCAAAGTTGTTTTTTTTAATTATTAAATTTGGCCAGCAAACCTCACTCTTCCCTGATGACTTTCCATCATGCAAGCTAATTGGGAGCAATGCATTTTATACTTTCAACAATTGGTTTCAAAACCCACAGACAGATTTCCTCATGGGGTAGATTTTTCGATAGATTGGGAAATGCATTTTCCAATTTAATATGTGTAGATATGAAAGTTTATATATATATGACACACATCATTTTCAGCAAAAAAGTATGTGAGCCATACTTGTTCTCATCTGGTGTTATAACTTCCCATCCAGTTTCATTACCACTTCTTTACCACTTTACCTTCTTTATCACTTCTCATTAACCCACAAACAACAACCCTCCCATCACCTGTTTCCACAAATCTTCAGGCCTCTTTCAAACTACAGTGCCAAATATATTTTATGTATTTCTGTATTTCTTAGCCATTTAACACGTGTAAAGTTTCTGTGCTTCTGTTTTTATTAAATTTCTATCCTTTAAAAAAAACCTGTCACTGATGAGTGTTTGAATGTTTGGGGTATTTTTTGAATAAGGCCTGTGGTTTTTATTGCAGTTTTGCATGCTATAGTGCTGTGATTTTTAGGAATGTATATGTTGTGTTACCATGGAAGTGACCAAATATTGATGACCTCCAGTAGCAGTTTGTACCATCCCGGCTTTAACAGCTTTAAATAATGGTTTGCTTGTGAATGATTCAAGTGAGATACCATCACTGCAACTTTCTTCCTTTTTTCCTTCCTAAGGCAAGAAGTATTTACAGTGATTCTGATTTAATTGGTCTGGGAAGGGACCTGACTAGAGGCATTTTTAAAACTACTCAGTTAATGCTAATGTGTAGTTAGGGTCGAGCATCACTGCTTCAGAACTTCATCAAAAGTAACTCTTTGTGTATTTTATCCTTGAAACAGAGTCAAATTACCATAAGCTGAGACATGTTGAAACCCCAGTACTTTCATCCAACTGTGTAGCCAACCTCCCACATTGTATGATTTGTACTAATACAAGTCTCTTCAAATATGCAGCAATATTTTTAATGCACCTTCCAACAATATTTTCTGGGTTGAAGCAGATATAATATTAAGCCACACTGAAAAAAATTGTAATTGTTGACTCCCTGCTTAGGATGCTGGGTTTCTAAATGTCTTGTTAATTGTGATGACTTGACACTCACATTAGCTAATATGTGAAGAATCAACAGCCACAACGCAGTTAGTCTTTATCCATAGTGGATATAGATCCATATTTCTGTTAATAAGAAAACAAATTCCTGTGGTCAGATCTGATTCAGTTGTCATTGATTATAGCTTGTAATGTGGCTGATGAAGAAATCAGACTAGAAATGGCAGCCCATTTAAAAGTCATTTGTTTGTGTTTGCAGTATTACTGCTGTTGCCAGTCTATGGTTTCTTTGCTGGAATCTTTTTAAGCCACTTGTCCATGTTGTGAAGTTAGCTTAAAACTATGTAGTATCATCTTCACATATTCTTCACTAGTATTCACAGACTGCATTGTCACAACGTGCGAAAAGGTGCTTTACACTCTTGGGAATCCCCTCGCTATACTGTGTCACCCACAAGACCAAAAATACAGGTCATCAAGTGAGAAAATCAATGTCAACCGATATAGTAAACATTGATAAAGTTAAATTATTTTTTCTTTTTTAAAAAATTTTTTTACATTTATTATTCTTGAGAGAGAGAGAGAGAGAGAGAAAGAGAGAGAGAGAGAGAGAGCATGAGTAGTGGAGGGGCAGAGAGAGAGAAAAGGAGACAGAATCTGAAGCAGGCTCCAGGCTCTGAGCTGTCAGCACAGAGCCCGGTGTGGGACTCGAACCCATGAACTGTGAGATCATGAGCTGAGATCATGAGCTGAAGTCCGATGCTTAACTGACTGAGCCACCCAGGTGCCCCTAAATTATTTTTTAATAAAACTTACATTTATGCACATATATTTCTGCAGGTGCTATAATAGATTGGCTTGTGTGCCTTTCCTTGAAGACCACAGGGCTACAACTAAACTTTAGGCTCCCATGAAGAGATATGAGGGCTTCTATCTACTGTTCCAGCCATAGTCTTGGTCAATCCTGAGTTCACACTTGATGCTCCATTATCAGTGAATGGTTTAGTCCCCTGCATACACCATGCTATTTTGCTGTCATGTCTTTGTGTATGCTTGCTCTCTTCTTCACTTGGCTGATTCCACCAAATACTGGAAGATTGTATTTCATGTATGATCACCTCCCAGAAACCTTTCTTGACTGTCCTTCCTCCTTGATTTCGCTTTGTACACATAACACCTGAAGGATGGTTCTATCACGCCATGTATGCATATTTTAGACTTTTTTGTTGTTGTTACTTCCCCAAGAGACCCTGAGCTCCTGGATGTGAGGAATTGAATGTCAAGAATATAAATGGTTGGAGACCTTATTATGCTTACAAAACCCACAGCTTCATGGATGCTGATAGAGATTCTGGGTCAGAGACAGAGAACTCCATTACAACATGGCAAGCAGCATGAACTTTCTGTTTGCATGAGTGTGCCTGTCCCCAAACCCCATGGGGGTGATGCAGAGCACCTCAGGTAGATGCTGCACACACCGTGGGCTTGTGCCACAGCCAGGGTGCTCTGAGCTTGGGAAAACCTCCAGTCTAATAAGGGCCTGCTAACAAACCTGTGCCACCTTTCCCCCAGCAGAGACACCATGTTCCAGTTGGGAAACAAACTTGCCCTCTGCGTAGGAGGGAGATGCTCTCTCCATCTTCCAAGACCATTTGCTATGCAAACATTCTCAAAAGGGTCGTCAAGAAAGCTGTCGACACCTCATCCTAAGGCATGCAGAAATGCAAGAGACCCATGGAGAGTTATCCCCCAAGATTAATCTTTGTTCTTTCTGGCAGCTAGCACAGGGTTGGGAGCATAATGGATACTGAGTAAATATTTGTTGAAGGATGATTGAGAGCAGCTGGAAATTGAAAAAAAAGGGGGGGGGGTTTGCTTTCACAAATCTTTGAACAGGGATCAATTTCTTTAAATATATATAAAAAATATGGAAATCATCCTGAAACTCTCTCTACCTCACTAGGTGCATCTGAGTGCTCTGTTGTGCCCTTCACACTTGGGAAGTTGTCAGCCTTCATTCAGCTGCTTTGTGGGAGTGGGCCCAAGGAGGGAGACCTTTGCAGGGAAAAAACCTCTGATTAAACTTCTATGCAGCCTGGAGAACACTGTTATTTCCCATCCAGTGGATATGTTAAAGCTAAATACTGAATGCTGATGCCTACTCTGAGGAAGGACAATTAACAGATTCATTCATTAAGCATCTGTTTACCCTTATATCTCAGTAAATCATTAATTTATATAATTATGGCCTTTTTCCTTGGCTCAGTGATATTAGCCTAAGAAAGTGTTTGCTGAATCTGACTCCTGGTATAAAATGTTGGGAAATTCGAACATGCATAGAGATGAAAACACACTTGTATTTATTATAAGTAAAAGCCAATTACTAATGTACTTTAGGCTGTATTGAAGTAATAGGGTTCATGGAGTTCAAAAAAAAAAAAAAAACAACTTTTACCCCTTGCCCCCTTTCCCATCTGATTTGTGAGGCGAGTTCTTCCTTGCTTTTTTGATAAATGCAAGAGTAGTTCCATAAGTTCCATAATTTGTCTGGTCACTGTTGGAAAACAAAACATCTTCAGTTACTTTGAATAGCAAAACAAAACAAAACAAAAACCTGTCACATTGTGCATGCCCTTGTAAATGTGACAAAATGTCATGTCCTTGTAAAACTTCATGCCAAAACTCCACTACCACAGCCTTAAGGGCTACTCCATGTGGGAGGTGGCTTTGGAAAAGAGGAAGCCAGTCAGCTTTCCTGTGAACTCTGTCATGTCCTAGTGCAGCCTGTGACTTTCCAGGGTTAAGGCAGCAGTGAGGAGAGAGAGCAACAGGAAAGGTTTCACTTGAAGCACTGATGTAAAATGCTATTGACTTCCTCTAAGTGTGGCAGGTGTTTAAAACCTTTATGGGGTACTAGGAAGTCTTTGTAGATTGTCCCCCTCTGTGAAGATCTCTCATGTGCAATTACTTTGTGTCTCCAGTGGACTTTGACATCCTGAAGATGAACTCTGGCCTCATTTTGCTAAAGTCCCCTGCATGTCCAGGCTGACCCTTGGGGATGGATCTAAGACAATGCGGGTCAGCTCTCCTTGGCTGTTAATAGGTAGAATGCATTTACTCCCCAAACTCAGCTCTCCAGTCTGCAACCACATTCATCCTCACTGGCCACCAGACCATTAGTGATTCTAGGCAGGCACTAGAATATCCACCAAACTTGGGTAGGTTCTCCTGGAAGGTGCTCTCATTTGACTTGAAGGCACACTGACACCTTCCTTCACTGAAATATTCATTTCAGTTGGTAACTCAGCCAGTTCAGCTTTAACACTTTAATCACATTGAATGAGTTAGAGGCAGAGTTACAAATTTGATTTTCCCATTTTCTTTGGAATACAGGAGGACTAGCCATCTAGTCTTTTCTAGTCTTTTGTTCTCAGCCTTTTGGGGCCTTAGCCAAATCTGAGATAAAGAATCCTATTTAAAAAATGTAGCATTGAAAGGTAAAATATAAAAATATATTGCAGGGGTTGCCTAGGTGGCTCAGTCGGTTAAGTATCTGACTTTTGATATCTGCTCAGGTCGTGATGTCATGGTTGTATGATTGAGCCCCACATCGAACCACGCATCAGGTGTGGTTCCCTCTCCCCCTTGGGAGGAATCATCTAGGAAACCTAACTGATGAAGAATAAAGTCTTTTGTAGAAGAAACTTTTTTGTTAATTGAGGTATAATTTACATGCAACATTATATTAGTTTCAGGTGTATAACATAATGATTCATTTGTATATATTATAAAGTGATCACCACAATAAGTTAATGGTCATCATTACACATAGTTACAGAATTTTTTTTCCTTAAAGTGATGAGAACTTTAAAGATCTACTGTCCTAGCAAGTTTCAGAGATTCAGTACAGTATTATTAAGTATAGTCACCATACTGTAAATTACATCCCCATGACTTATTTTATAATTGGAAGTTTGTGCCCTTTGACTCCTTTCATCTATTTGGCCTACTCCCTGCCCCCCAACCTCTGGCAACCATCAGTCTGTTCTTTGTATCTGTGAGCTTGGTTTTATTGTTTTTTAGATTTCACATATAAGTATTCCACATACAATATTGATCTTTCTCTGCCTGACTTACTTCACTTAGCATAATGCCTTCAAGGTCTATCCATATTGTCGCAAGTGGTGATGATTTTGGTTTTTTTTTTTTTTTACAACTGAATAATAGTCATTGTACATGTATACCACATTTTCTTTATTTATCCTTCAGTGGGCCTTAGATTGTTTCCATATCTTGGCTTTTTTTTTTTTTTTTGAGATGGGAGGGAGAGGCAGAGGGAAAGGAAGAGAGAATCTTAAGCAGGTTCCACACCCAGCATGGAACACAATATGGGGCTTGATATCATGACTGCCAGATCATGACTTGAGCTGAAATCAAGAGTCAGACGCTTAACCAACTGAACATCCAGGCACCCCTAGCTTCCTAGCTTTCTTTACATAAATACCCAGAAATGGAATTGCTTCATCATATGGTAGTTCTAGTTTTTAATTTTTGAAGAACCTCCATATTGATTTCAATAATGGCTGCACCAATTTACATTCCCTCTAATAGTGTGCAAATGTTTTCCTTTCTCCACATTGCCAATACTTGTTACCTCTTGTCTTCTTTTTGATGATAGTCATTCTGACAGGTGTGAGGTGATATCTCAGTGTGATTTTGATTTGCATTTCCCTGATGATTTAGTGATGGAAAAACTTTTTTGACAATAATTTTAGGTTAAACTTCTTTGTTTTGTTATAATCCAAGTTTATGACACTATGTAGGCCTTCCAGGAAAGGCTCACTTGTGGGTGTAATTAATTTGAGCATTAGTGGTTTTGGCTCTAAGCTGTTATATGGTCCTAATGTTTCATCCTTTGATATAAATAAGGCCTTATTGAGAGACAGAGGAGAGGCCATGTCAGTGGTCCAGTCCTAATCAGGATGGCCAGACATAGCTAGGTTCTTTGGCATTCCAGGCTGGTGACTTTCCTCTCTTCCCCTACCTTGCATAAGTCTATAAGCCTGTGTCAGAAACTGTTTTGGACTTTGGCAGTGAAGCAATGAACAAAGAAAAGTCCCTGCTGTTAGAGAATTCTAGTGGCAGTGGGGAGAGTACAATAAACAATGTCAGAGTGTGTAAGTATCAAAAAGAAAATGACCAGAATAAGGAGACAGAGACTAGGGCTTAGAGGTGAAATCGTTAGGAAAGACATCCCTTTGAACAGATGACACTGTCCATGAAGATATATCATACTACTTACAGATAGATTGTGATGGATTAAAGTCTTCTATAATTAGAGAAAATTCCACTATTAATGTTCTTCCCCTGCTGTTCCATGGGATATCTCAGTAATTCATGGATAACACATGAAAAAAAGGATCCCATAATCAAATAGGTTTAGAGTCAGACAGTGTTTAGCAAACTTCTGAGATCTGTTAACATACTATTCCATCTTATGCAGCATTTGCTAAGTGTATGTGAGTATGGAAACATCTCACAACTCACATATGTCCCAAGAAATGCAGTTGGGACAATGGTGCCTGGATATAGCACATCATGGACAATTAAGTTTTTGAAGCAACTGGTAAAGTTACTAATGTTGAATGAAATCTGCAAAAAAAAAAAAAAGAGGGTCTCCTTTTTTCTCATTGGCTCCATTTACTGACTAGGAAAAATAAAATCATGGAAAATTTAAGGATTGATTAATTTAAACCCAGAAAAACAGAATTATGACCTTTTCAGAGGCAAGGGCTAGAACATTGCTAGTCAAAGTGTGGTCCATGGCCTAGCATTACCTGGGAGCTCGTTCTAAATAAAGAATTTCAGGCTAAGCCAAAGACCTCCTGAATCCCAATCTATACCAGGCTAGAAAAATATGTTGCACTAGGCTTTAGTAGAGTGTAATATGACTGCCTGTGTGTCATTTTACTCCTGGGGATATGATTCACATCTACTGAATCTGAGCTGTAGGAGCACCAGAGTTTGCCTTTGCTTTAATGACTGGTAGAAAAAAAAACCCTGAATCCAAATTCTGGTTGTTAATGCATATTCTTGACACTTAATGTTTATATGTAATTTCAGATGAAATAAGCATTTGGAATTCAGTCATCCACTTCAAACTTATGTATTTAACATCTGAGATTTTCCTTAGCTCCCATTTTCAATATTTAAGCAGCTACACCAGGAAGGAGGCCTCTGGATTGTCCATGAACTTCACCCCTGGGGAAGCTTCAGAGATTTTGCCCTCCCAATATCTAACTATAATCTCAACCAAAATCTCACTTGCTAAAATGGCAACTAATTTTAATTGTATTAACAAATCTTTTTGCCTTTCCCCAGAATGACATCACAATCTTGCTTAAGCCAGAGGCAGGTCAAGTACCATCTTTTTGCCTGTCTCCATGTAACAATAAAATGGAAATAGCCCTTTATAAAAGATTGCTTTTACAAAGAGGAGAGATGGAGTTGGGAATTCACAGATGACATTTAATTCTCTTGACTTTCACCACTTAAAAAAAAAAAAACCTAGACAAAAATCTACCACCCCTTTGATGAAACTGATAAAGACAACAACCTGTCATTTACTCTGGGATAAGCACACAGGCCAGGCAGAAAATAGCTGTCTGTCTAGATGAAATCACAAGGAAAGGATGCCTCCCTTCTCATTTTACTAAAAACAGCTGGGGCGAGGACACCTGTAATCAGAGCCCCCTGGAGCTGTGATTCTGGCTGGCTTGCCTGACTGCCTGATGAGGGGAGAGCAGAGTGGATTCTGTACAAGACACTGAGCTGTGTGTGATTTGCCTCTTCTCCCAAGGAGTGGACAATTGAGTAAATGCCTGTACAAGCTAATAATTAAATCCGGATGTGAATTGTTTCCAGACCTGTCAGTAAGTTTTAATCCTCCAGGAAGGGAATGAGTTATCTTAGGGAATGGATGGCCTATTTCCCTCAAAGGCCAGGTCTCCACAGTCAAAGCAAAGAATTAGGGCAACTATCCAGATAATTCAGGCCACCCAAATCTACGTTGGCCTGAATTATTCAAGTTAAAAATCAACCTTCTTTGCAAGATCTGGTCTCCCATATAATTCAGGGGTGTTGAGATCCTCTGGCATTTTCTTAATTTGGGAAATCGGCATCATTTTCCGCCTCAGCCAAGACAGGTAAGAGTATTAATGTAACCCACTTATATCTGTCCTGTGACTCTTTTTGCCTGGGTACATTACAGTTTGCTTTCCATTCTAAACATCGCTTTCCTTTCCTGTGCTGCACTAACTGTGACCTGAGGGAGAAACAGTAGTAAGTAGCAAAGGAGGCAGTAATCAGGTGGGCTGTTTAGGACTCTTGACTTGGAAATTTAGAAATCAAAGGCCCCAGTATTCTATGCTCTATTATCTGTATGTGATAAAGACTCTGTTTTCACACCGAGTATTTTATTTATTATTTATTTATTTTAATAATTATTTATTTACACATTATCTAGAATAGTTTGGGGTTTACAGAAAAATTGTGAAGATAGCCCAGAGTTCCCATATGCCCCACATCCAGTTTCCTCTATCGTTAACATCTTACCTTAGGAGGGTACAGTTGTTAATATTAATGAATTAATGTTGATATACTATAATTAACTAAACTCCGTAATTCATATTTGCTTGGTTTCCCCCTTGTGTCATCGTTTGGATCCCATCTAGGATGTCACATTATATTTACTTGTCTCATCTCCTTAGGCTTCTCTTGGCTGTCAGACATTCCTTGTTTTTGATGACCTTGACAATTTTGAGGAGCACTGGTCAGATGTTTTGTAGAATGCCCTCAACTGGAATTTGTCTGATGTGTTGCTCATGATTTTGCTGGGGTTATGGATCTCTGGGATGAATACCATCAAGCACCATGCTGTTCTTGGCATATCAATCAGGGATGAAAGACATTGACATGACTTATCATTGGCCATGTTAATGTTGATTACCTGAGGTGGTGTTTGCTGGGTTTCTCTACTGTAAAGGTACTGATATAAACTGTTAATGCCACACTTATAAATGTATATTCATTTATATATAACTACAAACATATTTTTTAAATACTGGCCTATTAAGTAATTTGTTTTAAAAAGAATTACAGAACATTCATCTGTATAGTGAATTCTAGAGTCTGAAGAAGTCACTAAGGGCATAAAAGATTATCCATATCTCAGGTTCAAAAAGTGTTTTAATAAATGTCTGGTATGAGTGGAGCTAATCAGAATTATTATGAAAAGCAAGTAATAGCTAGAAAGCCATCCCCTGGCAAAACTGGGTGAGAGGTGTATTTCCTCCTAGAAATTCAGCAGTTTTTCAAGTGCCAATTCTCAGCCATTCTCTTTTCAAATATTTTTCTGCCTTATTCTCTCTTTCTTCTCCTAGGGTTCTAATTACATGTATGTTAATTATTTGATGTTGTCCCACAGATCTTGGGTGTTCTATTCTTTTTTTCCTCCCTACTCTTTGTATGTTTCCATAATTTCTATTTTTTATGTCTGTTTTTATAATTTAAAATATTTTTCGTTTACTTATCTGTAGTTTGCTTTCTTTTCTCAGATGTGTTTGGTAACCTGATAAGCTTATTGAAGGAACTTCTTTTTACATCTTCTTTTAATTTATTTCTAGCATTCACATTAGAATGTTTTTTGTTTTCCATATCTCTTTATTTTTTCTATTTCTCTGTTCATTTTTTTAAACCTTTTCTACTGGGCTGGTACTACACTAAATGTAACTAACTGGAATTTAAAAACTTAAAAAAGAAACTGGACCTTTTATCATGTAAATCAGTTAAAGTCACTGAATGATATTTTTGACATCTGTATAGGCTCTGAGTCAGATTCTGTTGATTGCTTTATCTCTTGACAATTTAAAAAAATGTATTTTAAATTGTCTTTTTGTGTTTCCTACAAATTTTAATAAGTGCCAAACATCATGTGCAGAAGAGCAACAGAGAATTAGATAAACAGTATTTATGCCTAGAAGTAGGCATGCCCCTCTTCTGTAAGGCTGTTTGTATCACGGGTTGTGTCAGTGGTTGAATTAATCTTGGGTTTTGTTGTTTCTTTTTTAAAATTTTTATTAATGTTTATTCATTTTTTAGAGACAGAGAATGAGCGGGAGAGGGTCAGAGAGAGAGGGAGACACAGAATCTGAAGAAGGCTCCAGGCTCTGAGTTGGCAGAACAGAGCCCGACACAGGTCTCGAACTCATGAATTGTGAGATCATGACCTGAACTGAAGTCGGATGCTTAACCGACTGAGCCACACAGGCACCAGGGTTTTGTTGTAACTATAGCTACTTTCATTGTCTCACACAGTCTTCAATTTCCTCTCACAGTGGATTACTGTGATTGTGTGCTTACTGTGGTCATGTAGTACCTAAGGGTTTTTCTTAGTTTTCCTGCCTCACTCTCAGCATATAGCAGGCCCTACATATCTACTCCACAGAAGGAGTCTCTCTCTCTCTCTCTTTCTCTCTCTCTCTCCCTCTCTCTCTCTCTCCCCCCCTCTCTCTCTGCTTTTGTTTCCCCCCTACCTGTAGACATATTTTGCTTATTACTTGATGCAGCACTTATGGAGGTGGGAGTTCTCCTGGTCCAGCTTTAGTTTTAGGCAAGTCTTCTGTGTTTAGAGCTTGAAGGTAAGGTCTTCTCATTGCTTCTATGCCTCTCTCCCTTTGGCTGTCAGATTCTGTCCTGGATCTCTGGCAGCTCTTGAGAAGTATAGTTTCCTCACCCTATCCACTCTATACCCTGCTCAGTGAGAGCAGACCTCTCCTCAAGATCCTGGCCCCAAAAGGTTTTTCTGCCTTTCCCCTAGGAGTAGAGGGCTCTTATATCTACCTTTCTGGAAGCAGTAGATTTCTGCTTCCGTCTTGGCATTGAGAAGATTTCTTATCCCTTCCCCCAGTGGCTCAAAATACCTGCTTTGTGGGAGAGAAGAGTCTGTTGAAGTGGGGTTATTTCATGTCTGTTCCCAACTGGCAGCTGATCATTACCTGAAAGTCTATGCTACTCATGTGGGGCTTTCCTGGTCTCTTGCCCTTTACAAATCTTCTTGCCCTTTACAAATCTTTCCTGTGAGCACCCCATAAGGTCCATGGAAAAGACTATGAACTCTCTGTATTTGGGATTCCTGGTTATTCTAAACTTATGCACTAGCCCACATTTAGCCTCTACAAATTTGTTAAAACTTCAGCTGATGTTTTATGGTGACTCTCTCTTCCCTCCATGCTCTGGCAAAGGTGAGAGAGTTTGTGTGTCCCATATCTTCTTGAGGAAGATGTCCCTCTTTGAAATTTAGTTCATCGGTTGCCTTATAACCTCAGCTCTCTGATGGACTTGAGAACATTGATAATTTTGTAGTTTATCCACATTTTCCTCAATGTTAGAATGGGAGTGATGTTCTCTTGAAGCTTTCTTCTGAAGAAGGAGCAGAATTTCTTCCTTCATGGTTATTATGATGAGTGAAACTTGATGAGTGTGGCTCAGCAGCTTATCCTCATTCCATAGGTATTTTGTGTTCATTTGCACTGAGTGTGCCATTGTTGGCTTGGTCTCTGAGTACCATTTTGAAAGAATTTTAAATACTTCCTTCTTTTCTTTTTCTTTTTCTTTTTCTTTTTTCTTTTATTTTTTTTAATTTTTTAATGTTTTATTTTTATTTTTTTGAGAGAGAGAGGGAGAATGTGTGAACAGGGGAGGGTCAGAGAGCGAGAGGGAGACACAGAATTCAAAGACAGTCTCAAGGCTCTCAGCTAGCTGTCAGCACAGAGCCTGATGAGGGGCTTGAACCCACGGACCATGAGATCATGACCTGAGCCGAAGTCGGATGCTTAACCGATTGAGCCACCCAGGCACCCCTTCTTTTTCTTTTTTAAGATTTATTTTATTTATTTTTGAGAAAGAGAGAGTGTACGGGCAGGGGAAAGTTAGAGAGAGGGAGTGAGAGAGCATCCCAAGCAGGATCTACTCTGTCATTGCAGAGCCTGACACCAGGCTGTCTCACTAACCATGAGATCATGACCTGAACTGAAATCAAGAGTCAGATGCTTAACTGACAGAGCCACCCAGTTACCCCTAAATATTTTTTTCATCCCAAATCATCAGGTAGTACCCTAAATTGTATGCAAATCATACAGTTAGAGTAATATAACACTTGTTTTTGAAGTCCAGTCATAATTCACCTGACCGCATTGGAAAGAAAGGCATTATTACATGTTTAGAAAATTCAGGCATATCAATTACTTGTGAAGTCTGGGAATTGTTTTCTGAGTAACCTTGGCAAATCACCGACTGTTACTGGGGATCTGAGAATCCTTTGCTTATTCTCATTTTAATAGTTGGAGTCACTTTTTAAGTCTTCAGTATTTGAAATGTTTTATCCATAAATTTAGTAATCTCAATGTTATACACAGAATAATGCACCCCCCAAAGATGTCCACATCCTAATGCCTGAATATGTTACCTTCTATGGCAAATATCTGAATATGTTACCTTATATGACAAAAGGGACTTTGCAGATGTGTGCAGATTACATTATGGACATTGAAATGGAGAGATTATGTAGGTGAGCCCAATGCTATTACAAGTCCTGGTACAAGAGAGGGAAGGGGGTCCGAATCAATAAAGATGTGATGATCGAAGCAAGGGTCATAATCAGAGACAGAGATCAGGACATGCTACATTTCTGGCTATACAGATGGGGACAGGACACTAGCTGCAGAGTACAGGCAGCCACTTCGAGAGGGTGAAAAAGGCAGGAAAACTGATTCTCTCCTAGAGCCTCCAGAAAGAACCCGTGCCTACCAACACCTTACTTTTAGGACCTCTGACCTCCATAACTGTAGGGTAATAAATCTGTGTTGTTTAAGCCACTAGATTTGTGGCAGTTTGTTACAGCAGCAATAGGAAACTACCATAAACTTTGGAAAGCTAAAATCCTGTTTCTTATTACTTCGTAGCATAAGAAAAGGAATTATCCAGTGGATGTGACCATTTTAAAGAACATTCAGGCAAATGAGCATTTAGTTGGTAATCCTAAAATGGGTCCTTTATACTGTCACTAGAACGGCTTAATAGATTTCATCCTATGATTTTAGCAGTTATAAATTCATGATAAATGATTCATTTTAACAGAGAAGAGTCCTCATTTTTAGTGGCCTCTTATTCTGGGAAAGTAGGTATTACACCCTTTATTTATTTACTGTGATATTTTGTTATAAC
The DNA here is from genome assembly GCA_028646485.1 of Cryptoprocta ferox. NCBI lineage: Eukaryota > Metazoa > Chordata > Mammalia > Carnivora > Eupleridae > Cryptoprocta > Cryptoprocta ferox. The sequence goes on from CM053560.1 coordinate 38,505,906, forward strand.
ATGGATAATAATAGACAATAACCTGTCCTTATAATGGGGAGCATATTATCTGTTTTTTTTTTTCTGGCTTAATAGAATGCATTTTCTCTTCATTATAGAATTTGTGGGCATGATGAATTAAAGCTGTACCATTATTTGTAATAGTAACAACAACAACAATAATAAATTTTGATTTACTATGAGCCATAAACTATGCAAGCCACCTAACATTATCTCATATAATCCTCACAGTTTTAGAAGTAAGTATTCTTTTCACTATTTTATAGTAACTAAAGCCCAGAAAGTTGATGTAACTTGCCCAAGGTCATACAACTAGTCAGTGGAAGAGCTAGGTTTGCGCTAAGAGACCTACGTCTCTAAATCTTATGATCCTCATTGCTATAATAAAACACTACTCTTCAGTAAGGCTAAGATAGATGGCACTAGGCAAAAGTAACAAAAAGGTAGAGTTTTATCTTTAATATGACTTGAGCACCTCAACTTCCATGTGTGGAAGGAGTAGACCTAGTACATTAAGCCAAAGGAATGACTCTAATAAATGGGCAGATAGGTGGTAGCATTCAGACCTTTTATTATATCTTTAATGTTGTGCCACGTAGGTAACTGCTGCTAATCCCTGGGTTATGCTTACTAAATAGTAGGTTCTGTTTACTGGTTGCACAAGGACTGTTTTCTCAAGTTTTAATTTAAATTCCTATTAGTTAACACACAGTACAATAATAGTTTTAAGTGTACAATATAGTGATTCAACACTTCCATACAACACCCAGTACTCATCATGACAAGTGCACTCCTTAATTCCCATCCCGTATTTCACCCACCCACCACCACTTCCACCATCATTTCTTAGTTAAAAGTCTGTTTCTTGGTTTTCTCTTTTTTCTCCTTTGCTCATTTGTCTTATTTCTTAAATTCCACATATGAGTGAAATCATATGGTATTTGTCTTTCTCTAACTTATTCCACTTAGCGTAATACTCTCCAACTCCATCCATGACGTTGCAAATGGCAATTTTCATACTTTTTGATGGCTGATATTGTCATGGCCCATTGTATATGTATATATATACTACATCTTCTTTATTATTCATCAGTCAATGGACACTTGGATTATTTCCATAATTTGGCTCTTGTAGATAATGCTGCTATAAACATCAGGGTACATGTTTCCCTTTGAATTAGTATTTTTGTATTCTTTGGGTAAATACATAGTAGTGCAATTGATGGATGATAGGGTAGTTCTATTTTTAACTTATTGAGGAAACTCCATACTCTTTTCCAGAGTGGCTGCACCACTTACACCAAGAGTATAACAGGATTCCCCTTTCTCTGCCTCCTCACCAATACCTGTTGTTTCCTGAGTTGTTAGTTGTAGCCATTCTGACAGGTGTGAGATGATATCTCATTGTAGTTTTGATTTGTATTTCCCTGATGATGGGTGATGTTGAGCATCTTTTCATGTGTGTATTAGCCATCTGGATGTCTTCTTTGGAAAAGTGTCTATTCAGGTCTTCTTCCCATTTTTTAATGGATTATTGTTTTTTGGGTGTTGAGTTTAATAAATTTTTTATAGATTTTGGATACTTATCCTTTATCAGATATATCATTTGCAAATATCTTCTCCCATTCCAGAGGTTGCCTTTTTGATTCTATTGATTGTTTCCTTTGCTGTACAAAAGCTTTTTGATGAAGCCCCAGTAGTTTATTTTTGCTTTTGTTTTCCTCGCCTCAGGAGACATATCTGGAAAGAAGTTGCTATGACTGATGTCAAAGAGGCTGCTGCCTGTGTTCTTCTCTAAGATTTTGATGGTTTCCTATCTCACATTTAAGTCTTCCATCCATTTTGAATTTATTTTTGTGTATGGCATAAGAAAGTGGTCCAGGGGCACCTGGGTAGCTCACTTAGTTAAACGTCTGACTTTGGCTCAGGTCATGATCGGGCACTTTGTGAGTTCGAGCCCTGCATTGGGCTGTCTGCTGTCAGTGCAGAACATGCTTCGGATTCTCTGTCCCCTTCTCTCTCTGCCCCTTCACGTGCTCCCTCTCTCTCTTTCTCAAAACTAAATAAACATTAAAAAAAAGAAAGTGGTCCAATTTCATTCTTTTGCATGTTGCTGTCCAGTTTTCCCAACACATTTGTTGAGGAGACTATCTTTTTCCTATTGGATATCCTTTCCTGTTTTGTCAAAGATCAATTGACCATATAATTGTGGGTTCATTTCTGGGTTTTCTATTCTGTTCGAAGTGATTTATCTATTTTTGTGCTAGTACCATAATGTTTTGATCACTAGAGTTTTGTAATATAACTTGAAGTCTGGAATTGTGATGCCTCCAGCTTTGCTTTTCTTTTTCAAGATTGCTTTGGCTATTCATGGTCTGTTATGTTATGTTATGTTATGTTCCCACACAAATTTTAGGATTGTTTTTTTCTATCTTTGTTAAAAATGCTGGTGGTATTTTGATAGGGATTGCATTAAATGTGTAGATTGCTTTGAGTAATGTAGACATTTTAACAATACTTGTTCTTCCAATCCATTAACGTGAAATGTCTTTTCATTTTGTTGTGTCATCTCTAATTTTTTTGATCAGTGTTTTATAGTTTTAAGAGTACAGGTCTTTCACCTCTTTAGTTAGATTTATTCCTAGATATCTTATTGTGTTTGATATAATTGTAAATGAGATTGATTCCTTAATTTCTCTTTCTAATGCTTCATTATTGGTGTATATAAATACAACAGATTTCCGTACACTGATTTTGTATCCTGCAACTTTACTGAATTCATGTATCAGTTCTAGCATGTTTTTGATGGAGTCTTTTGGGTTTTCTATATAGAGTATTGTGTCATCTGCAGCTAGTGAAAGTTTTACTTTTTCCTTGCTGATTTGGATACATTTTACTTCTTTTTATTTCCTAATTGCTGTGACTAGGACTTCTAGTACTATGTTAAATAACAGTGTTGAGAGTGGACATCCTTGTCTTGTTCCTGCCTTAGAGGAAAAGCTCTCAGGTTTTCCCCACTGATGATATTATCTGTGTGTTTTTCATAGATGGCCTTTATTATGTTGAGGTATGTTCCCTCTAAACCTACTTTGTGAAGGGTTTTTATCATGAATGGATAGTGTAATTTGCTTTTTCTGCATCTATTGAAATGATCATATAATTCTTATGCTTTGTTTTATAAATGTAGTGTATCATGTTGATTGATTTGCAAATGTTGAACCTTCTTTATGTCCCAGAAATAAATCCCACTTGATTGTGGTGAATGATTTTTTTAATGTATTGTTGTATTCAGTTTGCCAGTATTTAATTGAGAATTTTTTCATCTATGTTCATCAGGGATCTTGGCCTGTAGTTCTCTTTTTTAGTGGAATCTTTACCTGGTTTGGTATCAGGGTAATGCTGACCTCATACAATGAGTTTGGAAGTTTTCCTTCCTTTTCTATTTTTGGAATAGTTTGAGAATAGATATTAATTCCTCTTTAAATGTTTGGTAGAATTTGCCTGTGAAGCTGTCTGGCCCTGGACTTTTGTTTGTTGGGAGTTTTTATATTACTGATTAATTTCTTTGTTGGTTATAGGTCTATTCAAGTTTTCTATTTCTTTCTGTTTCAGTTTTGGTAATTTATGTTTTTAGGAATTTATCCATTTCTTCTAGGTTGTCCAATTTGTTGACATATAGTTTTCCTTAATATTCACTTATAATTGTATTTTTGTGTTAGTGTTGATTGTTATTTTTCTTCTCTCATTTGTGATTTTATTTATTTTGGTCCTTTCTCCTTTTCTTTTTCATTAGGCCAGAGGTTTATCAGTTTTACTAATTTTTTCAAAGAACATGCTCCTGGTTTCATTGATCTGTTCTATTGTGGTTTTTGTTTCTGTTTTTTGTTTTTTTTTTTTAGTCTCTATGTTATTTATTTCTGCTCTAATATTTATTATTTCCTTCCTTCTTCTGTCTTTAGGTTTCATTTTTTATTCTTTTTCTAGTTCCTTTAGGTGTAGAGTTGGGTTGTTTATTTAAAAATTTTCTTGCTTCTTGAGGTAACCTGTATTGCTATATACTTCCCTGTTAGGACTGGTTTTGCATTATCCCAAAGATTTTTGGACCATTGTGTTTTTATTTTCATTTGTTTCCATGTATTTTTAAATTTTTTTTCTTTGATTTACTGGTTGACTCGCTCATTGTTAGTAGTATGCTTTTTTAAATTCCACGTTTTTGTGATCTTTCCTATTTTTTTTTCTTGTGGTTGATTTCTAGTTTCATAGCATTATGGCCAGAAAAGGTACAAGCTATGATTTCAATCTTTTTGTATTTGTCGAGGCCTGATTTGTGACCTAATATGTGATCTATTCTGGAGAATGTCGCATGTGCACTTGAGAAGAATGTGTATTCTGCTGTTTTAGGATGGGATGTTCTTAATATATCTGCTAAGTCCATCTGGTCCAGTGTGTCATTCAAAGCCATTGCTTCCTTGTTGATTTTCTGTTAAGATGATATGTCCATTGATGTACATGGAGTATTAAAGTCTCCTACTATTATTGTGTTATTATCAATTAGTTCCTTCATGTTTGTTATTAAATATTTTATATATGTGGGTGTCTCTGTGTTGGGTTCATAGATATTTACAATTGTTATATATTCTTGTTGGATTGTCCCCTTTATTAAGCTATAGTGCCCTTCTTTGTCTCTTGTTGCAGTCTGTTTTAAAGTCTAGTTTTTTCAATAAAAGTGTTGCTACATTGGTTTTCTTTTGACATCTGTTGCATGATAAATGTTTCTCCATTTCCTCACTTTCTTTTTTTTTAAGTTTATTTATTTATTTTGAAAAAGAGAACAAGCAGGGGAGGGACAGAGAGAGAGGGATAGAGAGAAAATCCCAAGCAGGCTCCACACTGTCAATGCAGAGTCGGATGCAGGGCCTGAATGCATGAACAGTGAGGTTATAACCTGAGCTGGGATCAAGATTCAGACACTGAGCCACCCAGGCACCTTACCCCATCCCTTCACTTTCAATCTGCAGGTGTCTTTAGGTCTAAAATGAATCTCTTGTGGGCAGCATATAGTTTTGTCTTTTTTTAAATCCATTTTGGCACTCTAGTTTTTTGAGAGCGAGCGAGAGAGAGCATGAATGGGGGAGAGGGGCAGAGGGAGAGAGAGAGAGAGAGAGAGAGAGAGAGAGAATCTTAAGCAGACTCCACACTCAGTGCAGAGCTTAACACAGAGCTTGATCATACAACCCTGGGATCATGACCTGAACCAAAATCAAGAGTCAGACACTCAACCAACTCAGCCATCTAGGCACCCCCTCCCTATGTCTTTTGATTGGAGCATTTAGTCCATTTACATTCAAAGTAATTATTGATAGATATGCATTTATTGCCATTGTTTCTGGAGATTTTCTCTGATCCTTTCTTGTCTTTGTCACTTTTGGTCTCCCCTTTGCACTCAGAGTCCTCTTTAATATTTCTTGCAGGGATAATTTAGCAATCATGAACTCCTTTAGTTTTTGTTTGTCTGGGAAACTATCTCTCCTATTCTGAATGATAGCCTTGCTGGATAGAGTCTTCTTGGCTGCAGATTTTTCCCATTCAGTGCTTTGAGTATATCATGGCACTCCCTTCAGGCTTGACAAGTTTCTGTTGAGAAATCTCCAGTTAGCCTTATGTGCCTTCCATTGTAAGTTAAGGACTTCTTTTGTCTTGCTGCTTTTTAAGATGTTTCCTTTATCACTATATTTTGAAAATGTAATTACGTTGGTGTTGGCCTGCTTTTGTTGATTTTGATGGGAGTTCTCTGTGCCTCCTGGATCTGGATGTCTGTTTCCTTCCCCCACATTAGGGAAGTTTTCTGCTATTTCCTGAAATAAATTTTCTGCCCCTTTCTCTCTCTCTTCTTCTTCTGGTCTCCTATAATATGAATGTTATTTTGTTTGATGTAGTCAATGATTTTCCTAAGTCTATTCTCATATTGCCATTCTTTCTTCTCTCTTTTATTCAACTTCATTATTTTGCATTATTTTGTTTTCTAGGCCACTAATTCATTTCTCTGTTTCTTCCAGCCTGCTGTTCATTCCATCAAGCATGTTTCCAATCTCATTTATTACACTTTAAATCTCTGATTCTTCCTTAACTCTTATCTCTGTGGTAAGGGTCTCACTGAAGTCTTCCATTCTTTTCTCAGGTCTAGTGAGTATCCTTATGATTGTTGCTTTAAATTCTCCATTAGGCATGTTATTTATATCTGTTTCATTTAAATCTCTGGCTATGGCCTTATCTTGTTCTTTCATTTTGGAATAAATTCCTACATCTTGGCATTTTGTCTAAGTCTCTGCCTTCTTCTCTGTGTTCAAAAAGCCACTTATGTCTCCTGCTCCTAAAAGTAGTGACTTTATGAAGAGGTCATATGGTATCCAGTGTCTCGCACTTCAGGGAGTCTCTGGTGTGTGTTGCGTGTGCTCTGCTGTTGTGTTTTGGCTGCTCTTCCTTCAGGACCAGTCATCTGTAGAGGCTCTCCTTGCACAATGGACTTTTCAGTAGCTAAAAAGAAATCTCTCTCTACAGCTTCACAGGAAAGAAAACTGCTGGATATTGCACTGCCTTTCCAAATCAGAATCTTCCATTCTATGCTTTAACTCATTCCAACTTTGATTTTTTTTTAAATAGGGTCCACACTCAGCATGGAGCTCAACACAGGGCTTGAAATCATGACCCTGAGATCAAGATCTGAGCTGAGATCAAGAGTCGGACACTTAACTGTCTGAGCCACCTAGTCTCCCCAGTTCCAATTTTGATTTTTAAATGGAACAGTAGGTTGCATTACAAATACAATTACAAAAGCCATTTGAAGTAGGGAACCCAGCGTGCTTGCTGGACAAGGGGATTTTCCCCTACAGTATATCACTGTCTCATATTCTCTGTGCTTGTAGAAATTGCTCAGAAAATGGTGCAGAATGGTGATGATGAAAATTTATTTAGTGCTTAGCAGTAGTTTGTTACAAAGAATAAGAAGTTCAAACTGCTTCATGCATAATGAATAATGAACCTTCCAAAAGAACCCTCCTTGAAAGCTGAAAGCTTATGTTATTCCAAACACTGATGGGGGGAAATGTTCAGAGAATTCAAGTAACTCCCTTAGAATTTGAAGAAGTTATTCATGAATTACAGTAATTTGCATTCAGTTCATTTACAAACTTAACACACCATATCTTTTATTCATTAACTAAACAAATATTTATTGAACTCTTATGTTGTACAAGGCACTATTCTAGGCACAGAAGATATAAAGATGGACAAGATAAAATCAGTGCCCCTCCAGGATCCCACAGCAAATTAAAAGAGGACAGCAAATTAACAGTTAGAAGTAATGCAATGTATGCTATTAGAGAGAATGATTTGTTTGGATAGAATTAGAAAGAGTACCTAATACTATTTGCAATGGTTAGGGAAAACTTTCTTCCCAAAGAGGATGAAACCTGAGCTGAATGTTAAAGAATGAGTAGCAAACAAGAAGGCCAGGCTGAGGTAGGATTTTATGTAAAGGCATGGAGGTGTGAGACAGGACAGCATGTTCCTACAGCCATAAATACCGATGTTAGGATAGGATATAGAGTGGTACAGGGAAGTGCTAAGTAAACAAGAGCCAGTACATTATTAAAATCCTGTATATCTTGCCAAGAAATAGGGGTTTTTTCCTGCAAGCAAAGGGGACATTGAAGGTTTTACACAACAGCAACAAAATATGATATGAGCAGTGCTTTATTGATAACATGACATTGACTATATTACCAGACTGTCATGGAGGTGGGGACCTTGTCTCATTCTTTATCTGCCCCTGTACTCACACAGTACTTGAGACATAGTTGATGATTAATATATGATTTTTGGATTAATGTAGATTATTTTAATGATGGTCTTTTCCTCATCCCAATTTCCTATTATACCCCAAGTTCCTATTAGATTCTTGCGATTAAAAAAACTCATCTTCTGTGACATTAATCAGCAACAATTACATGTATATACATCTCAATCTGTCAGTCTACATGTACCTGTGTGCTGCATAGGTACCAAATTTCAGTGTCAAATTTTGGCCTTTGTCTTTTGGTAAATACTCTAAAGAGACATTTGTTTTAAAACTCTGTATGTAGTGGGGCACCTTGCTCAGTTGGCTGAGTGTCTGACTTCAGCTCAGGTCATGATCTTACAGTTCATGGGTTTGAGCCCCACATCAGACTTTGTGCTGACAGCACGGAGTCTGCTTCGGATTCTCTGTCTCCCTCTCTCTCTGCCCCTCTCCTGTTTGCATGCTCTCTCTCTCTCTCTCTCTCTCTCTCTCAAAAATAAACAAACATTAAAAAAATTAAGTGAGTAGAGGCTCCTGGGTGGCTTAGTTCATTGAGATAAGATTGATTAGCTCTTGATTCTGGCTCAGGTCATGATCCCAGGGTGGTGGGATCAAGCCCTGCATTAGGCTCTACACTGAGTGGGGAGCCTGCTTAGGATTCTCTCTCTCTCCCTCTGCCCCTCTCCCCTATTCATGCACTCTATCTCTATATAAAATAAAAAATAAAATAAAATAAAATAAACCAGACTAGACTAGAATAGAATATAAAATGCAAATCTCTGTAAGTGAATGTAGTGTGGGGAGTCTGCTTAGGATTCTCTCTCTCTCCCTCTGCCCCTACCCCCTACTCATATCTCTATATAAAATTAAAAAAAATAAAAATCTCTGTAAGTGAATGTAGCTTCCTCGGCACTGGGAATTTATTTATAATAAATTATGTATTAGAATAAGTCTGAACAAGTTCAGAATTCTGCCTAAGGTTGCCACTATCTACAATATTTAATATTAATCTAGTTATTTTGAAATGGTTAAAAAACAAACCATTCTCTTCCTAACTGATCTTAGAGAGTAAGTGCTGACACTTGTTATACTACCATTCTTTAAAAATCTTTAATGTCATCAAGTGAAAACAATTTGGGCTAATTCTGGTTTTTCCTATCAAAGATTAAAAATTAGTCACAGATTATTAAAATTAGCCAGAGTTTGAACTTTAGTTGGTATGCACACAAACATACACACAATATGGAATTATTTTCATGTAGAACTCAGCAGATGGAATTGAAATTCTGCTAAATTGGAGTGGATATTAAATACGTTTAAAAGAACAAATAGAAATGAATTGGTAAATCATAGGAAATAGAGTAGTGCATCTATATGTGACAATCTGGGTAAAGGTCAGGGTGCAGAATTAGTAGTTTTCATCCACTATTCATTTTTTCCTTCCCATAGTGGAAGAATTTTTGTCTGGACCTATGGTTGCCCAGGTAATGATCACATATCTCAGCCTCCCTTATAGCTAAATGTGGCCATAAACTCATCCTCTGGTCAATAGACTATGGCTATAAGAGGTATGTGCTACTTCTGAATTCTGCCCTTAAAAGAAAGAATATGCATGCCCTTTCTTCCTCTTCTTCCTTTCCTTATCTTTGAGCCAGGAACACAGACTCGTGATGAGCCACCTTCAACCACAGAGATTACAGCATATTCAAGGTGTGACGGCAATAAGATAATAAGAACTTGGGCCCCCATCCCATAAACCAGCCATATTGGCCTTGGGCTAAGTTGTTATTTTGGATAATAAATATTTTGGACAACCAAAACTTTATTCTAATATGGTTAGGAAGTAGGAGAAAGCTGTTGTGCTACAAATAACAGGAAACTCAATTCAGACTGGTTAAAACAATAAGGAAATCTATTGGCTTCTGAATGAAAACTCTGGAGGTAGACAGGCTTCATGGGTAATTTAATCCAGTGGTTTACAATACCTTCAGGGCTCTGATGCTTTTTGTCCATAATTCTTTCCATTTGTCTTCTCCTGTAAGTCAAAAAGATAGTGCTGGCAGCTCCTAGGGTTACATGCATTTTTGTTAACACTCTGAGGGAGGGTGGTAGCCAGTGAACAAGGAAATTGAGTTTCATTTTGAATTCAACAAATTTAGTTCTCATGTCTACACCTGAATTCATTACTATCGCCAAGATAATGCCATATACTTATTGGTTTATCTCTGTGGTAAAGAGGATACACCATCATGAATAGCTTAAGCCAGTGAGCATCCCTGGGCCTGAAGGAAGGGCCAGTCTCACTCAGGCTTCATGGCTGCTACTCAGTGGCAGAGGAGTGTAATGGATGCTGTGGGGTAGAGGCAATGTGTAGAGGTAAGGTTGGGTGGGGCTGCTACAGAAAGTGTTTGAGAGTTGTAATCAGGATTTTGTATATAAGTTGGGCATTTGGGCTATGGCTAGAGCAGGACTCGGTGAAAGTGAATTTTGATAGTAGCACAACAGCAAGTGGAAATTAGTATAGTGACCCCTAAGAGAGTCCAAGGGAATATATGTATGGATAGCTTTTTGATCTTATTATTCTGTGTGTGTCTTTGTGTGTATGTAATACTAAGAAGGTAATGGAATTCTTACAAATTTACTGTTAAAAGGCTCTGGGCACAGAGAATGAATTACATATGGTGAAAAGCACACCCACACACTTACACACAGTAATCAGTCTCTTACTAGAATTCTAAGGTTATAAGTCGGCTATTCTTGTTGTTTTTCTTGTTTTGATTTTGCCTAAATTATCTAGATGATAGACACAATCACCTGCTTTGCCTTGGCTGAACAGACTTGGAATAGAGCCTGGTGCTTCTTATGTTGCACTTGTAATTTAGCACCACTTTGCATCCTATGGGTGGCTGAAGGTAAAGGTGTGACTATGGTTTACATATCCTGAATCCTCTGGCTGTGCCCAGCAGAGAGCTTTGCTTCTGTCACATGACAGGACGAATAAAACTTGGAAATCCAGTTTCTATAGAAAAAAAATCTTAGTTTTATCCAGAACAAAGTAAAATGCTACGTATTGGTTTAAAAATGTGCACTCTAGGGGCACCTGGGTGGCTCGGTCGGTTAAGCATCTGATTTCGGCTCAGGTCATGATCTCACGGTTCATGAGTTCAAGCCCTGCGTTGAGCTCTGTGCTGACAACTCAGAGCCTGGAGCCTGCTTTGGATTCTGGGTCTCCCTCTCTCTCTCTGCCCCTCCCCCACTCGTACTCTCTTTCTCTCTCTCTCTCTCTCAAAAATAAATAAACATTAACAATTTTTTAATATGCACTCTACGTTAATTATTAAAGGCAGCTCTGTTAATGCTAAGTCTTTGTTTCTCAGAAGAATTATTATGATGTATGTTCTTCAGATTTTGCCAGTTTCAATAATTTCTCCTTAGAATTGTCATGGCTTGACCTTAGGGCCAGAGTGAATCAATACTGTTTAAAATAGTATTTTTAGAGTTTAAAAAAAAAGTCAGGCTAAGATTGTCATATGATTTCAAGTAGGTTTTCATTGCCTTATTATCTGGCTGTTGGCTCATGAAATAATATAGATCATTTCAATTCAGCATGACAGAATGTAAAAGAAGGTCTTGTGTTCATTCTGGGGGGTCACAAAAGAAAATCTCCATTTAACAGTTCTCTTAACTGGCAGAAAAATATTTACTAGAACTCCCAGGAAATCTGGAAATTATTATTGACCATTTCTTTCTTCCTACTGGTATGTTTTTGAAGGATTCTGCTTTTCAATTCTGTTTAGATATTCATTAAGTACGGTTGGGTTGAAAATATGTTGACTATACCTTGCCATTTCTTGCCATTTCTGGTGAAACTGGAATGATAATAAATACAAAGAAAGCATGAAATGGAGGATTTTGACCCCCTTTTCAGAACTGAGCCACAAAGAGTATTGTTGATACTGGTTTAAATTCCCCAGTGATACTAAAACACAGTTATCATTTTTTATAAATACCTAAAGCTTATCCAATTAAGTATGTCCAGTTCTCTACTGGGCTGTCACATTTACTTACAGATGCATACACATGCATAAATGTATTTCAATAGATGTTACCTCAGAACCTTTTTTTCTCAAGCTGAATTGATATGTTTTATGTTTTCATTGTTGAAGAGTAAAATTTACTGAGTTACTTTTGGGAGGAGATATATAACCTTAACTCTACTTCCAGGATGAGATGGTAGAGTGAAGCCAAATCACAGAATCCCCTCTCCCAAAAAGTACACATGTGGCATGCCCAAAGACCAAATAAGTTTAAAAACCAACAAAGAGTATGCTGGCAGCCATCAAATAAAGACAGAGGTACAGCTTCCTGTGATGTTAACAACCAGGGAAAGAAAGAAGCACAAGACTGCAGAACCTTGGTGGCTGCTAATTCCATTCCTTTACTTCCTGCTTCTCTGACGCAATTGAGGGAATAGGATGTGAGTGGAAAATGTCCTAAGGAGTCTCTCCATTATTCCTTAATTTAGATAGAAGCAGTATGTGGAATGTGTGGGCAGGCCTGGGGAGGAATTTGAAAAGCCCTTTCTGTGTCCTCAGTATGTCACCAAAGGAAGAAAAGCATCACAACTAACCTTTATGAAACTGACCAGGTGGAAAGAAAGCTGAGAGGGTATTGGTAGTGACTATAATTACCCTGAGCAAATGATCTCCAGCACTAATTGGCGATTTAGATGAATGAAGGATGAAGGGTAACGTAAGGCAGAGAGGTAGGAGCCTAGAGAAATAAGTACTCAGACAATCCAGTTAGACCATAGTGGGATGTTTATTTCTTTTCTTTGGTCTCTGATGGCTGGGAAGAGAGTGGGATCCACTGCTGGTAAAGGAGGGGGATGCCAAGAGAGTAGACACTGGTTCAGTCTAAATGAATTTTCCTTGGCTCACCGTTTTTGGGAAATTAGGGGATAACATCCCTCAGCATAGGGAGAACTAGAAGGTGTGTACCCAGATGCAAGATCTTTACTTATTAGGAGCAGAGATGCAAGCACAGTGGCTGGGTCTGCTAACCATAGCTGCCTATAGTCCCAGGTGAACTCACCTCCGATAGAACTAGAAATATCCAACTCTCAGACCAAAAATAAAGGAGAAGATGAAGGTGTCAGATCATATGGAAGAGCGCAATTATATGATCTTGATAAAGCTGTTCAAGTTAAACATGAGCAAGATGAAAAGAAAACACATGGGAACTAGGCAAGGGTAAAGGAGCAAAGACAAAAAGACAAGAAAGGAGAATAAAATGTCAGTGAGAGAAAAGAATTTGTTCTGGAAGAATACTAGCTATGAAAAAGAAACATTATCTGAATGTTGCATTTTGCTATGAAGAACTTAAAAGAATATGAATTCCATGAAAAGGGCACTTGAGACAAGATGATAAAGCTATAGAATGAGATAAAAAAAAAAAAAAGGAAATGTCACAGTCAAGAAAATAAATGGAGAGTCCAAACAATATTGTTACCCCAGTGAGAAATAAATTAGAAATAGGAGGAGGAGGATAGACATGGACAAAACCTGAAATAATGGCATAGAAGAAAGGTTTGAAAGAATCAGTGGGTGTAAAAGGGAAAGACAGAGATTTAAACATTAGAGATAATAGTTATGGAGCTCAAAGATGATCACAGCAAAAGGAAAATTGGTATGTCTGAGGTAGAAAATAGAACAAATGGGATAGGAAAAATATTAAAAGAAATGATCCCCCCAACTCTGAAATCACTGATTCTCAGGATCAAAAGAACATACTATGTTCCAGGAAACATTTGATATAGAAGCCTCAATACCAAGATACATACTCTCTGGTTAAACTTAGAAGCTAGAGAATTATTAATTCTTCAGGCATCTTCTTCACAAAACTAATCTTCATAAAAACAAATCACCTACAAGTAGGAAAAATCAGGCTCACCTTAGAATTCTCTAAAACAATACTCACAGCCGGAAGGCAAGGGAGCAAAGTATACAAAATTCAAAAGTCACTCAAGAATTTCATATAATTATTAGTTTAAAATTTAAATATAAACAAGCAAAAATGAGAATACAAACCCCTATTCCTTGCTAAAGAAAACAATGATGGCTACCACTCAGAAATAATTACTGTTAATGTTTTGCACATTCCTGCCACATTTTCCTAAGTGTGTGAATGTGTGTGTATGTGTGTATTAGACATAATGAATGAATACATTGTACCATTTAAAAAGTTACATGATTACAGAGAGGTTAAAATGTCCCAAGACACATATCTATTTTTTTAATGTTTATTTATTTTTGAGAGAGAGAGAGAGAGAGAGAGAAAGCATGAGTGGGGAGGGGCAAAGAGAGAGGGAGACACAGAATCTAAAGCAGGCTCCAGGCTCTGAGCTGTTAGCACAGAGCCTGATATGGGGCTTGAACTCACACACCATGAGACCAGGACCTGAGCCAAAGTCGGAAGCTAAACCGACAGAGCCACCCAGCCTCCCCGCAAGACATATCTAGACTATAAATTTAGTATGTTTATCATTCCAGTCTTCATGCTATACTTTCATATGATGTGTACCTATAAAAACCATACAGTGTTTTTATGTATTTTCTTTAATGTATATAAATGGTATTGTGCTGGGGTACCTGGGTGGCTCAGTCAGTTAAGCGTCTGACTTTGGTTTCAGCTCAGGTCATGATCTCGCAGTTTGTGAGTTCAAGCCCCACATCAGACTCCATGCTGACAGTATGGAGCCTGCTTGGGATTCTCTCTCTGTCTTCCTCTCTCTCTCTGCCCCTCTCACTCTCTCTCTCTCTCTCTCTGTTTTTCTCTCTCTCTCAAAAATAAATAAAAATTAAAAAAATAAATGGTATTGTGCTGTATACACCATTTTGCAGATTGATTTATTTTTTTAAAATTTTTACATCGGTCTTCATTGATACCCACTTAATGTTCCCTATTCTTTTTAACTTACTACTTTGTTATATTGTATGTAGATATTTAGATTGTTTCTAATTTTGTTAGTTTTATAAATAAGGCTGTAGTCGGGGCACCTGGGTGGCTCAGTCAGTTGAGGGTCTGACTTCGGCTCAGGTCATGATCTCTTGGTTTGTGAGTTTGAGCCCCGCGTCGGGCTCTGTGCGAACAGCTTAGAGCCTGGAGCCTGTTCTGGATTCTGTGTCTCCCTCTCTCTCTGCCCTCCACCAACTCGTACTCTGTCTCTCTCTTTCTCTTTCAAAATATAAATAAACATTTTAAAATTTTTTAAAAAAACACAACAAATAAGGCTGCAACGGACATCCGTAAGAGTTTGTGCGCAAATGTGAATGTTTGTCTAAGGTACACATTAGAATTTCTAAGTTGCAGGATTATTGCACTTTTAGTTCATCCCAAGCATATTATACCCTGCCAAATTGTTGTTGACATCTAAGAAGAGCAGAATATTTTCAAACATGCAAGACCTTCAGACATATTATTCCTAGAGAAGCATTTATTTCGGCTAGATTTCCAAATTTATTTGCATAAAAGTTTACAAAGTATTATGTCATTAATTCATTTTGTTTCTCTCTCTAAAAGTTTCTTAAAGGATAAAAAGCATGATCATTTTAGTAGATACCAAATGGGCACTTGATACAATTCAGTTCTGAAAAAAAAAAGAACAAGTATCTTTTAGCAAAATATGAGTGGATGGACGTTTTCTTAAACATTAGTTAAAAAAATCAATCATACAACAGTAAATGTTCTCCCATTAAAATCATGAACAAATGCCATCTATTTATTATTTACCAGTTTTTGATTTGGCAAATGAACTTAGACCAAAGAAATAAATAATGCTAGAAAGGAGGCAAAATGCAGTATATTAAGAAAAGCTGAGGGAATTGAACTGAAAATACTGCTCAAAATGTTAACGGAATATGGCAAGGTGGCTCATTACACAATTGGTAAGAAAATAAATATTAGGAAATGCAAAGGAAGAAGTGATCCTATTATAATAATAGCCAAATGATAAAAATATGTGGGAAAAATTTAACAATATTACTCAATATGTGAAAGGCCAATGTGAAATTAACATTAAAAATCCACTGGGAGGGGAGGGTGCCTGGGTGGCTCAGTTGGTTAAGCATCCGACTCTTGATTTTGGCTCAGGTCATGATATTTGTGAGTTTGAGCCCTGCATCAGGCTCTGCACTGACAGTGCAGAGACTGCTTGGGATTCTGTCTTTCTCTCTCTGTCCCTCCCCTGCTAGTGCTCTCTTTCTCTCTCATAAATAAATAACATTTAAAAAATCCACTGGGGCACCTGGGGGGCTCAGGCGGTTAAGCATCTGAATTCTGCTCAGGTTCTGAGTGGAGCCTGCTTGGGATTCTCTTCTCTCTCTGCTTCTCCCTCCCTCACATCCATTTGTGCTCGCTCTCTATCTCTTTCTCTCTCTCTCAAAATAAGTAAATAAACTTTAAAAAAGCATTAAAAATCCACCAAAGGACATATGAGAAGACTTATATAAATTTGTACCTTATTCTTGCGTAGGAAAATTCTAAAAGATGTTGTTTTCCCCGAAATTAATCTCTAAGTAAATATCAACTAGAAGTCAAGGTATCCTTTTTGGAATTTGACAGAATGGCTGTCAAGACCATGTGGAAAAATAAACCTGTAAGAACAGCCAGAAGATTACAGGGAGAGGAGAACAGTAATAACCAGTCAAGATTTGAAAATAAATCATGAAGTTCTAATAACCAAAACTGAAAAAAGAAATTGATCAGTCTAAGAGAATAAAGATTCTAGAAGTAAACTAAAATTCATATAAACATTTGGTATTAAAAAATGAAGCATTCCAAATTACTATAAGAAAAGATGATAAAAGGCTAATCTACTTAGCTGACAAAGAACAAAACCTTTCAGAATAGAAAGCTGGACAAGGACTATGCACAGGAATTTCATAGAAAAATAAATACAAATTGCAAACAAACATGAGAAACAAATATGATAATTATATCACTTATAATCACAGAAAAGCCAAATAAAATGACATGTTACTTTTCGTGTATCTGATGGCAGTGTTTTCAGCATTTGCTAACACATTCTGTTGGCCAGGCTGAGTGGAAGCAGGAACTCTCACACTGTGGGTAGGAGTGCAAATTAATGCATTATTTTTAAAGGAAAATATTTGGCAGTATTTCTCAACAGAAAAAAAAAGATACACATACCCTTTAATTTAGCACTCCATTACTGGAAATTTAGCCTCTGGATAAATTATGGAAAAATATGTAAATTTATATGTACAAGGATGTTTACTGAAGTATTGTTTATTAAATGTAAATGTCCTCTGATAGGGGCCAGATTAAAAAGAACTAAAGTACGTTCATACAACAAAATACCTCTGAATCATTACTGAGAACAAGCCAGATGTATAATTGCACATGTGGAACGAGCTCTGAGATGTATTATTTAATGACAAAAGGAAACAGGTGGGAAAGATCACATGTCAATGGTCCCTTTGTGTAAATAAAGAGGAGGAGGTTTTGACACAGATGTAGGGCTTGAATAAGCATAGAGATCGATTTAGGCTAATATAGGCATAGAAGATTTCCTGAGGGACACATAAAAATATACGACACCTCAGAAGGTGAGGAAGCATGTGTCTTTCAATCTTATGCCTTTTGTCTTGTTTGCATTTTTGATCATGTGTGCATATAAAGGTTATGCATATCACCCAGTCTCCATGGGAACCCAGCCACAGCAGGTCTGCTACCAGCCTCTTCTTTTTCTCTCTATTAGGGGAGTACACATCTACCATGTTCAAGGTTTTCTTTAGTGCTGACTTCACCCTGGCAGGTAAAAGGTGCATAGAGGCCTGCACTTCTGTTACTAATACTAGTTGTCACTGATGTTTACTGAGTGCTGATTGTGTTAAGTGCTTCCCAGGCATGGTCTCAGTCCCTGCTCACAGGGACTCATGAGACCAGTACTATTTTCATGTCCATCTGACCAAAGAATCTTACCATTTAGGACAACATGGATGGATCTAGAAGACATTCTGTTAAGTCAGTCACAGAAGGACAAACACTACATGATTGCTCTTATATGAGGTATCTAAAATAGTAAAAGGTATAGAAGTACGCAACAGAATTATGGTTACCAGGGCATGAGGGTGAGATATGGGAGTGGTTCAATGGGTGTAAAGTTAAGGTTATACAAGATGAGCAAGTTCCAGATATCTACGGCTTAACACAGTGCCTATAATTAACAGTAAGGTATTGTGGACTTAAAAATTTGTTAGGAGGGTAGATCTCACATTAAGTGCTCTTGCCACAAAAGACAAAACAAAATAAATAGAAAAGGGACACGAGGAAATTCTTGGAGGTGATGGATATGTTTATTACCTGGATTGTAAGTGATGGTGACACAAGTGTATACATATTTCCAAATTCATCAAATTGTACACATTAATTATGTGCAGTTTTTTCTATTCCAATTATAGGTCAATAAAGCTGGGAAGGGAGTGGGGGAGAGGTAGACTGAGGATTATCCAGATGTAAGTACTTGCCCAGGCCCCTACCCCTCTAATAAGAGGTAGATCAAAACTTCAAACCTTGGTGTACCCAACCCCAGCTAGAGCTTTCAACACTGTCACAGTTCTGCCATGACACTCTTCGGCCCCCAGGGGACTCAAACAATGTTCCCTTGGGCCAGGCAAACCATACTTATGACTTCTTTCTCTTGATGGGGATATGTGTTTCAGGTCCCAAGTACTGACTCAAATGGACTTGGGAAAATGTAAGTCCTTTATAAGCTGAGAACCATCTCAACTGATTGTTCTTTTCCCTTCAATAATACATATACAGCCAGAATTCCTTAAGTACTTTTCTGTCCCTTGACTGCTTTCCCTAAATAATTTCAGATTCCTCAATTTTTGTAGTCGTCAGGACTATGTTTGGTGCTTCAAAGGTGTATTTTTGGAATTACTCATTTCACTTCAGTTCATTTACTGAGCTCTGACAGGATCACTCTTACAGCTAAATATCGTTCAGGCAAGCCACAATTTTTCTCTCTCAATGGCTATGTTGCTCTGACAATGAAGGTGAAAAATTGGCCCAGCATGGTAGAGTTTTAGCCTACAAATTCATGAGACTCTTTGAACAGAAGTTAAAGGGGAGTTTTCCCCTAAAATCCAGAAGCTGAAAAGGACCTTAACAAGGCTGGTTGTTATCTTCTACTAGTAGTAGTAGTAGTAGTAGTAAAAATTATTACTGGGTTCCCTTGATGAGCCATGCATTGTTGCAGGTACTTTGTATTTAGTATTATTTAGTTCTCTGCATAGAAGAAAGACAGAAGCTCAGGCCTACACTTCTGCTACTAATAATCCTAATTTTAACTGCCATTTATGGAGTCCTGTGGGGTGATTCTATTCACTCCATTTTATGGTTAAATATAGGCTCTAAAAAGTTGTACCCAAAGTCACAGAGTAGTAAATAGTGTCACTAGAATTCAAATGTAAGCCTATCTGACTGCAAATTCTTTGTTTTTGCTATGGACTTCTGTTTGAAATAGGGTTTCACTTGGGCCATCTTAGACACACAGGAAAATTTAGTAATATCTAGCAAGATGCTTGTCCCTTTTTCTACTCTAGGTTGCCTTCAATGGGCCATTGAATTCTGTGGGTTACTAATGGTATCTTCTACCTTCTACGTGGTATCTCTAAGCAGAGAACTTTCTATAGCCTCCTGTTTGCTGATTGGAGGGGAAATTTTCTCAGCCTTTGCGGCCAATAAGAGGAAGCACAGGCAAGACTTTTGGAAGAAAACGGAAAGGTCTGCCTCTTTGGGTGTCCCAGTGTTATCCATGCCTGCTGGGGTTTCAGCCCTTAAGACCCTTTCAAATCTACCCTTTCCTGAGAGTTACCATTGAGAGCCCCGATGCTGGAGTCCCAAACAATGCCATCCTGACCTTAATGGATGAGTGGAAGTGTGGAAGTATCATTTATTGGAAAAAGCAGGGAGAAGCCAGACAAGACTAGTTCAAATTCCAGTTAAACCACATAAGAACTGTATGACTTTAAGCAAATTACTTTACCTTTTTCATACTCGGTTTCTTTATATGTATAATGGAGATAATAATAGTTATAACACAAAGTGTGTGTTGGGGACTAAATAATAAAGTATGCAGAGTTTCTTCAAATAAAGATATTTGCCATTTGATATGGCAGCCAGATTAATTCTGGGACAAATGTTAATTTGCTTAAATAAGTTTCCAAACAGATGGGAGAGAAACAAATGTACTTAGGTAGAGACAAAGCACCAGATGACAAAATTTATCTTGGCACTCAGATCTTATGTGTTTTACTTTTGTTATAATTTTTCATATGGGTTTTAGCAGTGTACTTATATCATTAGGCACTAAGATTAACCCACGTAATGCAAAATGAGACTTTTAAGAAGAAGAAAAATGAAATCAGTATTGCAGGAAGAATTAAGATGAAACAGCTTGAGCATTGATGAGTTTTATTAATTCAATTAACATAAAGATTGGAAGACACATTGTTTTGTAAGTGGAAAAGTATTAAGGCAATTTCTGCTGCATTAGGCTTCGTAAAAAGCCATTTAGAACATGAATCAATATCTTGAGTATTGTAAGACACAGACACCTCTCTGAAGCAGTCAATGCAGGATTTATCCAGCAAGGTAAACTCTGGATTAAGTTTTGCCTTGTAAGATCTGTGAAAACAGGTCAAACTGGGAAAAAAAGTGACAATTAAAAAGGTATTTAAATCTATCAGGAGATTCAGGAAGACTTTCTGTTATTAAAATGTATCAATTAAAAGATAGAACTATGCCTCTAAAAAGTTTACCAGTTCCCACTCTTATTTTCAATCTTATTTTCCCTGCAGTATATTCCCCAATAGTTATAGAAGCAAAAGTATCATTACTTATTCCTCAGCCACTAAGAGTCACTTAGCTATCCCAGCAATATGAATTTGCATGTGGGGTACAGTTTCTTTCTACCAAAATATTCAAGTTGAGAAAAATGAAATAACATGTTTCACAAAAGTGAATTGTCATTATGAAAAAGAAACTTCTGAATTGCCTTTCTTTCCAAAAGGCTCTCCCAGAGCATACTCCCAAGCGTACTCCAGTAGCATTTTCTGCACAATACACAAAACCCAAGAGTTGTATCAGAAAAGATACACAGATTTGACCACAAATAAACTAAAACTTCTGTACAGCCAAAGATACCATTATTAAAGTTGAAAATAGTGTGATGCAGATTTTTTTAAAATATATAAAGACAAGATCAATAATCATAAAATATAGAGTTTCAACAAAGTTATATAAAAAAGAAAAATGACCTGATAGAAAATAGATGAAGGATATGAAGAGTCAGTGCATAGGAAAAGAAATAATAAATAGCCAATCGGCATTTGTAAAGATTCATACCCTTTCTGGAAACCAGGAAAAGCAAATTTAAACCATAAAATGCAAATTTTTTTTTAGCCATCAGATTAGAAAATTATAAGAGAAGACTTTATTACCTACCTTTTTCATTTCTTTGTCTGTATTACACTGGTTTTTTTTTGAGTAGATTGAAATCATACCAAGTATTTTTCCAACCACAATGGTACAAAACTAAAGATCAGCAATAAACAAAGCTGGAATATCTATAATGTCAATATTAAATATTTAATATGGAAAAATTAACATACTGCACAAGCAATGGGCCAAATAAGAAATCAAATGGTAAATCAAAATATGTCTCAAAACAAAAGAAAAAGAAAACACAATATTCCAATACCTATGGGATGAAGCAAAAGTAGATGCTAGAGTGAAATTTATGCTATAAATGCTTGTACTAAGAATAAAAGTTTAAATAAACAACATTATACCACAAGGAACTAGAAGACGAAACTTAGCTGACATAAGTAGAGGAAGGAAATAGCAAAGAAAAATCATAAACAAATAAAATAGAGACCAGAATAAACAATAACATAACGTTGAAAATAATGACCATTTTTTAAAAAAATTGGCAATGTTTTAACTACATTAACTAAGAAAAAAAAAGAGAGAAGACTCAAAAACCAAAATGAGAAATGGAAAAGAATACAATAGATAACCACAGAAATGCATAGTTTGATAACAGATTACTATAAACAAATACTAACAAATCAGATAACTTAAGAAAAAAAACCAAATAATTCCTAAAAATGCACGTTACCATGACTGAAATATGAATCTTGAATCCAAGAAGTAGGAAATCATCTAAGACCAATAACAAGAATGAGAGTTGAATTAGGAATCAAAAATCTCCCAGCCCAGAAAAGCCCAAGACCACATGGTTTCATTGGTTAATTCTACTAAACATTAAAAAAATAATAATGACAAACTTTATCAATATTATACAAATAATGGAATAGAAAGAACACATTCAAAAGCATTCCATGAAGCCAGTATTACTAGGATGCAGAATAAGAACAATACAAGAACAAAAACATCTAGTTTGTCTGATGTAAGTATTGCTACTCTGACTTTCTATTGACATTCATCTGTGTGATCATTGTTTCTCCATACCCCCTCACTTTCAATCTGCAGGTGTCTTTAGGTCTAAAATGAATCTCTTGTAGGCAGCATATATAGTTTGATCTTCTTTTTTTAATCCATTCTGCACCCTATGTCTTTTTTTAATTTTTTGAACATTTATTTATTTTTGAGAGACAGAGAGAGACAGATCATGAGCAGTGGAGGGGCAGAGAGAGTGGGACACACAGAATCGGAAGCAGGCTCTAGGTTCTGAGCCATCAACCCAGAGCCCGACATGGGGCTTGAACCCACAAACTGTAAGATATTGACCTGAGCCGAAGTCGGATGCTCAACCAACTGAGCCACCCAGACGCCCCGATACCCTGTCTTTTGATTGGAGCATTTAGTCCATTTACATTCAAAGTAATTATTGATAGATATATATTTCTTGCAATTTCATTACTTGTTTTGTCATTGTTTCTGGAGATGTTCTCTGATCCTTGCTTGTCTTTGACACTTTGGGTCTCTCCTTTGCACTCAAAGAGTCCCTTTTAATATTTCTTGCAGGAGTAGTTTAGCAATCATGAACTCCTTTAGTTTTTGTTTGTCTGGGAAACACTTATGTCTCCTTCTATTCTGAATGATAGCCTTGCTGCGTAGAGTCTTCTTGGCTGCAGACTTTTCCCATTCAACATTTCGAATATGTCATGCCATTCCCTTCTGGCCTGCCAAGTTTCTGTTGAGAAATCTCCAGCCACCCTTATGATTCTTCCTTTGTAAGTTAAGGACTTCTTTTGTCTTGCTGCGTTTAAGATATTTCCTTTATCACTATATTTTGTGAATGTAACTACAATACGTCTTGGTGTTGGCCTACTTTTGTTGATTTTGATGGGAGTTCTCTGGATGTCTGTTTCCTTCCCCACATTAGGGAAGTTTTCTGCTATTATTTCCTGAAATAAATTTTCTGCCCCCTTTTGTCTCTTCTTCTTCAGGGACTCCTATAATATGAATGTTATTTTGTTTGATGGAGTCAATGATTTTCCCAAGTCTATTCTCATATTGCATAATTCTTTTTTCTCTCTCTTATTCAGCTTCATTATTTTGCATTATTTTGTCTTCTAGGCCACTAATGTTTTCCTCTGCTTCTTCCAACCTGCTGTTCAGTGTATAAGCCTGTATCCAATCTCGTTTATTGCATTCTTCATCTCTGACTGACCCTTTCTTAACTCTTTTATCTCTGTGGTAAGGGTTTCACGGATGTCATCTATTCTTTTCTCAAGCCCAGTGAATATCCTTACTATTGTTGCTTTAAATTCTCCATTAAGGATGTTACTTATGTCTGTTTCTTTTAGAGCTCTGGCTGTGGCTATATCTATCTTGTTCTTTAATTTGGAATGAATTTCTCCATCTTGGCATTTTGTCTAAGTTTCTGCCTTCTTCTCTGTTTGAAAAGCCAGTTATGTCTCCTGCCCCTGAAAGTAATGCATTTATGAAGAAGAGATCATGTAGCATCCAGGGCCTCACACTTCAGGGAGTCTCTGGTGTGTGTTGCGCATGCTCTGCTATTGTGTTTTGGCTGCTCTATCCTTCAGGCCCAGTCATCTGCACACTGTTCTAATAACTCAAGGTATATAGTGCATGTTGCTAGCTAGTGAGGAAAATGCCCCTTTACCGTTTTTTTCTTTGTGTTTTCTCAGGAAGGAACAATACCCTCAATGTCTTGGTGATGACCTTCAGTGATACCCCATGTTATTCATGTATCACTGGGCCCACTCCCTTCCCCCTCTTTGCTATGGGGAAAGCAGAAGGTTTGGTTTCACTGTTTCCATTACATGTGTGATTTGGAGCCTGGAGGCTGTTCTTCACTGCCCTCAATAAGGAATCCTAACACCTAGAGCATTTTGTGAGTTTAGTCTCTGCTGAAAATCAGGACTGTGGAGGAGGAATCCTATTCCATATCACACAGCTTTGACTACTCCACCTACTGTTCCTGTCACCCTCCGCTCCTTCTAAAATTCCGGTGAAAGTATTTCCTAGTGCACCAAGCCTCCTGGGAATGTAATCCAGGCTCCACTCCAGCTGCTTCTCCTGTGGGTTATGGCCCCACCAGGGTAATAATCTTGCCTGGTTCCTTCTCTGCACCACAACTCATGTAGAATTTCCATATATATTTTTTTTTCTCCATTTTATTGCACATACAGTAGAAATTTGGAGATATTTGTGATTGACCCAAAACACAAATTCATAAGCAGGTAGAGAGGTAACACAGCAAAGGGTACATAGTCTAGATTAGAAATTTAGCCACTGTGTGTCCTTGGACAACTTTCTTAACCTTTGTCTTTCTTCATCTATAAATCAGATCAACAGAGCTTTCCTTGTGCAGTTGCTGTAGGACATAAATGAGATGATATATGCACAATGCACCCAAGTGCTTAGCACAGGACAGAGGGTCATGGTAAGCAGGGCGATTGCAGCCATCACCAAACTGTCACTGAATATAGCCCAGTGGGTAAACTTGGCTTCCACCATCTCCACCACTCCTCTGTGGGTGTTGATCAAACGATCATTCTGCTCAAGAAGAAAGTGAAACTCATACTGAGACAAGATAGAAGAAAAATTGTACAGACACATGATTGCTGCAATTCAGCAACATTATATAGCAGACTTGGAAAAGGTGTTGGTGAAGTGCATGCCTTTTCTGGTGTTAATAGGGCAGCTATAAATTAGGGCCTCGTCCTGGGAAAAAACCATTATAAAAAGTAATGATCACATATCATTCTACCTCATCCATTTGGCTACATTTTGCCTCTTTATTAGCTGCTAATGATTAATTTAAGTGAGAGACTTAGGATAAAAGGCTGACTTGACTTCCTTCCATTTCTGCAATCGTGTGCAGTGAAGTTTTATTGGTCCTTTAAGATGGTTCTAGTTCTGTCAACCCAGGGGAAAATTGCACTAGCTAAGTTGATATAGAGTTATTTAGTCTTTTCAACTTGCATTCTTATTCCCAGCTACTTTCATTGTAAAAGAAGCCCAAAACCAGAGGACTAAAATGAGATTATATTTTCTCCTTCTTGGACATAGATTTTCAGGGATAGATTGCTGGGTAGGTAACTATCTTCCAATAACAGTGCCTGCATGACCCACCTTTCGGTGCTGAGTCTATGTACTCTTCCATCATATCTTTAAGAAATGTCTGTCTTTCAGCCCAGAGATTTTTTTTCTTAAAAAAAATTTTTAATGTAGATTTATTTTGAGAGAGAGAGTGTGTGTGTGAGCATGCATGCAAGTGGGAGAGGGACAGAGAGAGAATCCTAAGCAGGCTCCATGCTCAGTGCAGAGCTTGATGCAGGGCTCAATCTCACGACCATGAGATCATGATCTGAGCTGAAATCAAGAATTGGATGCTTAACCAACTGAGCCACACAGGTGCCCCCATCCCAGAGATGTTTTAAAAGCTATATGTTATTTGGATTTTCTTAAACTAATTCTTATCTAATCTACTCACTTCAATATTTTTGTGTTTCATCAAGTCATGTGTCCAGGGAACTCAATGCACAAGAAGAGTAAGGTTTAAATGACAGGCACTTTAGAAGTTCGTAAAATTTATAAACACCTCAATGGCAGTTAATAATAATAGGAATAGGAGGGAACAAATACATGAAATCTATCTATGGTTATTTGAAAGAAAACCGAATAATGGCCAGAATATTTTATAGCCTTATAAATGACAAGTGGTGTGAAACATACCAGAAGATGGGGCCAGATTTAAATAACATTGAGTAGAAAAAGCAGAGACTCAAAATTCTATCCTGATTACAACCAAGTGAAAAATTAGCATATATAGAAATAATAATTGGACTAGAATAGAAACAGATACATAAACAGTTGATAATTAAAATTTAGAGATTTTTGTTTCTCTAAAGATGGTAAAGTCTACAGTGAAGTCATTAAAAATAAAGAAAGAAAATCATCCATCTTTGTTCTGGTCTGCTCTGAACAAGCAGAAAGGAGATTGCCAATTGATGGAGAGCCCGGGGTCTCCTGGATTCAGATCCCAACCCCATCCTGTCCATGTGACCTTGGTCCCAACACTTCCGTTTCCTAATTAGCATGGTGGGGATAAGACACCAGTTCCACAGAATTGCTTGGGGGACTAAATGAGGTGATAGAAGTAAAAGGTGCTTTGCATGGTCTACTCACTATTATGGTGTAATTAGAACATATTATTGTATACTATTTATTAGTATAAGCAGATCGAAGTAGAAGCCTTCATTCTGTTTCTAAGATAAATGCCTCCACCTCTAATATGATATCTTTTGCTGTTACAAGTTGCAGGTGAAGTGAATAAATATTTGTGGCACTAATGGTTTTGCAGCACCTTTTTGTATTTACCTTGCTTTTTTCTATGATATAATTAGATTCACTGCTACTAAAATAAGCTTATGTTATGGTAATTCACAGTCTTTTCAGTCCTTTATTTGTAAGAAGCAGTGAGAAGAAACCAATAGAAATAGTTGCCCTTAAATAGTGTGTGTGTGTGTGTGTGTGTATGTGTGTGTGTGTGTGTATGTGAGAGAGAGAGAGAGAGAGAGAAGGAGAGAAAGAGAGAGAGAAAAAGGCAAAGGCAGAAGAGAGAAAGAGAAAAGAAAAACTGGCAAATTGTATAAGATCTGAGATCTGCACTAGACCTTGGCTCTCTACTTTCAATACCTTCTTCATTCAGTTAAAATAAGGCTGTTCCATATTCTCTCTCCAGTTTGATAACCATCAGTTTTGATTGCCTCCTGAATGGTGGATGCTATTAAGTAACACTTGCTTGTTACAGCTTTTCTTCAAGCTTCCTCTCAGTTTCATGACTGTTGGATATAAATCCAAGATGATGTTAAGTTTTGTTAATATTGGTCATATGTTTTCTTCAATTTATTTGAATTTCTTTGCTTGTATGGTGATATTTACATGCTAAGGAAGTCAGGTTTCAGTACAAGCATTGAATCTCCTCTCCAGACCTTTAGATAGGATTCAGTGCCCCCTCTCCACCCTCAATGGCACCTGCTTTCACAGCATGAATCATAGTGTTTTCTAAGTGTCAACCAGTCCAGCTTCCCAGCATCTCCTTGAGGACAAAGATCATGTTTTTCCATCTTTTATCCCTAGTACCTAAGCCATTCCTGGCACAAGAGTGGTGAAGCAAAGACTGAGGTCAGAATTTGCAGGAAATACCAAGTAGTGAGTTATCTATGGATTTTTCTTTCTAGTCCTGGTAGAACTTAAGTGTAGGAAGAGATGATTCTAGGTTTAAATTCCTGCCTTACTAGTGATGTAATCCTTGCTAAATCATTTAACATCTTAGTGTTACTCTTCTCCTCTGAGATTGCAGAATGGAGGCAGGGGAAAGCAGAAAAATAATGAGGTTATGGACGATAATGAAAGAACTTAGCAATATATGGTCATTTTAAATGTGTATGCACAGAGCTGGACTAGGTTCTCCAAAAGAGGTCAGGCAGATTCTCAAAATCACTTAGTAACCTGGTAAGAATGTACCAAAACACCGTGAAAATGCCCAGGAAAAAGCCATAATGTATTAGGAGAATATGATTTTCCTTATATGGTAGGAACCGTTTTCCATTCTTCATTGTTTAGAATAAAAATGTTGGGAATAACTGCCTCCGTTACTGGCTCCAGCTCATCAGTCCACACCAGAAATGCAGGTTTGGTTCCTTGGGATTTTGGCTTCCCTCCCTGCAGCCTTCCCCAAGACCTCATTCACAGCCATGGCTTTACCTACCAACACTGAGCTGAGGTTTCCCACCTTCATTTCTCCAGCCCAGTGAACAGTTCCACTCACATGTTTCCCAGGCTGTTTAAACTCAGTGGACCTCCAAATAGAATTTGCTTTCTGTCTTCCCAAACATTTTTCGGTCTTTCATATGTGGGAAACTTAAATTACCATTCACCTAATTAGTCATGTCCCAAACTTGAGGATCAACCCCAGACTCCTTCCTCCCTCTCTACTTTCATACCCAGTGGGTATCAGATCCTGTTGATTTCTCTTTCTTTAGCATCACCTATATCTGTTCCCCTCCATCTCTACTGCTACTGCTACTGCCGTCATTCTGATCATTATTACTGCTACCCTGGACCACTGCTGGATCCTCTATTCTGATCGTCCAGTTTCCAGACTCCCCTGCCCCTAATCTACCACTCTCCACTTCAGAGTGACTTTTCTGAAATCTGGTCAGATATTCCTTGCTTATGACCCTTCAGTGACTTCCCATAGCTATAGCATAACGCCCAAGGTCTTTATATGGTATATGAAGCCCTCCCTGACCTGACCATGCCCACTCATCCTAGCCTGATAATCTGTGTTCCTGCACCTCCAGTAGTTGCTCTATCTCAGGGGGCCCCACTGTCATGATCCTCCATGCCTTTGCTTCTAGGGCTGCCTCCATCTTAAAGCCCTTATTACTTACTTGTTTGTTTGGTAAGCACTTGCTTATATTTCACTGCTCTCCTGGTAGACCAGTCCTCCCTCTCCTATGTATGCCTGACGCATGCTAAACAAACATCCTAACCTGCATAATATTTTATTTGACTTACTTGTTTGCAAACCTCTCTCTCTCAAAAAGACTAGGAGCTCCTTTAAGAATTGTGGCTTACTTGTTATTTTATTTCACTATGTGGCACAGAGCAAAGTAAGTAGTGAGCACTGAATAAATATTGGATGAATGCATGAATAAGTATGGTCTCAGGCTCTATCACTTACAGTGACTTGGACAAATCATTTAACCCAGCAAACAGTGCTTCTTTATCTTAAAAAATTGAATTTAAAATATCTATAGCACAGGATTTTCTAGGAATTTATTAAAGCCACTGATTCGTTAATTCAAAGCATGGCTTAAAAGGCCATGATGAACAAAAACACACATGGTCCCTGCTGTCATGGAGCATACAATCTAGTTAGAGAAAATAAAATAATCACAGAAACAAATGCGACATCACATCTGTGACTAGACCTTCAAAACAGAACCTCATGGGGAAGGTGAATCTCTTATAGAGGTACTGACCTAGTCAGAGAAGTCTGGGAACCCTTCCTGGAGGAAGCGGTGAGTGAGGAGAGATATGAGGGATGAGGAGTTAAGTAAAGAGGGAGGAAAGTATTTTCCAGATAGGACATATCAGAGCACAGCACATCGAAGGAACTGAAAAAAATCTATGTCCCTGGGATGCAGAGGGAAAGGGGTGAACATGGAGCAAGAAAGAGAGGCAGGTGGAGGCTGCATTGTGAAGCCCTTGACTTGGCACAAGAAAGACATGTAGCTGCCCTTGTCTTGATTCTTTCTCATCTTTGATTTCTAAAGACTTAGAAAAAAATGGAGGAACAGACATCGTTCTGTTTTGTTGAAAATGTAGTGTCAATCTCATTAGACACCCACTCCTTCCCCAGGAAACGTAGGACATCCTACCTACCTAAGAGTGGTCCTAAAAAGGAGCAGAAGGGCTGGAATTCAGAGTATAGCATTAAAACGTCCTTAGCTGAGCTAAAGAAGCCATTGTTGACTTCCATTTTACTCCACAAAGAGATTATTTAGAAGAAGTGCAACCAAGTTAATGACCAAAGTGAAGAAAGATCCAGCAGTAGGTACCAGTCATAATAGAAGGGCATTTAGACAACAAAGTCGCTGGATTGGCATAAGTTTAAAAGGAGATATTGCTAAGATGGGATATGTAGCTTCAACAAGTATAAGTGTTCGACTTCCAGCTGACCAGTAACTATTACTGGGAGAAAAGAAAGCACTGAGAGGTAAGAAGTCTGTGGGCCATGGTGAAAAACAAACAGGAAAAGCAAGCAGATGCCCCAGAATTTTAGGGTATGCCTCTAAACCAAGAGAAGATGGATGGCCCATCATGCCCACAACAATGATGGGTAGCAGTTGCTCTCCTGCAATAGCATGGCATCAGACAAAGAACAGTGCAAGGTGTATAGCCTGCATGCTCTTCTGCAACGTGGGCAGATTTCCCATACTGAGGTTCCCTGTGCTGAGGGACCACATTTACTCCTGTTGACACATTCAGTCTTCTTAGGTGAGGGGCATGTCACCCTGTGGTGAATACTCACGGATAGTTGCCTGTCAGTGATGGCAGGTGAATTATTTTTAGTTTGGGAGCTATAACTCAATAAATAATTTAGGATATCTGCAGGAATTTCAGTGTCGATTAATCTCACGCCTTCCCCTCTGAGTATCTGAACCAATCCAGTCATTAAGCCTACACAATTGCTTTATTTCTGGCAAACCTGGGTTGGAGGGCACAGCTTGGACCTGCAGTGGTAAAATGGGCTTCTTACTCCTCCTGAAATGAATTTCCCATCCGGTCCCCAGCATAGCTTCCTACTGATGACAGAAAGGAAGGGTGTCCAGTTACAAAGGAGAGTCAGAGAGGATGAGAGGCAGGCCTGGGGAGGCAGATTGAAGCTCCTTAGGTCCACCCAGCAGAGGAAGGCTTGGCCTCTTCTTTCCAGCAGGGACAAATGAGGCAGAGAGCATAACTAAATAGGTTTTCTCCCTAAAACACTTCCAAGGCAAAGGAAGTTCCTATTTTATGGACCTTGTTGGAAATCAGAAGAAAGAAGAACAATGGCTGGGCAACTGATGCTTTTCTCACAAGTGTTAGCACAAAGTATTTATTCCCCAAGACATAGACTTCTGACTGCAGAATAAAAAGGACAGTGATAGAAAGGGGCTAAACTCAATTATAATATGGCATTTTATTGAATCACATGTTATTTAATTTTTTATTGGACATTATTTATATTGATTGATCTCTGGTGCCCTCAGTTTAAAACTTTATATTCCTAATTGTAAGAGTAACAGTTTCAGACTTCAAATGGCTTCTCCTCTTCATTTAAGTTATTAGAAACCACTTGCTGTTCCATGAATGAATGAATGGTCACTTTAATATACCAGGCTACCAGTCCCCAATTTTTATTGCCTATTTGCAGAGTGTATTACAATATATACTGAATCAGGGTGCCTGGGTGGCTCAGTCGTTTAAGTGTCTGACTTCAGCTCATGTCATGATCTTGCAGTTCATGAGTTTGAGCCCCGCATCGGGCTCTGTGCTGACAGCTCAGAGCCTGGAGCCTGCTTCGGATTTTGTGTCTCCCCTTCTCTCTGCCCCTCCCCAGCTCGCTCTCGCTCTCTCTCTCTCTCTCTCTCAAAATACAAATAAAACATTTAAAAAATTTTTTAAATACATTGAGTCAGAAGATTTTGGTATTTGTCATATAAAATTTAGAGTACAAAGTGTCTTATTTTTGGTCTGGAGATGCATCATCTGGTATTTCAGTTCAATTTCTGCTACTGTGTGTTCTTAAGCTCACTGTGCCTCAATTTTCTCATCTGTAAAATAGGAATAATGAACAGCATCTACTTCATGAAGCTGTTATAAAGATTGAGTTGATACCTGTAGAGGATTTAGAACATGTGTGACGCACAGTTAACAATTCATAATTGTTAGATGATCATTATCAAGATATATCATGTTCAAAATGCTATGATAGGCTTTTTCTGAGTTACAGTAATGCTAGCTGCTATTTTTTTTAAAAAAATCAAAGATGTATAATTGCTCAAACACAATAGAGGTTTATTTCTTACTCACATGAAGTCTAAAATGTGTGTTCCTAAGCAACGTGCAGATCTTCCTCAAATGGTGATTCAAGAACCTAGGCTCCTTCCATATTCTTGTTCTATCATCTTTTAATATAAGGTTTTCAATGAAACACGGACAGGGACATTCAGCTAGTAGACAGAAGAGACGAGCTGAAGTACTGTCTTCATACCCACCTCATGCAGGAGGTGACACACATCCCTTCTGCTTACATCCTTTTGGCAAGAACTAGTCACATGATCCCACGTAGGCAAACATCTTTGCCATACCTTAGAAGGAGGCTTCTGTTTATTATTATTGTTTTTATGGAAGTATAGTTGACACACAATGTTACATTAATTTCAGGTGTACAACATAGTGATTTGGTAACCCTATAATTTATGCTTTGCTCACCGCAAATGTAGCTACCATCTGTCACCATACAATACCATTGACTATATTCCCCACGCTGTTTCTGTCATCCCTGTGACTTATTCAGTCCATAACTGGACACCTGTATCTCCCACTCCCCTTCACTCATTTTTTATTTTTTGTTTATTCCATTGTTTTGTGTTTTAGATTCCACATATAAGTGAAATCATATGGTATTTGTGTTTCTCTGTTTGACTTTATCATGTATCATAATGCCCTCTAGGTCCCTCCATACTGTCACAAATGACAAGATCTCATCCTTTTTATGGCTGAGTAATATTCCATTCTATATGTATATACATCGTCTTCTTTATCCATTCATCTATTGACAGACACGTAGTTTGCTTCCATATCTTGGCTATTGTAAATAATGCTGTGTTTTTGTAAATAAATACTGCAATATTTTAAATAAATATGAGGGTGCATATATCTTTCCAAATTTGTGTTTTCATTTTTGGAAGGTAAACACCCAGTAGTGGAATTGCTGAACTATATGGTATTTCTGTTTTTACTTTTTTGAGGAACCTCTATACCATTTTCCACAATGGCTGCACCAATTCACATTCCCACCAACAGTGCACCAAGGTCCCTTTTTCTCTATAGCCTCACCAACATTTGTTATATCTTGTGTTTTTTATTTTAGCCATTTGTGACACGTATAATATGATGTCTCATTTTTCTTTTGATTTACATTTCTCTGATAGTGATGTTGAACATCTTTTCATGTGTCTATTGGCCATCTGAATGTCTACTTTGGAAAAAACCTATTTGCAAATATCTTCCATTCGGTAGGTCGCCTTTTCTTTTTGTTGATACTTTCTTTTGCTGTGCGAAAGCTTTTTATTTTGGTGTAGTCCCAATGGTTTATTTTCGCTTTTGTTTCCCTTGCCTGAGGAGACATATCTAGAAAAATGTTGCTAAGGCCAATGTCAAAGAGATTACAGCCTGTGTTTGCTTATTATTGCAACAGTTTTCCCCCTGAAATGCTAATTCAGTAAAGCAATATAAAAGTGGTTGCCTGGCCATCTTTGCCTCTCTGATTAATGAGAAAAAGATGGTACTTTAATTATCAGGAAGATTTTTTTAGAGGAGTGACTTCCAATCATGCCGTCTCCCTGTGGGGATATTTGTGGATGTTTTATGAGCTACCTATTGGCTGATTTTACCGTACCTCTCCTCAGAGCTCAGTTCTTGGTGGTGGTGAAATACTGTGCCCAGATTTATCTACCTAGTTTGTGGTTTGTTCAGAAGGGAATATTAAGAACATATGCAAGTATTAGATTCTGAATGAAAATTACTTGAATTTCATTGACTTCACATGTTTTTATTGGAGGCTTCTTGAGGAAAAAAAAGTAAAGAATTGGACTATCATGAACTGAATTCATCAGCGTAGAGAGAGACTGCCAAATAGTTTATTTCCCCATCATATTTTTGGCCTGAATTATTTGCCTAATTACTTCAGCTCTTAATCTTGCCCGTGTCGACACAGCTAAAACAGCAGGTGACGCAGCTAAGATTGCAGAGGTGGAAAGAAACCAGCCCCTCAGAGCCAAATTACAATAATCTGTAGAGGGTTGTATAGATTATACATCACTTTTGTACACTTTTTATTCAGAGTTGATTCCACATTCTACCAGGTTGGATGCAGAATGCTTTGGGAGGATATTCAGCAATTTTCAAAGTCAACTGAGTAAGGAATTCCAAGTTTTTGTTATAGAACAGTAAAGAATTATGCTAACATTAACTCAGAAGTTGCATTAAGTTTTACTTCTGCTTAAAGGCATTTAAAATTTTCCTTTCACTTAAGTGGTACTCACAGTTTGACTATATATATTCTTTGACCGTCACGTAGGTACTAGCCCAAGATTTGTGAACTTAGCATTCTAGTTAGCAAACTAGTTGCAGGTTTATCCCAATCTTTTCAATGAGGGAAAAGTAATAGCAACTCTCTGTTATTAACACAAAAGAAAGAAAGGTGTAGATGGACAAACCCTTCAAAGGATCTTAAATCCTTATTTCATCATTATATTCCATCCATCATCCTCGTGTGATATCCCTTTCTGAATGTGCCAAAAATGAAGTACCAGAGGATGGGCTGAATATTCATTTCTTTTCCTGCCTCTTGGTCTTTTCTTTCATCTTGTCTTGGGTGTGATAATTAATGAGATTGTCAAAAAGCAGGGTTGAAAGGAGAAGAAAGACAGTAAGTGAAAAGCCAAGATACACCATCCCCTGCATACCTGAGAAATGGCAAAGCTCCCACCTGCTTGTAACTTCATGTGCTTGTCCCTGCTGAATCTTAGACATAGAGGGATGGGTTGGTAGCTCAGGTGGGGACAAAGCAGTGTCTCCAGGAGAGTCTTCATGTGATGGAACAACTATTTTTGATACTCGATTATGGAAAATTTAGCTATTGTGGGATATTTAAAGGTTCAATCCAAAATGAGAGTATTTATCCTCTCTAAATGAATATTGTTATTGGTTTAAAGTGAGTTCTCTTTTCCGTGTTGGTTCTTTATCAGAAATTAGCTTTTGGCAGCAGAATATACGTAATAGATATAGAATACTTCCTCATTTATCCCTGGAATCACAACAGTATTTTATATGATGTAATACTATCTTTAATTTTTTCTTAATTAGGTTTAATATGGTTTTGTTTTTACTGCAGCAAGAAATAAATGATGAGAATGTTTCTTCCTAGGCATAGGAGTACTTTATAGCTAATGAGATAGATTACCCTTTAAAATATGTCTCACAGATTTGCACTTTACTCTCTTGGGGCTTTTACCTGAGAAGCCACTTAAAATACTTAAGGAAAGGACAATGTAGTTAAGTCTTAATTTATGAACTACTTTATGGTAAGGAATGATATCCCTTAATTAACAAATTTACTATTATACTAATTTATAGCAAACCATTTGAAATTCATTGCTTTGAAATTTTACTATAACAGTATTCATTAGAGATGGAATACAGTGTAAATTGGACACAACTTGAACCTCATCCAAAGGAGCGCGATGACTGGTGTACCAAAGAGCTCCTCTACCTAGAGCTGGACCATTTACCTGGAGTTCAGTCAGAGGGGTCCCACGGACTTAGCCACAGGGTTTTATATATACTACATCCTTTAATTGTTTTCTAAGCCCTAAATACCCCCATATCTAAAATGGGAAAAAGAATCCTTTATTGACCAATTAGGATATTATTAGTAGGTTGCCTAAATGTTTCAGAACCTGAGATATTAAATAATGAAGGACAAGAGGGGTGTCTCAGTCACATTCATCTTAGGGGACGAGTGTTTTTCACAGCCTAGGAGGTTCCTTGAGCAGAAAGGCAGGAGCCTAAAAGATGCATAGTCATAGTTGCCTGATTTAGTATCATGTTAGCAAAGGAATCATCCAGAAGCAAAGATTTCCTCTTATTGTGCCTTCTTTTTTTTTTCCCTTAAATTGTGGGGAAGAGAGGAAGGAATTAGGCTCTCATGGAACTTAATTTGGAAAGGCATAAGCTGTTATTTCGACCTTCTTTTGCTTCTTTGGTAGCACTCAAATTTCCTAGTAGAATGCAGAGCACATTGAAGATAGTTAAATGTAAGTGCGGATAAGTTGAACAATGGAATTGACATATAGTGAGCACATTTGTAAATAAAAGTAACTACGGAATAAAAAAAAGTCCTCAAGGATAGCATAACTCATTCAAATTTAAAAGTATCTCAGGATCGGTCTAAATATGTGGAAACAACAGGTTGATTAATACAGTTTAGTTTTTTAAAAGCCAATTACATGGTATAAAAACTAACAGACTTGTTTTAATGTTCTGTAGATGAAACATCAATTGATTGACAAAAATTTTATTTTCCTAGCAATTATGTGCATCCTCAGCCTCCAGACAACAGTACTTTTGTCTTCAAATGTTCTATTTGTTCGGCTTTTATGAAATTTCTTAGTCTATGTATTCTCAGAAGTGATTATAACAGGCAATAACAGTAAATAATGAATAGTATACTTGAGTCCTGAAGTAAAATGCTTCTTTGACAATTTAAATGTAGACATTCCTTCTCACTATGCTTCTTGTGGTCTCATAATTTTAAAAAGCACAATGCAAAATGACAGGAATCCAGACATGAGTAATTCTTCTGAGAATATCTTGTCATATCCACAAGAGGCATAATTGGAGCCGCATATACGCCTTTTATTTACTGATAAGGATAATTGAACATGAAGCACTTCAGTGAAGATTTCACCATATGGGAGAAGCTACCCCATTCCACTGTTTATTTGAAATTTATGGTGAGAATATTCACAGTAATAGAATAATCTTTATGGCCTCCAGCAGCAGTTTGGCACCTTATTATGATGTATTTTCATGGCTGAAGATACAGCATTCTTTTGCTAATGTTCCTCAAACACTGCCATGCCTGTGCAGTATGTGGGCGTTTAATAAATACTATTTGATGATAAGACTTAAATTAGGCATGACATTTTATGAATGCTTATGATTCACACACCTCCATGGTGCTCACAGATGCACTTGGGTTTTAATTTTGTGCCAACTTGGCACCTTAAAAAGCAATGCCTGCACTTCTTGCACATAGTTCAGACTGATGGGTTTACCAGCAATTCTTTGTTATTTTTAGCCTGTTTGGTGAGAAGCCCACTGCAGACCCCTGCAGAGGCCTATGGTTTTGATAGATTCCATGGCTACAGTGGCTCCCTCTGCCTACTCTGCCATTTTGCAAATATGGAATCAAAATATCAGTTGGGGAATAAGAGTATAAAAGGATCATCACAAATCCATCACAGCTTTTAGAGAAATAATGTAAAATACAGATCCTGCTGGTGATGGGTGACTTTGATACGAGAAGAAGAGCTCGTGTCATTACGTAATTCTTTAAATAGAATATTCAAGGCTGGCAAGGCTTCTGGGAAATAGACTTGGTTTGAAAACTAAGTCTTTATTTTTATTTCTGAGTATCTGTAGTTGATGTAATCACTGTTAATTCCTATGAATCTCTAGTTTATTAAAATAAAGATACATATACACATACATATATATGTAGAGCTTAACCGTAACATTAAGGTTTTCAATGATAAATTCTGGGAAAGAACCATAGACGTCAGTAGAGGTCTGAGAATATTGAATTGGCCTTAATGCAAACTAGATACATTTGCAAATCCCAAGAATCTAAATAAAAGGAAACTGTGCATTAATCATTGAAATCCCAAGTTCTGTATTGTTTTAGCTTTTGCTTCATTTATCTATTGTGTTCCACATAGTTAGTGTCAACTACACCAGACAATCTTTTTCTTAAGACTTGGACTTTCTCATGGCCTTACTCATTCTGTGTTCTCTGTTTGGGGAGGGTGAGACTGCTGTCTCCTCCTGTTGCCATCTTATTGATCTGCCCCAAAACCAGCTCCTCTCGATGCTCCTCCTCTGATACCCCACAGGTCAGAAAGGACGGCTTTCTCCTCTGCATTCCCACAGCACATTGTTTTGTATCTTCTGTTCATTACCTTTCATGCCAGCTGTCGCCAAGTACTGTAAACTCCTGGATGGCAGCAGACTACCCCTTCTCTTGGTATCATGAGAAGTCCTTGTTGACGTAGTGGATTTTCTCCCCCTGAACCAGCCGAGAGGTGCGTAGGTAGGTCTTTGATGTTTACGGGGTTGCATAGACTAAAGGCAAAGAGAAATAACTCTTTTTATCTTACTTCTGTTTAGTTTACTTTTAATGCAAAACAAGACCTGTATGGCTGATCTTACAAGACTGCATTTCAGCATTCTCAGCTTCTCGCCCCCCTGGGACCTGTTCTGTAAGGATCAGGGCCTAGGATAGTTCTCACCAAGTTATTCTGGAATTCTTGAGGCAAAATAACTCATTGCTGGGGAAAGTGTTCACCAAAAATGTAATTAGTTCATTTCTAATGAGGTTTAGTAGTAAGTCTTTTCATATTCATGTTCATATTTTACAGGCTAAGAGAAATACTTGCCATGTATTGATACTGAATTTATTTAGGTGCCAAATCAAAGAGCATCTTTCTTAAAGTACATGTGTTAATGGTGTTTTGAAAAACCCTATAATGGAGATTGCAGTGCATAATGTTATGACTCCATGGGAAAGACTTTCTGGCTATCACTGTTTTCAGTTAACATTTGCTAACTACCCTAGAGAGAATTTCCATTCTTTTTAGTAATTGTCTTCATCAGCTCAGGCTGCTATAACAAAATACCTTAAAACAGGAGGCTCATAAGCAACAAAAATGTATTTCTCACAGTTATGGAGGCTGGAAGGCTGAGGTAGGGTGCCAGCGTGGTCCAGTTCTGGTGAGGGCCCTGTTTCGGACTGCAGACTCCTCACTGTGCCCTCACCTGGTGGAGAGCAGAGAGCAGCGAGCACTCTAACCACTAGGGGCACTAATCCCATTCCTGAGTGGTCTAAGTCTAATTACCACCCCAAGTTCCACTTCCTAATACCATCACATTGGAGGGGTGGGGTTTCAATATGTGAATTTGGGGGTTTACATTCAGTCCATAACAATAATGAACACACAAAAAGTCAAGCAGTATAACATCATGGTTAAAAGCAATTGCTTTACAGGGCACCTGGGTGGCTTAGTTGGTTGAGCGTCCAGCTTTGGCTCAGGTCATGATCTCACAGTTCATGATTTGAAGCCCTGCATCATCGGGCTCACCGCTGTCAATACAGAGCCAGTTTCGGATCCTCTGTCCCCCTCTCTCCCTGCCCCTCCCCCGCTCACATTCTCTTTCAAAAATAAATAAAACATTTAAAAAAAAGCAGTTGCTTTAGAATCCAGCTACCCAGGTTCAGATTCTTCGGCTACTTACAGGATGACCAATTTGTCTCGGTTTGTCCAAGACACTCCCACTTTTAACAGTGAAAGGCCTATGTCCTGGAAAATCCCTTGGTTATGGGCAAACCAAGATGATGCTCACCTTAAAATTATGTGATGCCTTGTTTAAGTCACTTATTTTCCCTAATTCTCAGTTTCTTCATCTATAAAATGGGCACAATAATAGCACTTGCCTCACAGGCTTGTCACAGAGTTTAAATGAGATAATGCATTGACAGCTGTCAGCACAGTGCTTAGCACATAGGGAAGTTAAATAAATTGGTTATTGTCGTTCTTTTTATTAGACAATATAATTTTGTTTAACAGTGAGACACATGGAATTACATGAAAGGAGGGAAGCAGGACTAGGTTAACATGTTAGTGACAAGACTCAAGGCCCCCACTAGAGTCATTTCATGACTAGGGTTCCCCTCCCCCCATCCTTGAGTCATTGATAGTAGGAACTGGGGTGGAGGAGTGTGAAGGAGATGTTTAGTCCTCTAAGTACAGTCCAGGGCCCTGTCACATGTGGCCAAACCCAGACCAGATCAAAAGCCATGATACATCCACCATTCTGAGGTACAGCAAACCCTCAGTTACCTCTAATTATCCAGCCCAACCAAGGGCAAGACAGATGATCTAAATTCTGATTGTAATCACTGCACCATTACCAGGACTTTGGAAAAGGTTGTCTTAAAAGATACAGCTGCTTTGAGGTTTTATCTTTTTGCTGCCAAAGAAGAAGGAACTTCTTAAACATTTGGTGAGTCCTGCTTTGCAAACTTAA
Source organism: Cryptoprocta ferox (assembly GCA_028646485.1). Lineage (NCBI taxonomy): Eukaryota > Metazoa > Chordata > Mammalia > Carnivora > Eupleridae > Cryptoprocta > Cryptoprocta ferox. Next base: position 38,545,978 of record CM053560.1, read on the forward strand.
TCATTCAATAAAATTTATTGAACTCTTATTAAGTGCTAAGTACTGTGCTAAAGGTACAGAGACAATAGGACCATGCTTGCTCCCGTGTATCTCCCTGTGTAATATGACTATTACATATTCACATAAAGGTGAAAATGACACATCCAGAGAGATCAGGTATTCCAGGAAGGGGTCTATCCCAGGACATGATATAGGGGTATAGTAATTGCACCTGGCTTGTGGGAAAGAGTAGGAAAAACAGTGCAGTCAAAACACAGGCAAGGACAAAGAACTGAAAGCACCATAGGGGAATTTGAAAGCTACATATTGCCTCTTCTCCTCTTTTGGTCTCCCATCCTCAGAGTGGCCTGTACATCTTCTCTAAAGTAATTCACCCCTCCCCACTGATAGCTTTTTATTTTTTCTCTTGTTTGTTTCCTCCAGAGCACTTATTATAACTGTAAGTTATTTTATTTATCTGCTTTATTAGAGCACAACTTAAGCTGCTATAGCAAAGAGATACAAAAATAAGAGTGGCTCAAACAAGCTAAGTTTTATTTCTCTTATTTAACAGCCCAGAAGCAGGTGAGGGTCTGTCCCAGGAGGGCATCCAGGACTTGATTCCTTCTGTCTTGCACCAGCGTCTTCTTTAAAGACGTGATCCAGAAGCAACACACATGGCTTTTGTTCACATACCAGTCATGTGGCCATATCTAGGGGGAGGTTGAGATCCCCCTAGATATGGCCACATGCTTCTAGACAGTTAAATAAGAGAAATGAAATTCTAGCTTGTTTCAGCCACTCTATCTAGAATTTAGCTGGCTGACCATATGGTAAATTCCTGGAGGGTGGGGGTTGTCTATTGCTAAAGGAGAGAAAGACAGGATAGACACAGGGGACAATTAGCAGTCTCTGTCATGCCTGCATAGTTGTGTTCTTGTTTGTTTGTTATTTGTTTCTGTCTTCTATGGGGCCAGGGACTATACATCCATCTCATTCACTGTTATTTCCCCAGAAATTGGGATAAGTGCCTAGCACATTATAGGCATTCAGTATATATTGAATGAATGAAGTTTAAAAACACTGAGAAATAGGGGTGCCTGGGTGACTTAGCTGATTTAGTGTCATACTCTTAATTTCTGCTCAGGTCATGATCTCGCAGTGGTGAGATCAAGCCCCATGTTGGGCTCTGCACTGGGTTTGGAGGCTGCTTAAGATTGTCTTTCTCTCTCCCTCTGCTCTTTCCCCGCTCACATGTGGACTCTCTCTCTCAAAAAGAAAAAAAAAACACTGAAAAATAAACATTGATTTTTAAATACAAATCAAGTTTTGTTATATCATTATTAGGTTTGGCTTTAGAATATTTATTGATTGGCACGATGGAAACCTTAAGCACTAGCATGGTGACTGGCAGGTACACAGCAAGTATTCAACAAATGGTAAGTTTCTTTCCATTTCTTTTAGTCAGTAAGAAAAGATTGTGTATAGGATATAAAGATATGTTAAAGAAGTAATATTGAAACTATTCATTTTGCCATTCACAGAAGAAATCTGAAGCATTAAAGAATTGAATTAAAGAATTCCCTTAAAGGGTATCATTTTCAAAAATCAGGTCTCTGGGATCATGTGATGAACAATTAGCGGCAGCTAACAGGCAACTGTATAGCTGTTTTAATCCTTGGTTTCTTTTCAGAATGTAAGAGCATCTGCCTTACACACTTCCAGGTAAATAAAAAATACAGCTGACCCTTAAACAACATAGTGGACCCTTAAACTGCAAGGGTCCACTTCTATGAGAATTTTGTGGATAAATATGGTACAGTACTGTAAATGTATTTTTCTCTTATGATGTTCTTAAAATAACTTACTATATTTTTCTCCAGCTTACTTAGTTTAAGAATACAGTATATAATCCATACATCACAAAAATGTGTTAATTGACTGTTTATGTTACTAATAAGGCTTCCAGTCAATAGTGTGCTATTAGTAGTTGGGTTTTAGGGTAGTCAAACATTATATGTGGATTTTCACTGTGCAGGATGTCAGTACCCCTAGCCCCCACTTTGTTCAAGAGTCAACTATAATATATTTGAATAATATACATGAGTTTGGAGCAAAAATAACAAAACAAAGATAGAACAGAAGGTATACATAGACTATGGCCTGTTTTCTATACACTTAAGGAAAGAGGAAACTTGATTTCTCTGTTTTCTTTCCAACTGCTCTTTTCAAGAAACATTTATTTCGAAAAACTACTTTGTGTTGAGAGGCAGATTAAAATTCCAGCTAACTATTAATCAATGTTTAAAAAACACACACTTACATGGAATTGACTTTTGTTTGTGGCCCAATCTGTTAATTTGGTCCTTAACTAGAGCAAAGTACAATTCATAGGAGTCATGATTAGACTGCTCTGAACACAAGCCGCAGGAGATAATGTCCTGCAGCTTATTTTAAAGAGTTTTTAAAAACTATGAAAATTTAATGCTTATATTGAATTATTGACATAGTAATTGGTTGCTGGTTCCTCTTCCAGGACACATTTGATTGTGGCTTCTCTCATTTTATGAAATCTTTACAGAACAAAGAAACACAGTATCCTCTGCAAGCTCTTATTTATTTATGGTTTTACCCAGACTATATTAACTGTTCACATACTAGCTTGTTTAGGGTTTAGTCAACTTTTTTACCTCAAACATGTCAGATTCCTTTCAGACCATTTGAAAAAGATGACTGTGAGATGGTGTCCAAAGTTTAGATGTAATATATGGAAATTCAAATAACTTTGTGAACGTATTTGACTGAACATCAAAGCATCAACACTTTCGTCGTCAGAAATTCTTTACCTATTTTTTAGCCTATATGAATCCTCCACATCCTTCAAGATTGAGCTTCAATCCTTTCAATTCTGTGAAACTTTCCTAATCAGGCACTTCTGTACTAAAATGTCTTTCTTTTGAACCCATGTTCTCCAGTCTCTTTGACAACAATTCTGTCTGAAGTCTGGAATTCCAGGCTCTACTTAAATGTGAGTCCTGGTAGATGTTTACTATTTTTTCATAGCATCTGCTGAAACCAGCCCTTTTCTTAGCCTCTGTATTGTTGAATCCTGCTCCTTCTTTGCTTTGTTTCTTCTAATTCTTCCAGTTTGACATACAGGTTTGGCACAAAGAAGAAGGTTTTACGAGGCCATTTTCAAAAAGCTATGTAATAAAGTTCAAAATAGTTACATTCTTGAACTTAAGTGGGCTCATCAAAAAGTCATGTACTCAAGGGATGTTCATTGCAGCATATTTTTTAAAAATGTTTATTTATTTATTTTGAGAGAGAGAAAGCGCGAGCAGGGAGAGATAGAGAGAGAGGAAGACAGAGAATCTGAAGCAGGCTCCAGGCTCTGAGCTGTCAGCACAGAGCCCGACGCGGGGCTCGAACCCATGGACTGTGAAATCATGACCTGAGCTGAAGTTGGACGCTTAACCGACTGAGCCACCCAGGCACCCCGGCAGCATAATTTTTAACAGCAAAAGAATAGTGGCATCATAAATGTCCAACAGAAGGGGAATGCCTGAATGAATTTGAGAACATTCATTCTATGAAATACTGACTTTTAAAATATAAAGCAGATCTTGGGGCGCCTGGGCGGCGCAGTCGGTTAAGTGTCCCAACTTCAGCTCAGGTCATGATCTCACAGTTCGTGGGTTTGAGCCCCGCGTTGGGCTCTGTGCTGGCAGCTCAGAGCCTGGAGCCTGTCTTCAGATTCTGTGTCTCCCTCTCTCTCTGACCCTCCCCTGCTCATGCTCTCTCTCTCTGTCTCTCAAAAATAAAAAAATAAACATAAAATATAAAGCAGATCTCTCTCTCAGAGAGAAACTTGGAAATAGAGATATGGACTGCAACTTTTAAATTTGTGTATGTTTATATTTTTAAGAGATTTTATAGTGATCATAGTGATCATGTATTTTTACTTTTATAATTAAAAAAATCACACATTTATTTGACATGACCCCCCAAATCTATATGCTGCCACTGTGGAAGCTATATTTGGACTAGAACAATCACTGGATCCCACCTTTTAAAGTCCTCATGCTGGCTCTGTCATCCCAGCTACCCCTTCTGGCCTGAATTCCCTCTGCTTCCCAAGCAACCCCTCCTCTTAGAGTCAGGATTCTTTCCTACTCATTGTTTTGCCCTTGACTTTGCTATTATTTCTTCCCCTGAAATAATTTCTAACTGTTTCCCTCTGCCTCTCTAAAATCATACCTACTTTCAAAGCCCCAGAGCAAGTCTCACTATCCTTTCAGTAGCAGCCCTTCTCCAAATTCCTAAAAAACCAAGTATTTTTATTGATCATCATTTAGGTAGTTTACATGAGAAAAATGAGATATTTTAGTTACCCCCTTAGAATGTGCAGGTGATTGAAATTTTGGATGAATGTCAGAAATTATGAGTTTTTTGAATATATTGCTTATTGTTTATTGTCCTTTTTCTTCCTGGGGATAAAAGGAAAGAAAGTGGGAAGAAAAGAAATGTTGATATAGTTTCCTGCCTTAGCACTGAGAGCCACTTGGATCAATACTCCCAAACTGGCACATCAATGGCTGAATTATTGTCTTGCTTTAAACACACACAGTTTACCTCGGCCCATAGATCAGATAGCTCAGAGGAGCAAAATGAATGCCATTGTTGATAAAGGACATTAATCTTTCTTGTCATTTCCCTTGGTTAGTATGGCTACCTCTGGGGTCTATTTTCTGTACACCTAGTAGAATAAATTTTATGCATATATTTTGATCTTGACTCTGTGTATGTTTGTGTGCTTGTCTGCATGCATGTGTGTGTGTGTGTGTGTGTGTGTAAAAGTCAAAAGATTTGCCTTTGAGTCTACCAAGCGATGTGCCCCGAATTCCAGTTTGAAGTTAATTTGCCCCAAGATGTCATTTACCTATTTCTATTTTACAATTCCAATAGTAGATTATATTTGAAATCAACAATGCTCAAAACACAAAATTACATTTCAAATATTCCATGACTAGCAAAACATAGGAGTTAGATTTTGAAAACTTGAGAAGAAGAAATGCTGTATAAAGGCAAGATGATAACTAATGATAATATTGAAAATAAAATATTTCAAAATATTCATATTTCAAAATAAAAGCATTCTCTTCTACCCAGGTACCTCAAAAAGCCTAAGAGTTTTTAAAATCCACTTTGATACACTCTCAGTGAAATCACAAGTCCTAGAACACACACTTTCTTGCCACAACCACTTAAAAATTTATGTAAGAAATGAACATTGATCAGCCATTGAAGTCTACTTTGTGCAGAATGTGCAAGACAGTTTCTTCCCACTTTACTGCATTATTAGCTATGACGTGGCTCCAAATCAGATCCATCTAGCTTTGCTTAAGAAGCCAGCCACAGTCCATTTAGCCTACTTTAATCTTTGCAGCAATTCTGAGAATAGTGCTAACAGCATCCGCTTTCCAATCTGATTGCTCTAAATCTAACTTCTGGTCCTGTCATTTCTGGTTGTGTTCCTCAGAGAAAGTTCCTTAACCTCTCGAAACTTGGGTATCTTCTGCAATAGCATGAGTGTGATTTTTAAAATGTCTCATAAACTATTGAAGCTGGAAATGAGATAATCCATGTAATTATCTTGTTTGAAGCATAGTAAGCATGTAACTTACATGTTAGTTGTTGTGATCTTCCTCTTTTCCTGAGAGTTTAATGACATTAAATATCAGTAACTTGGAGGTGGAACTCCCAAGTCCTCTTGACACCTGTGATTTTTCTGTCACAAAATGCCATACCCTGAAGCACACCACACCATATGCCATGTCCTGTCTTGTCATCATGTCATGCTGCACACACCATACCACACACCACACCATACCATGGCGTACCATAGCATACTTCCTACCACTTCATGACACATCACATGCCATGTCATCTTTCTAACAGAATTATCCCTCAGTTATCATCCTTATTTGTCCTTCCTTATGTACCTCTCAAAGCTGTACATGACGTTTTTTAGATACCAGTGATCTATGTGACCTATGTTCAATTCCCAAAACTGGTACAAAGCCCAAGACCTTCAGCAGAGGATGCAAGCCTGTGGCACAGGTCTGTGTCCACCAGAAGAAGGATATCTTTTTTTTTTCCCATCGAGACACAGTATGGACTGGTGGTAGGCAGCCCTACAGGGATGGCCCTATGCTTTGTGGCCATACATTTCCCTTTATGAAACATATTCTAATGTGAAGTCCCTAACTCTGGCATTAGCTTGATTTTGTGGATTATTCCAAACTGAGGTAAATTCCATGCCTCGAGTCTTCTTCAGTGTGTTCTAAATGATAGATGCAGATGAGAAAGAATGAAATCCTGCCATTTGCAACAACATGGATGGAACTGGAGGGTATTATGTTAAGTGAAATAAATCAGTCAGAGAAAGACAGATATCATATGTTTTCACTCACATATAGAACTTTAGAAACTTAACAGAAGACCATGGGGGAACGGAAGGGGGAAAAATAGTTACAAACAGACAGGGAGGGGGGCAAACCATAAGAGACTCTTAAATACAGAGAACAAACTGAGGGTTGATGGGCAGGTGGGGGAGAGGAGAAAATGGGTGATGGGTAATGAGGAGGGCACTTGTTGGGATGAGCACTGGGTCTTGTAGGTAAGCAATGAATCACGGGAATCTACCCCCAAAATCAAGAGCACTATATACTGTATACACTGTATGTTAGCCAACTTGGCAATAAATTATATTTAAAAAATGATAGATACAGGTCATAGGCAATTATCATGAAAATTCTTTGCATCTGACTTTGATGTCTTTCAAGCTTATCAAATACACCCAGTGCTATGGGTTAAGCATATTTTGAAATTATGCAGCTGTTTAGAAAACAACAACAACAACAACAACAACAACTTCTATACCCACAGGGCTTAGCTGCAAATGCAGCATGAGCTAATAGTACAGGGCAGCAGGTATAAAAGTTTGTGAATCAAGAAACAGACTCTTAACTGTAGAGAACAAATTAATGGTTACTAGAGTGGGGTGGGGGTGAGGGAAGGGGGAAACAGGGGATGGGGACTAAGGAGTGCACTGGTTGCGATGAGCCCTGGGTGATGTATGAAGTTGCTGAATCACTATATTGTACCCCTGAAACTAATATAATAACACTCTATGGTAACTATACTGAAATTAAAATTAAATTAAAAGTTTGTGAGTAAAAATAGAAAGTTTAAGTCATGGGCATCAAAACTGCTAGAGGAAATTATCTCACTGTCCCACCCTATATTCATCAGCTTATAGTCAGGTACAGCTCAGATTTTATAGGGAAAAGGACATGTGGTAGTGTATTCCCCAATAGAAGTCACCAGTATGATGAACCTGGAAACATATTTATTCACTCAATAAGTATTTACCAAACAAAATCTATTTGCTAGCAAGTGTGCACAACACAAGGGAAGCAATGAGGCACAAGGTTCAGTCTGTGTCTTCTAGGAACTCAGTGTGCAGAGAACAGAACAGGTGAAGGAGAGAATGAAGAAGGTGTTAGTCTGAGCCATAAGAACCTCAGAGAGGACATATTTATCTTCACATCTTTGAGTGTCTGTCATGTGGAAGAAGGAAACTGGGTTGGGGTTTCCCATCAGAGCTTTGCAACCCTATTACTATCATCCTACATTGTTTTTCATTTTCTTTGTTTTAAAATTAAATTAAAACTTTAAAAAGTATACATTCAGTTTGTTGAAAAAGGAAAATGGTTTTTAAAAAGGACACGATGAAGTCTTCCTTCTACTTCTGTTACTCTCTATCCTGTCCCAACCCCATGGGTAATAAATAATGTCTCATGTATTCTTTCAGTTTCTTTTGCAAAATATATGTTTGTAATGCAAATATATATTCTTATTTTCCCCTTTTCTTAGAAGAGACTTATCATTCTGTATATCCATATTCATTTCTAGAACATATTTTCTGCATCTTATTTTTCACTTAACAGAATTTATCTGGAAATATTTCTGTATCGGTGCATGCATATTGTCTTCATTACTTCATACAACCACACAGCATTCTATGTGTAGAAGCACAAAATTTGTTTGACGCAGCTCTGATCATGAATATTTGACCTGATTCCAATTTTTGTTACTTTCAACTATGCTGTGATGAGTAGCTTTTTTCATATTCATTTTATACATGTGCAAATATGTCTATAGAATAGCTTCTGTAAGTAAGAGTGCTGGCTCAAAGAGTAAATGAATTTATAATGTGGATAGACACTGCCAAATTACCCTCCTTAGGGGTATATCATATTCCAGTCCTACCAGCCTCCACTCAGTATGAGAATGCCTGTTTCTGCCAGCCTTACCAGAGTGTATTGCCAAACTTTTTCCCAATCTGAAAATGGAGAAATGTCATTTTAGGTTTGTTTTAATTTGCATTTTTATGTTCCAGTGTCACTTATATTGATTTTCCCATGCAAAGTGTTTATTCTTGACCTTTGTCTATTATTAAGTAAAAGGATTGATTGGTGGCTTTTTCTTCTTGATTTCTAGAAACTCATTATATGTTAGGGAGATTAGCTCTTTATATGCCGTATTGTTTACTAATTATTTGAGATGTCTGTTTCCACAAACCTGGGACTAAAGGCTGAAAGCAATAGATGGGGGATGGAAGACGTGAGGCCAGAAGCCAGATACTTAGGAACTGACCACAGTCATTCAAGTAGTAGGTGATTAGAGTCTCGCTGAGGAGGTAGTCATAGAGACGGAAGTAAGGGAGAAAGATCATGTAAGAGGAATTATGGGGATTAGCTAGATGATTCTACGTGGGGGGGAGGGACCAAATGAACCATTAATGTATGAAGTTATAGTATACCTTTTTTTTCTTTTTTAAATTTTTATTTTTGAGAGAGAGAGAGAGAGAAAGAGAGAGAGAGCATGAGCATGAGCATGGGAAGATCAGAGAGAGAGGGACAGAGGATCTAAAGCAGGCTCTGCGCTGGTAGCAGAGAGCCCAATGTGGGGCTAAACTCATGAACCGTTACATCATGACCTGAGCTGAAGTCAGTCACTCAACCTACTGAGCCACCCAGGTGCCCTTACCTTTTTTTTTCTATTACCTATGTATACATAGCATTGAAGTAATGTGACCCAAAACAATTATTTTCCTCCTTGGAAATCAAAGAGCGATATTCTATCAACAAACGATAAGTAGGATGGGATAGTTCTTTTTTATGTTCCGAAGTGAATTCTTTACATGGCAATGGTAACTTAGAGCTTTCTCTGTATTGACAGCACTAAGAGGAGAATGCATCTGAATTAGGTGGGTAGATTAGATAGTGATAATGGTTGTATAACTCTGTGAATATATAAAAACTGCTGAATTGTACATTTTAAGAGGGAATTTTATGGTTTGTGAATTATGAATCAATAAAGCTCTTAATAAAAGGGCAAGGAGAAGTCTATGTAGGGTTTTAAGAACCTTTTCTGAAGATCGAAGTAAATTAGAAATATTTACCTCCTCTCTCCCTCCAAAAATGATTGCCCCCACCCCCACGGAAGGTCACAGAATCGCCTTTTTACCTTGGACAGCAGGCAAACATGTGTCTCACATCCCAGGCTCTTCAGAATTTCTAGTCCCATTTCATCTCCGCGCTCTGCAGCTTTGTGCTTTCCAAGGTGCTGCTGAGAATGTTCAAGAAACTTAGACAGTGGTTTGTCTGCCAGGCCAGGATTTTTCCTCTCACAGAATTTTCTGCTAAAGTGAAAATTCACAGGCAGTGCAAGCCCTGGCTCTTCATACAGGAAGACGACAAAAAACAAACAAAAAAACAAACTAAAGCCACCAAAACCAAAAACTTGCTGAATCATTTTTTATTAAACATTAATTTCGCAATCTCAACAGATAAATCTATTATCCTGACAAGGAAGCATTCAATAAGTCAGCAACTTGGGGAAAGAAAGAATAACTCATATTCTTAAACCCCCAAACTTGCCATCAGCTTTGGCTTAGAGTCTTTTGCTAGAGAACGCAGGCTCATTTTTCTGCTTTTTTACTCTATTAACTAATCACCTAGATAAAATTTTAAAGAATGGGTGTGCCTGGATTTTTCGGCACCCATTTTTCATGTTAAATCACAGACCATTTAACTTCAGAGGGAGAATATTTTCCAGGTGACATAGAGGGTCCTACAAGCCTCCCTGGTATATTCATCCTTCATAAATGGCTCTGTTGTCAAATGTGTCACAGCCTCCATACTGTGGGGCTGCTGATATCTCCGCATTCAGAAAAGATGAGTGGGAGTTTCAGGGAAAAAACCTTACAGCTTAAACTCGGTGCGGGCTACTGCCATCCATCACACTGGCAGCCTAAGGACAGACAATTGTGGGCAAAGGGAATGCAGATTTACTTTGGGTCAGTGCTTTTGGCCTTTAAGTCTTGAATTTTAATGTGTATCTCTCTCTCCACCCCCAGTGTCATTCCATTTTTTTAATTATACCCCCTTTTAAAAATATATTTCTCAAAATTTAATGGAACTAATGTCCCTAAAATCTGTAAGTATTGGCTCTATTCAAAATAATTGGTGTTTTCTGTTTTGTTTGTTTTGTTTTGTTTTTAATCCAGGGAGAAGAGTAAACCAGATGTTTCTCTAATAGAGCACATCTACCTCTGTGCTCAGAAAACTTTTTTTAGTATAATCAGTCTTTCTTTCTGGCACTCTCTGTTTCCATTCAAAGCAGTAAGGGGGGCTTTATTGAATAATAAAGTATCATCTTAAACCATAAACCCTCTCTCTTCACCCTGAGGAGTCAGAATGAGCTCTATTCACAAGAGAGAAAGCTCATCCTTGGACACTGAATTCTTCTGTTCCTTTACTGTCTATTGTCTTGGTGAGTTTCAACTTTCCACATTCAAGTCAGTCATCACCACATCCATGAAAGGATCTATGTCAGTTGCATCACTAGAAAGTACTTAAGGAACAACTACCTGCCCATCATGCTGTGCGGGCAGCCATGGCCTTGCACTCTGGGGACTTTAGCATCTAAGGCAGATCCCAGAGTGCAACACGAGGATAGTTTGGCTATATTTAACTCTTAGCCCATAAGACTTCAATTGCACCTCGTTACAGATAAAGTACCAAACTAATAGACATATGGGAGTGTGTTGCTAATGGCTAGTATCCTCTTTGGAAAATAGAGGTAATAATCAAATCTACAGCTCTCACTTATTGAGTGTGTACTCTGTGCCAGGCACAGAGCTAAGTGCATTATGTCCTTTAATCCTCGTAACAGCCTGATACAAGAGGAGCTATTACTGCCCCCATTTTCTTTTCTTTTTAATTTTTTTAATGTTTATATATTTTTGAGAGAGAGAGAGAGAGAGAGAGAGAGAGAGACAGAGTGTGAGCAGAGAAGGGTCAGAGAGAGAGGGAGACACAGAATCTGAAGCAGGCTCCAGGCTCTGAGCTGTCAGCACAGAGCCCGATGCGGGGCTCGAACCCATCAACTGTGAGATCATGACCTGAGCTGAAGTCGGCCACTTAGCGGACTAAGCCACCCAGGCACCCCTGCCCCCATTTTCAAAATGAGTAAACTGACACACACAGAGGCTTTCACAGAGTCTCCCACCTGATAGTAGTAGAGGCACAATATAAAACTAAGCTGTAGGCCACCAGTCCATTAAGCTCAACCCTGTGAGGATGAGTCAGAGTTTAGGAGCTAACAGATTTTAGGATTGAAACTTTCCTCGGGAAATGGGAAAACCATCTTCTGCAAGTCATCTTTACCACCTCATTTCTTCGTGTTGCCAGGGAACTAAAAATATAAAATAAAACAAAACACCCTCTCTTTATGATGTTAGTGAATTTGTCTAACTCATGATTAGTACTTCTGACCTAGGACATGGATGGATGCAAAAGCCTGATTTTATCCCCACATGTGCTTCAGTGACAATGGTTTTAGCTTATTTTCAGTCTTTTTCCTTCTAGCTTTTGGCTAGAAATAGTAGGCTATGAATCCTTTGGTTTTTTTTTATTGTAAGTACATTCCTGAAAAGTTATTTGTAAATTGAAATGTTTAATTTCAATCCCATTTAAATGCATACGGGTAGCTGAATTTGCTGTGCTCTCCTGTGTAGCTGCCTCCCGAGACCGCATCTGGGGGTCCACACATTGACTCTCGAAGTGCATCTGCCTCCATGCAAATAAGATTTCTAGATGGCCAAGGAAACAGCTGGAGAGAATGAGGAAGTCAGACATTCCAAGGGACCTTTGGTTATATAAAGAAAGTAGTAATTTCTAGCCCAGACAAGGGAAGCACTTTTATTTGGTGGATTTGTATTTAACAGTGTTCCTACCGGGGGCAACTGGCTTTTGCTCGCTGCCTCAGTTATCACATCTGCCAACTCTACAGGAAGCGCTGACAAGGATTAATTGGCTTTCCTGAGCCTTAAGGCTCAGTTCGGCTTCTCAGTTCTAATAGTCCCACAGGACTCTGCCCTCACATAATTTACTGTCTAGAAGGACTTTCAGTTTTCTAGAGTTCTGTCTTATCGGCACTATATAATGTATACGCATTTCAGTAAGTTAGAACTTAGAGAAACTTTCAGGGCATTTAGCTCAGTTTAAGAAAATGGGGTATTATTTGTTGTTTCTACAGTGGTCCTCATATGGTCCCACCTAAAATGTGTGGGTTATACAAATGACTTTATTCTTCTTCCTCTTTTTGGTGGTATTTGTAGAGTGTGGCAAAGAGGTCCTTCCAATGTGATGTCAGGCTCTCTAAGCAAGACAGAGCTGGTAGGATAAGAGTTTCAGGGGTGGGAGTTCTTCCTAACTGTTGATTCTATTTATAGACTCGCAGATGATGTAAATGCACTCTAGATTCTATTCCCTTAATTACCAACTTACATCTGAGAAGCCCCTATTCTTTGTGGCATCACCTCAGGGAAAATTATATTGATTCTCTTTTACAGGTAGGGAAGAAGTAGAGGAGGGGTGCCTGGGTGGCTCAGTCTGTTGGGCCGCCCACTTTGGCTCAAATCATAATCTCACAGTCCATGAGTTCAAGCCCCGAGACAGGCTCTGTGCTGACAGCTCGGAGCCTGGAGCCTGCTTCAGATTCTGTGTCTCCCTCTCTCTCTCCCCTCCTCTGCTCGCACTCTGTCTGTCTGTCTGTCTCTCTCTCTCAAAAATAAATAAACAGTAAAAATAAATAAATAAAAAAGAAGTAGAGGAGGTTGTGTCTGACGACAGGGGGAGCCAATCAGTATAAATTACAATCAGTATAAATAATCATATAAGGTTGGAAGGGACTTGTGCAATTGCCTCAGCAACTTCCCCCCACATGCTTGCTCCTACCTAGACAGATGCTGGGTCTCTCTCTAGCTGAGTAGCCACAGGCATCAAAACAGTCTTGTTCCTGAGATATAGCACCATCCCCTTGTTGAATAACTAGAATTCTAGACTGTTCTTTCCCATGATAGATTAAAACCATGCTCTTTGTAACTTGCATCAGTTCTAATTTGTTCTAAGTAGCTGCATCGAATAAGTCTACTCATTGGTCGATTGGTCCATTTATTCATTTTGTATCAGGCACTTACTATGTGCAGTATAGTGTGTAAGACATGAGCCTCAAATTCCAGGAGGTGACAGGTTAGTAGGACATAACATGGACACATGCCACATGAGCAGAATAAATTAGCTGCAACAGGAAAGAGGAGGGAGGAATATAGGAAGGAGTCATGTCCTGACAGTATGGTCAGCAAATTCATCCTGGAGGAGCAAACACTTAAAGCTACTTATCTTTAATGGCTTGAGGCTAAAAGGCAGAGATTTGGATGTGACGATTGGAAGGATGAAGGGTTGGAGAAGTGATAGATACTTTATATTAACCAGAGCTCAGAGTTTGAATTGGTGCACGGAGGGTAGGTCTAGAAAAGCCGGTGGAGTAAGTGTGAGATCGTGAAGGGCTTTGTGTGCCTGGAGTGGAGGGTAAGTGAGAGGAGCAGTGGAGACAGAGCTGTGAGTGAGGCCGTGTGGCGTTCACCTCATCTCAGATGCCAGCCTGCAGAGTTAAAGATTATCCAGTGAGACAGGGTAGAGCCCTGGGGCCAGTAGCTGAGCAGTTGACAGTTGTGTGTAGTATGATAACTGATGGCAGGAGACTGTGAGCAACATACCAGGTATAGGTGTTATGGGCCAGGAGCCCTGAGGTGGCCCCTGCAGTGGCAGTGTCAAGTGGGAATTGAATGAAAATGACTATACCACAGTCCTGGAAACCACCTACTATATATTCTCCAGGAGAGCATCCTTGTCCCCACGGCCCACGCCTCCACTCTGGTTATATCCATGGGCAAGACCCTCCTAATTTATGGTGAACAATTACTTACTAATACATGGAAGTGCTTCCAGAGAATTGTGGTAGAGAATCCCCGGATCCGGATGTCTGTAGTGAAATATCTTAGGATTGATTTCCCTACCTCTGCTGAGGTCTACCTGTAGGCTGAGCCCATATAATGAAAGAAGCTTTAAAATACTTCAGGATAGAGGTATGTGTGGACATATGGATTTAACTTGAACAGCTTTTCCTTTGATGGTCTATGTATGCTTCGGTAATAAAGTCCATCATTCCGTTATTCCTTCTGTTATTGAGCTTTTCTTTTTTTCCTCTAACCTGAAAAGAGGGGCTGCCATGGGTAAAGGAAGTACAATTAGAAGCTTCACTGAAATAGAGATTTGAACTGTGTTGTTCACAAAATTCGGCCACTTGCTCCATAGAGGTTCATTAGCAACTTTGGGGAATCTTCCAACCTGTCTTCTCACATAATCCTGTTATTTGCGTTTTATTCTAAGCTTCAGATTACCCTCTTTTATTTTGCAAGTATTTATTGAGTACTTACTATGTGCCAGGCCCTCTTCTAGGTGTTGGATTGCCTTAGTGAATCAAATATTCAAAGATTCCTGCTCTCATAGAGCATACTTCAACAATCAATAAATAGGTAATAAATAGATAGGTTAATCAAGTGGTATATTAGAAGGAGACAAGTGTTACGGGAAAAAGAAAAGGAAGAGAGAAGGTAGGAAGGCACAGGATCTCCAGGGAGTAGGGACTGGAGGACCGGTTGCAATTTGAGAGAGAGTGGTCAGGGTCATCTTCCTTAAGAAGGTGACATTTGAGCAGATTTGGTGGTGAAGGGGTCAGGTAGGCAGGTATCTGGGGGAAGACAGTGCCAAGGAAGGAAAACAGCAGGTGCAGAGGCAGTGGCTATAGAGGTGTTGTGTTTTTCCGTTCCCCATGGACAAGGAGTGGCTTACAACCGTGAAGAAAGCTAGGAGAAGGCAAAAGCCAAGTTTATTTGTAATAAAACTGGCTCAAAATTACTTTAAAGAAAACTTTACAAACTGATTTAAGGTGGTAAAAAGGGTGTTAGGGATTGTTTCTTGACTTTGAGACTTAATGGATTTGAATCCTGGCTGGGCCACCTTCTCCTTGTGAGAGCTTAGGTGAGTTATTTGGCCCCTCTGTTCCTCTGTTTCTTCATCTGTAAAATGTAGCTAATGATAGTACCTATTTTCTAAGAGTACTTTGATGATTAAATGAGTCAATATTAATTAAGAGCTTGGAACTCTCTCTGATGCATAACAAGCAGTCAGATATTAGCTATTGGTATAATTCTATCACTGCTACTACTTTTTTTATTTTTATGAGTTGGTGCCCTGGGATATTCTTCAAGTGTATCCTTAGGGTTTAGTGTGTATTTGTGCGCGCGCGCGCGTGTGTGTGTGTGTGTGTGTGTGTGTGTGATGTATTGGGAGTGTGGGGCTTAGTTTATAAAAGAGTTGTGAGAATTAGCTAAAATCACACTGCTTAACACATGATAAGGCCTCAATAAATGTTAGGTTTTCCTCCCCTCTGGCAGCATTTTACAGCAAAGAAAAATTACAGAGGGTTCCCTTCTTCTGCTCGCTATTAGTGACGTTTTGGGCTGGTTTATGAGCATGAAGGCCAGGTGAAAACATTGCATTGAGTCAAATTTTAGAAATTTGCTTTGTTCTTAGCACCACCAATGGAACCAAGGAATTCCCAGTGGGTCATTTTGAATATCACTGGGAGGTAGAAAATGGGCAGTAGGTGGTGAATAAGGAGGAAAACAAAATGAGGGGAAAACCCGAAGAAATAGGGAAGTGCTTATTAAGGTGATACCACTTTGGGATGAGGCCATTGGAAAACTGGGAGTCCCTTTCTCTGAAGACCTTTAAAAAGGGAAGGGACAGCATGAATCCAGGTGGAGCAGGTGTCCCTGACTGAAAGGGCCAGGCTAGAGAGTCTCTAGAGGCCTCTCCCAGCTCTCTGAGTCTCCGAGAACAGCCCCTCTCCCCACTTGGCTATCCCATTGTTGGATTTACAAACTCGTATCAGCCTACATTTCCAGCTCTATTTAGAGTCATTAACTCTTGAGATACAAAGACGGCCAAGAAGGACCAAGTCACTGTATATTGAGATAGTAAATGTTGAAAATCAGCTTTCTAGTCCTGTGGGATCTGTCCCCAACTTCTCTGGGTGTGGCAGCTTCTGTGAACCTGTGTGCTCTGCCATGGGGGAAAACAGCAGTGCTGTGGGGTATGAGGGAGACCAGGAAAATGCACCTGAGCATGCTCCGAGGGGACTCCGAGGGCTTCAGGAGAAAGGATGCCGTGTCTCCTCCACAGAACAGGGTGGGTGATGGGTTAGGCAGGAGAGAGAACTGAAGCCAGGCACCCACTCCCTGTCTGCTGCTTGTTTTGCTTCATAGGTGTGGCAGATGTCTCCAGTGCCACGGATCATACCTTTTCAACAGCATCAAAAGATGGGGAAGGATCGTGTTACACGTCTCTGATTTCTAACATCTGTTACCCACCTCGGGAGGATTCTACATATTTCACTGGAATTCTTCAGAAGGAAAATGGCCATGTTACTACTTCAGAGAGCCCTGAGGAGTTGAGTACCCCTGGGCCCTCCTTGCCAGATGTGCCTGGGACGGAGCCTCGTGGCTTATTTAGTTCTGATTCTGGAATAGAGATGACTCCTGCAGAGTCCACTGAAGTGAACAAGATCTTAGCAGACCCCCTAGACCAGATGAAAGCAGAAGCCTATAAATACATTGACATAACCAGGCCAGAGGAAGTGAAGTATCAGGAGCAGTGTCACCCCAGCTTGGAAGAGAAAGGCTTGGACTTTAAGAATAAGGACACTGAAATCTCAACAAAACCTGAAGAGGCCCGTGAACCAGAGAAACCAGCTCCTGTGGAGGGAAAAATCCTCAAGGACCATTTATTTGAAGAATCAACATTTGCACCTTATATAGATGATCTCTCTGAAGAACAGCACAGTGCTTCTCTGATCACTGCCCCCGTCAAAATCACGCTGACTGAGATCGAACCTTCTGTTGAAACTGCGACCCAAGAGAAGTCCCCTGAGAAGCAAGATATCTGTCTGAAACCAAGTCCTGATACAGTCCCCACAGTCACCGTTTCAGAGCCTGAAGATGACAGCCCAGGATCTGTCACTCCCCCATCTTCTGGAACAGGTAAGGGAACTAGGGTTTCTTGCCTTGGGAAAACCCAGGATTTGGAAATCTGAATTTTAAAGGGATGTAAATCTGCATTCAAAATATTTTACTATAGGGTCCCTTTAAGTCTCAGTTTAACTAATTTAATTAACATACAAATTTTTCAGTCTTTTTTTAATGTTTATTTATTTTGAGGGAGGAGAGAGAGGCAGAGAGAGAATCCCAAGCAGGCTCCACCCTGTTAGCCCAGAGCCAAACGCAGGACTCAGTCTCACAAACTGTGAGATCAAGACCCAAACTGAAAATAAGAGTTGGACGCTTAACCGACTGAGCCATCCAGGCGCCCTAACATACAACTTTTTCAGTCTTGTGTCCATGGTACAAAGGTTGAGATCTGGGATTTTCCTTAGAGTCCTATCAGATTTGCCTTATAAAGTGTTTCTTTCCCCATTTGGGGAGAGAGGTAAAGATGACACACTGAAACATGAAAATCCTTGTGTGGCTCCACTATTCAGAGCAGAGAGGGAGGCGCTGCCTGCTTCTAGGTTAGCTTTGCAGCTGGACTTCTAGGTCACCTGGAGGCATCAAAGAGAGAGTACCTTAGCTGTCCCCGCCACCCCAGCCCCAGACCGGCTGGGCCACCTGGGACAGGGCATTTCACATTCCTCATCCCAGCTCCAAGTCTATACAATAAAGGAGGGCTGGGGTGGACTTCAGGGTCATTAGGGGGACATGAACAGTGAGAGAAAACCTAAAAAAAAGCCCTCCCTTCAATCTCAGCAGGGTCATTTTAGTCTGTCTACTTTGTTGAAATGCTGAATACAGTTTTATTTGTTAAACTTAAAGTATTTATTTGATTAAAGTAAAAAAGTTCCAAATTCACTAAACTTATGATCTTTTTCAACTTGAACATCCTCCTACTGTGACCTAAGGCTGGGTGTTAACCCATATTCAGTATAGCCTCTCAAACACAAAGGGGTCCCTACACCCAGGTGAAAGCCCAACGTGGTAGCAGGAGCATCCCCACCCCACCCTGGGAACCTCGTCCCAGGTGGCAAAAGTGGAGTCTCTGCATCTCTACGTCTCTTGAATGTTCACGAGCTATCAGGATGGAGAGGACCATGAGATGTCTTTTGATCTTCCTCTGTCGCCAGTGGCTGGCATTCTTGCCCAACTCAAAAGTGATTTACAAACTGTTCTGATTTTTAAAAAAATGATTTGCCATATGTCAGGTGAAAGAGCTTTTACTGAAGTCTTAAAAGAGATCCAAAGCCTATTAGGAGCGATTGCTCTAAATCCTGATAATGCAGTAAGTCCAAGTGTTAGCGAGGAAGTCCCTCCTGCCCTGTTTCCCTAAAATTTTAGCATCAATTCCTCTCCTTCACAACGTGATCTCAGACTTATTCAAACATAAAGCTCCAGTGGTCTTAAAGATCCATTGTACCACCTCCCCGATTTTCAAATTCATTCATTCACTCAACAAACACATTCTACATACTTTCTTTTGGCCAGGCACTCTGCTAGGCACTGGTGAGGCTAGAACTGAAAAAATAAAAAACCAGTTTCTACCTTCCAGTGGAACAGATGATCAAGGAAATAGTCACACTAGTGTGATTTGTGTTCTGAGGGAGGGGAACATAGCGTGCCGCAGAACATCGAAGTCCAGCAGCTCCCAAGGTGAACAGAGCAGGAGGAAATAAACAGGTGAAGGGGAGGGGTGGCCTTCCAGTCCAAGCAGGCTCAAGGACATGGAGGTTTGAGGCCACAGTGAATTTCCATGCAATATAAATTGAGATTTCAGTAGTGACAACAAATAAGGAAACTGAGGCTCCAAGTGAATTAGATGTGACTTGTCCCAGATTACAGCATGAGGTAGGGACGTATCTGAGTCTCAAAGCCTCCTTGTGGTCTCTGTGACAATGCACCATAAAACCCTTCCCTTATCCAATGACTTAAAGATACCGATGCTCGGAAGATGTAGGCTATATTATCAGCTATGTTTTCTCAAGCTCCAGGCTTGTCTGGTGATCAGTTTAGAAGAATTTCAGCCCGTCTTCATGAAGAGTGAAATGCCCCAGCAATACAGGTCCATTGACATGGCACCTGCCTCACGTAAAAACTACAGTTTATAGAGCTGATGAGAAAGACCTGGTATAATGTAGGGTTTGTGAATTTTTAAGGAATTTCCTTTTGTTTTTTTTTTTTCAGTGGCCATAGCCCATTGGGGTTTTAAAGCAACTTCAAGATAAGACACAGACAGGTCTGGGTGACATGATCTTGGGGTTTTATGACCTTGGGTTGTCCACTTGACAGCATGGGATTAGGGCAATGGTTTTCTTTTCAGTTGCTCCAAATAAACACCTAAGCAAAGCTTATTGAAGAAAGAGAAAGTCCCCAGACCCAGTACACATGTTCAGCTCCCCTCTCCACACACACCTCACATCATAACACTGGAGTCCAATGACAACAGATAAGAATAAAACTAATAGGAAAGATAGGAGGAATTAGCTTGTCACTGAGGTCTTTCTCCTTGTTCTTTTTATTCTATGGGGTTACAATAACTCTCTCCCT
This sequence comes from Cryptoprocta ferox, assembly GCA_028646485.1. Taxonomy (NCBI): domain Eukaryota; kingdom Metazoa; phylum Chordata; class Mammalia; order Carnivora; family Eupleridae; genus Cryptoprocta; species Cryptoprocta ferox. Next base: position 38,566,091 of record CM053560.1, read on the forward strand.
GTCTTGCGAGCCCCTGGCACCTCAGGCATGTGATACTCTGATAATAATAATGATTCTAATTATTATTAATAATAATTCTAATTGTCTGTACAATTCTAATAATTCTAATTGTGCAAATTATGAATCAGGAGAAATTCTCATTTAGAAAAATTTTAGCCACACACCCTGAAGCTTAAGCAAGGAGTCTAATATATTTTCTTCGCTTCCAATAAATTATTCCATTTTGTAAGTTTCTCCAAAGTACTGAGCTATTTTCATCATGTTAAATAATATATTCTGAGGCACAGAGGCAAAAATTCTTACAGCTCGCATATTGGAAATGTCTTCTCAGCAAAGACCAGTCATGAATACAAGTGAAGCATTCTAGGAAAACGTACTCAGGGCCCTGCAACATGCCAGACCATTGGCCTACTGGCACCACATTGTTTTTGGCACAGGGCCTAGGAGTATGTTATGGAGGTCATGGATGTTCTTCAAGGGGTTAGCCTCAGAAAGGACAGTAATTGAGAGGTCAATGTTAAACCACCCCAGCTTCCCTTAGCAAAAAATAAGCAATAAAAAGTAAATCAATTTCACAGCATCTGAAATTTCAGAGTCTGACTACGATAAAGAATGATAGAATGTTGGGCGTGAAGGGGTCAAGGATGGCCTCTCTGAGGAGGTGACATGTGATCAGAGATCTGAATGAGGAGAAGGAGCTTATAATTTGAAGGAAGGGGTTAAATTGGGACCCCAGGTACAGAGGAAAACAAGTGCACAGGCCCCCAGGCTGTATTATTTGGGAACTGAAAGATGATGCAAAGAACTGTTAACCTTAAAAATAGCTATTTTGCCAGAAAACATTGGTTTATTCAGGAAGGGCAAAGCATTACAATTCAGGACATGCTATCTAGGGTGAAACCATAGGCAAGTCCAACAAAGGCCAAGAACATTGTTTTATGGATAAGACCAAGGAAGTTGGGAGGGGTTGTTCTGAATGAAAATCCATTAGAGAAAAACAAGAGCTCAGAGTAATGATGGTTTCTCATTGGCTGAGTTGCAGGGGTAATCAACTTCTTCTAGAAGGGTGAATGTACATCTTTTTCTATTGGGGCCTGTAAATGATCATTCTTTCCTGTTGATAGTTCTTCTGTTGGGGTCTGCAATTGGCAATTCTTCCTGTAATTGATATTGAGTGGAATAGCACCTCCTTCTAGCCTGTCAGTTGTTAGTGAGGTTTCCCTTTATTAATTTTTACAGGGACAAAGGGAAAGCATGACATAGATCAGAGTTGAAGAGGGGCAGGGCCCAGATCGTTCAGGGATTCACATGCTAGGATGAAGAATTTGGATTTTGTTCCAAATGCAATGGGAAACTGCTGGAGGGTTTTAGTCTGGGAAGTGACATCACTCGTGCACTCATCCATTCACTTAACAAGTATGTATTGACCATTTACTGCATGCCAGGCCTTGTCCCATCACCACTGGAATTACACTGTGGAACCTAACAAGATTTCTGCCTACACAGACCTTATATTCTAGTTGGGAAGACTTACATACAAATAAATAAATCTGTAATATAATATTAGGTATTTATAATGGTAATGAAGAAACCTAAAGCAAGATATAGTGTAAGAGGGTGATGGAGTAGTTGTGAGGAAAGTCTTTTCCCTGCTGATGGCTCTGAGTGGAGACCTGAAGTGGGGTAGGGAAGGAGCAAGCCATGAAGACACATGAGGAAGAGGTGCCAGGCCTGGGACTGGGAATGTTCCATGTGTTCAAGGAGTAGCTGCAAGGTCAATGTGGCCAGACTGGGGAGAAGGAGGGAAGAGTGGCAGAATCAGATGTGTGTTTTCAAATGATCTCTATGGATGAAGAGTGAAGAATGAGCTAGTGGCAAAGGGGAGACCTGAATGGCAGCATCATTCACCATTGGATGGTGGCATCTGTGATGTGGTAAACTGGCCCATGTTCACCTTTCCTTTTATCATTCTAAATTATTTCGTCATAATTATCAGCAGCAGCAAACACATCTCCCTTGGCAGGGCAGTTCTAATCATCTCAGTTTTTATAATCTGTTCAGTTATTTTTGTTGATTCTTTCTAGATTTGCTGGGTCAGTCCTGACACATAATAACCAATATCTTAGCTAGACACCTATAAATTTTTCAAGCGAGGATACAAAAACTTCTGTTTTATTTTAGTTTTTTCCCTGATTCCTCTTAGCACTCTGTTCAAATTTTGGTTCCTGTTAAGAACAAAGGATACTATCTATAATTTCTACTGAGATGCTTTTAACTCAAAGGATGGATCCTTTTCAGGGTAGTACCTTCACCTGCCCAAGATGAAATGCATTAGGCCTTTTCACCCCACACCTCACCACTGTCTGATACCATCCTATTCTTGACTAAATAAAGCAGAATCCTTGAGCCTTTTCTGACTGCTGTGCCTCAGTTATTTACAGCTGAGATAGGGTTGCCAAATAAAACACTCATATTTCATGGGACATCCTTACACTTAAAAAATTCAAAGTTTACCAGAGATTCAAATATGACTGGATGTCCTGTATTTTTATTTGCTATATCTCCAACCCTAACTGGAGGTGACTTTAGAATTACCCTTGGAGTGGGGGGCACCTGGTGACTCGGTTGAGCATCTGACTCTTGATATTGGCTCAGGTCGTGATCTCATGGTTCATGAGATTGAGCCCCACATCCAGCTCTGTGTTGACAATGTGGAGCCTGCTTGATTCTCTCCCTCTCTCTCTCTCCCTGCCCCTCCCTCACTTATGTTCCCTCTCTCTCAAAAATAAATAAAAATTAAAAAAAAAAAGAATTACCCTTGGAGATACAAAATACATATGGTTAGGCCTCTGCAGATTTATTTCTACGAAGTCAGAATTTCTGAGGGCAGTTCTGAGCCATATGTGTGATTAAGAACCACTGTCCTAAAAATGTGAGCTAGTCCTCACGTCAGCTCTTCTTTATCGAGGACCTCCTGTGTGCCAGACACTGAACTAGGGGCCGGAGATATGACTGTGAATAAAAATAAAAAGGGCAAAGGCCCTTTGCCCTCCTGGTGCTTTCGGTCTGGGGTCAGAGAAAGCAGGGGAGGGTAAAGAGACAGACATTAATGAAATCATCACATAAACAAATACAAAGCCACCCAGGGCTCCTAGTTGTGGAAGATGAGCAGACACTAGCCAGTCTCCTGAACCATGCAGCACCAGGTGGGCTTACACACAGGGCAGGCTGCCTTGCAGGGCCACTTGTAGCCTTCTAAGTCCCAGGCCCTGCCTGCATGTTTCATGGTTTCCCAGGAATGGTGTACAAGCAGTGGTGACTTTGCTCAGACCCTTTGGGCCTCCTTGTGATACCTAGAAATCATCGCTGCTCCTACCTCCGGGCCTTTGCACTATCTGTTCCCTTTGTTTGGCATGCTTTTTCCTCTAATTATCTTCATGAGTCACTCTCTTACCTCCTCGAGTATTGAATATAGGTTACCTTCTCAATGAGGTCTATCTTGACTATTCTATTTAAAATTGCAAATTCATCCCCACCCCGTCCCAGCACTCCTGATCCCTTCATCCTACTCTACTTTGTTTTTCACAGCATTCAACATTTTCTTATATACTATATACTTTATTCATTTATTATATATAATTGATGTACTGTGTTCTCCCACTAAAATATAAACAAATTTTGTTACCTGTTTCATTCATTAATATATCCTAAATGCCTATGAATTTTTTTTAATGTTTATTTTTGAGAGAGTGAGAGAGCGCCCTCGAGAGTGCAGGGGAGGGGCGGGGGGGGGGGAGACACAGAATTCCAAGCAGGCTCCAAGCTCCAAGCTGTGAGCACAGAGTCCCATGTGGGGCTTGAACTCAAACTGTGAGATCATGACCTGAGCCAAAGTCAGACACTTAACCGACTGAGCCACCCAGGTGCTCCCCAAATGCCTATAAGAAAGCCTAACATGTAATAGATGAACGAATGCTGACAGTTAAAGGATAAAATCAATTCTGCTCTATAAAGAATTAGACAAATCTAAAATGTTTTGTCCATTGAGGTTCTTCCACAGCCCTAAAGCAACAGATTACCTAGCCATAGTCTGCTCTTCTCACCACCCTCCCAAATCAGTGACCTCAAAGCTTTGGAGAAATGACTAGTATTTCTTGCTTATAAAAGGGCCAGAGACCACTGTCTGGGATAGTCTGAAATAAGGACCTGCTGTATGGCAAGGGAAAAACCAAGCTCCTGAGAACTGTTGTCATGGTGATCCCAGGTAGTCTCCTCTAAGGGAGAGAAATATCAGCAAGATTGCTGGTGAAGTTTCCAGGCCATCTGGATAAACATCAGGCAGAAGGCAGACATTTACCCAGGGGACTGGGGGTGATTCTCAGGTTTTGTTCTCAAGAGGAGGGGAGGAGAGGAAAAGGAATGATAGTGGGCTCACCATCCATTAGAAGCCCCTGGGGGATTGTGCATGATGGTAATCTTAACAGCTTGCTTGGTAGAACTAGCAAAAACTTTCTCTTTTATTGCCCTACTTTGTTACACTTTTCACCAAAAATGAGTAAAAGTATTGATTCTTATGGGAAATGTAAAGCTCAGAAGTCATTGTATGTAAGGATCCAGACTAAGCTTTCTTTGTCTCACTGAAGGAGGGAACATGAAAAGCAATGGTCAAGGAGGAATGGATGATGTCCAGATTTGTTGATATTGGTGGGCCACATTAGAGAGTTATATACATGAAATCTGTGACCTAGGAAAACTCCCCTGAGAGAATGTATCAGAAATTAAAAACCATGACTTCCAGAATGTTTGCCACATTGAAAGAGAAAAACCAACCTATGTGCTGTTGCTAAGAAATTGCTTTGTCATTTTTTTAAAGTAGCTAGGTTAAGATAGATAGGTATGTAAAGCACTGATTAATTGGGCCATAACAGTAATTAGCCTTCTCCTTCAGGTGGCCTGCCTTTTCAGCATAGCCCTGGAAACAGACTATTTTTGTGCTAATGAGATAAATGTGTTTCTCCAGCAACAAGAATACATCTCCCCTAATGGAATTTTGTTTTATTTCTTCTCTCTGTGTCCATCTGTCTGTCCGTGTGTGTGTGTGCCTCTCTGGCTCTTACTCGCTTTGTGGGACGACAGAACCATCTGCTGCAGAATCCCAGGGGAAATGCAGCATCTCGGAGGATGAGCTGATCACTGCCATTAAAGAAGCTAAGGGGTTATCCTATGAAACAGCGGAGAGCCCACGGCCGGTAGGCCAGGTGGCCAGCAGGCCCGAGGCCAAGGCCAGGTCCGGGCTGCCGGCCATCCCCAGCCCCCTAGACCACGAGGCCAGCAGCGCCGAATCCGGGGACTCGGAGATCGAGCTGGTGTCTGAGGACCCGCTGGCCGCCGAGGACGCGCTGCCCTCGGGCTACGTGACCTTCGGGCACGTGGGCGGCCCGCCGCCATCGCCCGCCTCGCCGTCCATCCAGTACAGCATCCTGAGGGAGGAGCGCGAGGCCGAGCTGGACAGCGAGCTCATCATAGAGTCGTGCGACGCGTCCTCCGCCTCGGAGGAGAGCCCCAAGCGGGAGCAGGACTCGCCCCCGATGAAGCCCGGCGCTCTGGACGCCATCCGGGAGGAGCCCGGCGCCCGGGCCGAGGAGGGTGCACCCGGCCCCTTCCCCAAGTTCACCCCGGCCGCCAGGCAGACCGGCCCCGAGCTACCCTCTGGGGACGCGGCCCCGGCGCCAGACGGGCCTGCGGCGCAGCAGCGCCAACCTGCGGAAGCTGCGAGCTCCCGCCCAAGCCCGGCGGCCGCCAAGGGCCCTGAGCCGCGGGGTCCCAGCGTCGCTCCCCCTCTGCTGTTCTTCAGTAAGCAACAAGGTAAAGTGACCGCTTTCCTCATTGAAGCGACTTGTCTACACAGCAGTATTCTTCCCCTGAGTGCTCTCAGGTACTCAGCACGGGGAAGGTACTCAGTCTGGCGTGGCTGGTCGACCAGTTGACCAGAGAACATCCAGGGGAGGAGGGAGAGGAGATGATGGGGAGAGTGGGCTTCGCAGCTGGGAGGCACGTGCTCCAGGGGGCAGCGCTGCCTGGCTCAACCCCTGAGGCCCCAGTGATAAGCACTTTTGTGTAAGCGCCTAAGCGCCTAGATCTCCTGAATGGAGGGAATGTGTCCTTGCTTTCATCCCAGGGTTGGATTTCCTTCCTCATTTGGGAAGGGGTGGGTTTTTTTTGTGATTGTCAAGGCTCATTTCCAATCTCCCACCTCTCAGTGATGGAGAGTGTCTCTATCAACCCACCATCAGCACATCCATTCACACCCCAAATTTGTTTCTTAAATGGCCCCTGGCGGATCTCAGCTCTTACCCAGGGAACAAGGCATTTGAACCTTGATTAAGGTTTTTATGTCCCAGCTAGTCAGGAAAGACAGACCAAAGTTAATTCTGAAATTTCTCTTCTTCTTCAAACAAGACCTAAGTTGATTTTTAAAGTCACTTATAATTTATAATGATTTTAATTTGGCCGTTATAATTTTCCTGTGAGAAATCCTGAGTTGAAGTCTTCAAATGGGCGAGAAATGGAAGTCGTTTTATCTTACAGACATTGTACGTGAAGAGCGTGTAGCACTCTCCTTCCCAAATCATCTACTACACCTGACTGCAGTTGTCTTATAGAATTCGGGAAAGGAATCAAGGGGGTCAGTGAATAAATTAGGCCCTGTGCTGTCTAGTTCACGGGCTACATTGAGGGAAGGGAGGGAACCTCTCTCCAGCTCCAAAGTGGAGAACACCTAGGTAGAACTTAAAAGCACAGCTTTATTCAAAGTCCCCTCCCACCCATCTCCTCCGCTTGTTGTTTCTTTAGGAGTATTTTGCCTTCTGGGGGTAAATGATTTTAAGAGTACACCCTCCTTCCTGTGTATATGCTAACTTCAGTGATCTTGGTATCGATTAAAGTGCTTCATATACAAATAGAGAGCAAAATCTTTCCCATTATAGTTTGAAAGCTAGCTTCTAAATTCTTTAAAATAACACATTGGAACAGGGAAATCTAGAGGGATGTAATAAAAAGATAACCCTGCTGCATGTTTACTGGTGGCTTAGACACATGACATCATGTAGGGGCCGATATAATTGACTTTGGATTTCCCAAATAACTCTTCGCTGAGAGTTTAAAGTGTATTTAGTGTGTGCTATAGTGAGGATATTTGATGACAGATTTAACAGTGGCAGTGTGTGTTTGTTGGGAGAATATTGAAACCAATTTGGATTCTTTTCCTACCACTCTGACCGTGATGGGGACGGACCCTGCAACTTGCAGGGAGCCCCGGGAAATAGCATAAGCACAAACTGTGTTCCATCCCTTTCGGTCCTGAAGCAGTCGAGCTTGAGTCTAGCTGGGCCTGAGTCTCTATCACTGTACTTTAACAGACACTGTACTTTAACAGAACGTGTTTCCATTTTATGCCCTAAATAGCGTCCCTGAAATAGTCACCATGTGTGCAGTGCTGTTCAAATACATATATTCTCAAAAGCAAATTAATTGGGAGGCTAATAAGGAGAAAATGGAATTGTGCGCGCCCATTTCTCTCCCTAATAAATCTGAGAGATAAGTAGGACAGGTGGGACTGACTGAGTGGCCAGACATCTCATTAAGAGCTAAGGCAATGGACAACTGCAGCTGTAATGCAAAGGCTTCTGAGCCAATTCTGGTGTCATTCGAATCTCTGTGCAAGTTGCCCCATATGGCTTGGACCCTCTGCTGCCAAGTTTAGACATTAGAGAGAAGAGAGTGGCAGTCTTTTCAAATGATTAGAGCATGCCAGGGTGAATAACCTCTGGTCTCTGCACCAAGGGGTCCTTTGAAATCTAGTCTCCCGCTGAAATTTACTGCTCAGCTGCATGATCTATGAAGAGAGTCTAAAAGGCCGTTCGGGGCAGCCAAGCACCAGAGGTCTTGGGCGGATGACTCAGTGCTGCCAGCATGTTATTTGAGCTCTGAGGTTCCTCCTCATCTCACCTGCTGCATGAGAGGATCAGTGCTGCCCGGCATCCCACAGCTGTTCTTAATCACTGTCAGCAGACAGAGGATTGTGTGCATGTCAAGCAGGACTCTGTCAGCAGTAAAGTTAGGTCAGCTTCTGTAGTTTCCTGCTCTTGCCCACCGAAGCCTTGGGCAGTATAAATGCATTCAAGTTCAAGTATTCACAGCATGCTCATCTCCCTGGCTTTGGAGCCATGCTGCGGATGCTGAGCTAAGTTGCAGAAAGGTCCAGAAATACTTAGAATGAGGTTTGGCAAATACCTGATGGCATCATAATATGTACCATCAAGGAGTTTCAGGGTTTACTGGTACACAGTAAGGTCTATTTTTGGAGCTTTTCGCCCTTCAGAGGCCTCTAGTGCTATTGCACTGGAGACAAAATGCAGTTCGTCATATTCCAGTTCCCTTCCTCTGTGCATCCCTGAACTTTCGCTGCCCTATAATTCTGCTCTCCCACACCTTCCAGGAAGGTGTTGAGGAACATCAGAATCTGAGAGCATAGATAAGTTTTCACTGCCGCAAGGTTAACCCTGACTGTTAGGAACATCTGAGTGAAAAGCCAATAGAGAGGTTCTCAATAAAACACTAATACCCAATGTGACTCATCAGGATGAGCGTGTGGTATTTACCAAATGTGTAGATTTTTTTAAATCAGTGTTCCTCATGGTTCACCTTCTAGGGAACACATTTTTGGGAATTAGTGGTCTCTAGATACTTACTTCTACTCCCTACATTCTGGTTTCTTTACCTTGCAACTCAAAAGTATGGTGCTTGGACGAGCCATGTGGGTCTTATGTGAGAGCGTGTTAGAAATGTCACTCCATCCCAGACCTACAGGATCAGAATCTGCATTTTGAAAAGATCCCCTTGTAATTTCTAGGCATGGCAGAGCCTGAGAAGCCGTGTTTTAGACTGTGGCACCCAGCTTTCACGTTTCTACCTGTAACCATTCTGATGAAGGTCACCAGTGACACCTTCTTGCCCCTAAAATGGCCTCTTTTGAGTCTCATCTTTTTGTCCTCTGGTAATTTAATATCATACGGCTGGCCAGTCCTGAAAACACTAGAGAGAAAGTAGTGTATGTTCATAATAAGACATTTAAACTGCACAAAATGATGTAAAAAAGTTACTGTCCCCCTACTCCACCATCCTGATCTAATTCTCAGAGATAATCATAGGATTTTGGCTTGATTTTGCCATTCTTGTTCCTTTCAGAAATTTTCTTGAAGTATTCGAACACATACAATTTGTTACTGCCCGAGTGCTATCACATTGTACAGACTACTTTGTAACTTACTTCCTGTAACAGTAAAATCTGGGACAATACCCACTCTCATGAACATTGTTCTCTCCTTCTCAGAACTTTTTCCTCCCTTATCTCCCTGATGTTTCCCCTTCCTGTTCCACTTCTTACTCTCTGACCTCCTTTCCGATCTTTTTTGCCACCTTCCTTCTAGTTCCTCTGTCTTGCCTCTGAGTTCTGTCCCTGTCTTTCTTTGTCCCTCATTTCCTTGCTGTCCCCCACACAGGTTTTCAGCCACTGCCTTAGGTGCCCCACCTTGCAAATCTCTGGCTTTGGGGAATTCTGCTCAGCTCCATGCTCATTTTCCCACTGTTGGCTGGACATCCCATAGACCCTCCAAATGCAATATGTTGATGTTATTTGACAAAATCTGCCCCTTTCCTTCCTCTATGCCCTTCCTGAGCTAATGACAGGATATCATTTGGGCTTCACTTTGGCTTGAACATTCAAATCAGGTCTAGATCTGAATAAAGGCTTTCTAGCCTGAGACAAAGTTAAAAGTACAACCTGAATGTAAACACGTCAGTGGAAGTCTTCTGGTAGTGTTTGGTTATAAAATTATCACCCAAATGATCCAGAATGTTCTTAACATTTGAAAGATGATCAAAATAAAAGCTACGGAATGTAAGAATTCTCTTTGCGGCACTCTTAAGAACGCATCCAGTGACACCAGTTTGAGAAATACCGGGTTAAGCCAATGGTCCTCAAAGTATTGCCTGGCCACCAGGTTTCTCAGAATCTCCCAGAGTACCAGTTAAAAATGCAGGTTCCCACTCTGTGCATACCCCAGAACCACAGAATCAGAATACGTCAGGGCATAAACCTGTCTTCTCAGTGAGTGCGCTAAAGAGCATTCTGGTTGTAAGCAGGTGAGCTGGGCAGCCCAAACCTCTAGGAAAAAAACACCTTGGTGAGCGTGCCCTAGGTATATGTTACTTCTTAATGAGAGAGACTGAGGGGGCCCTCAGCTGTTTCCATCACTTCCCATGCCCTGGGAAGCAGGCCCCTGCACCTTCTCTCTGTAGACACCAGCTGCAGCAGCCTGAGCTTGCAGGTCTCAGCCCTTCTGGCATGGAAAAGCTTCTCTCTTCTTGGGGGCGTGATTTGCAGAAAGGCTACCAGATGGAGGTCTTCTAAATAGACCTAACATTTATGATGTTTATTATTGTTTCTCAATTTTAGGCCAGATATTGCTTCTGTCCTAAAATATTTAAGGAAACCAGAATAAGTTTGACCCATTTACTTTTCTTCTCGTAGTTAAAAAAAAAAAAAAAGCACCATCCTCTAGTCCCATATTTTATTTGCTTTCATAAGTCAGTCTTTCAAGATTCTTGGAAAAGTCTCTACCTTTCACAGTGCAGATTTCAGAATCATTCTGAGGACTTAGGCCCCTTCCATTTTAGCTGCTCCCCCCGAGCCAGCTTTCAACAAGATGGATCAGTAACTTCTGGATAGTTTGGCTTCTGTGAGGACGAATGCGATATAATACTTAGATGGAGATGCTGAGCCTTCCATCTTAGACTATTCAAAACAATTAAGCTACTTTTGTGAGACTTTGCCCAGTGATAGAAGGTGCTGTCCTGGCATAGGCATCCCAAATGAGACTGCCAGTACGCTGCTCACCTCACCAGCTTGACCTTCTGAAGTAGTTACAAGGTTAGCATTGGCCCAGATTGCATATTGATCTATGTTTTTTAAATGGTGACTTCAAAACCCTGGGGAGATTTTCTTCTCAGGCTTGAATAGAATTGTATCACCTCTTGGTGGCCCCACAGCTTATTATTTCCAGGGACAGATATTCTTGATACTTCAATAGGGTGTGTATGATAAAGATCTGATATGGTTATTACACCTCTGTAATAGTTCAGTGCCATTTTTGGGGATACAGTTAACCCCAACTCCCTAGTAAATTTTGCCTGGGCACAGAGTGAAGCATAGATTAGCTCCTAAGATGGATTCAGGTCAACCTTGAATTTGCCTGTAGAGACAGAGTTCACAGATGGCAAACATTATGGTGCCTCTAAGAAATAATGACCTTGTTAGATGGTGATTCTGATTCATGACCCAGCTCTTTAACCCCTCACCTAAATCATCCTTTGTTGCTGATGCAGTCATGCAGCTTGGAGGATGTAATTCACACACTTCTAATTCTCAGAGCCAAGACTGGCTCCAGGGGATTCCTCACCCCTTTTAAATGTTAACATCACCTTCAGCTAAAGCCTGGGGGGGATACTCACAGATATAGTCTCTGCACTTCTGGATTCTCTCTTCGCAACCCCCCAAAAACACTATAATACAGAATGAAATAAATTTTACCAAAATGCAAGACCTTACCAATTCATTTATCCTTCTTTTGAGTCAACCAATAAAGTATACTACATGCCTGATGCTATCCATATAATGGTGACTGAGGCAGACATGAATCCACCCTTTGTGGGGCTTACACTGGTGGGGAGGAGGGGTTTCAATGAAAAAGGAAATCAATAGAGTAATGTGTGAGAGAGTGAGAGAGTTCCCTGGTGGTAGTGACACTTAGATAGGAAGGTCAGAGAAGGAGGAAACTGCATAGTCAGCTATTGCAAGAGACGATTCAAGAGGGGCGCGCCTGGGTGACTCAGTTGGTTAAGTGTCTAACTCTTGATTTTGACTCAGATCATGATCTCATGGTTGTGAGATCCAGCCCCGCATTAGTCTCTGAGCTGACAGTGCAGAGCCTCCTTGGAATTCTCTCTCTTCGTCTCTCTCTGCCCCTCCCCTGCTCACATGTGCTTGCTCACTCTCTCAAAATAAACATTTAAAAAAAAGAGAGAAATAACTAAAGAAAATTCCAAATAATAGAAAATACCAAGCCCAGAGGCAAGAAAGTCCTGGGGTCATTCTAGAAACTGAAAACAAGGTCTGCATATTTAGAGTGTGGTAGGCAAAGGGGACAGTGGCAAGAAAGGAGATTGGAAGGTTGGCAGTACCCTTTCATACCCAGACCAAGGTGCAGAGTTTGGTCTTTATACCAAACATTGCAGGAAGCCACCAAAAGATTTTGAACCTTGGAAGTAACATGACCTGCTTTCCATTTTTTTGAGGTCACATTGGCTGCTATAGGGGGAAAGGATTGGAGGAGGACAAGTATGGAAGCAGGAAGGCTGATTAGGAACGTATTGTAGTAGAGGGGACATGGGATGATGGTGACTGGGAGAGAGTGGCAGCAATGCAGATAGAGAGGAATGGATGGATTTGAGGTGGATTTTAGAGACTGACTTCATGGGACTTACTGATGCATTGGATGGGTGATTGCAGTGATCTTATTCCCAACACCTCTCAGTTCTGTTTCGGTTTTCAGTCACCATAATGATTACGAGTAGATGCAAAAATATTTACAAGGGGAAAAATACCCTAAACTTTGATGCTATCTCATTAGTCATTGAATCTGTGTTTTTGTGTCTGCTGTTAGAAACCACCATTTGGCTGATAATGGCACTGAAATACTCTCACAGTCTGACCTGTATATCTAGTATATTTCTGTGGCCAAGTAGCTGAGGGTCTAATGGTCATCAGTGTGTTTAGATGACAGTGATGTTTGGTTGGCTGAGACTGGAGCTAGAGTGAGGGTCAAATATGGTACCTGTGGAGATTAAATAAGGCATGTAGTAAAGGGGGGCAGGGATTGTGGACAGGCAAGTCAGTTATTTAAATAGAATTGGATAAGGGTCACCTGGGCACCTTGGTTGAGCATCTGACTCTTGATTTCAGCTCAAGTCATGATCCCAGGGTCGTAGGATCAAGCCCTGCTTCAGGCTCAGTGCTGAGTGTGGAGCCTGCTTAGGATTCTCTCTCTCTCTCTCTCTCTCTCTCTCTCTCTCTGCCCCTCTTCCCTGCTCATGAACTCTCTCTCCCTCTCTCTCTCTCTCTCTCTCAAATAAAAAAAATAGAATTAGATATAAGTTTGAGTAGAGACTGGAACTCACAAAAGCTTCAGAAATCCTAAAGTGCAGTCCCAAATATGAATAAAAATTATACTAACAAGCAAAGAAAAGACAGCAGCCTGCCAGAGAGCAGAGGTTACAGTCAGAGAAAAGGTAGCTTTAAGGCAAACACTCAAATTGGGTCTGAAGGAGGGATAAGCACACCATTGGGTCTAGTTACCTCAGCCCAGGGCTACAGCTGAACATGGGCTTTATCTGTGATTACTCGGTGCTTCTGAGTCTGTACTCTCTGTAATAGTCCTTCTGAGTTTTAAATGACGTAAGCCTGACGCCGTAGTCCTCTTCTGCCAGGTGAAGTATTAATCCAGTAATTTTTTCTCTCCTTGTGGAAATTTGGGACAGTTGGTGGGGAGAGAGGATTAGGGCCTCAGTGGAACCCTTTGCTTCTTGTAGACAGTGTTTCTCAACTGCTCTACAGTGGTGTTGGTAGGCCATTTATGTCAGAAACTGTTTGTTAAAATACAGATTCCTAGGCTCACCCCACAATCTCCTAGGGAGGGGCTGAGGAATCTGCTTCATTAAGTAGCTTCCAGTGAATCCTAGGCACACCAGAATTTAAGAATTCTGAGGGAATTTTGAGGGATTATGAGGCAGAACTTTCAGAACACTCAGAGTAATCTTTGGCAATTTTTTTCCTGAAGTGCCCCAACTTCTTCAGGGCCTGAGCCAGAATCCTCAAAGTTGGCTTTTCTGTTAGGGTTTAGATATTAATTAAAATGGTTCATGTATGGAGTTTAGAATGAAATTTGTACTGTTAACTCTGAGACTTCCACCTCCTCATGGGAGAAGAGAGGGGAGGTCATTTGAGTCTTACCAGCTCACTCTGGAGGGTGCTTCTTAACATCTCCCCACCTCATAAAGCCTCCGGAACAAAGACCTCAGAAGGACATGGTGGGAACACAGACAGCTAACCATTCACATTCCCAGTAGTTTAGGGCCTCCTGAGTCAGAAGAGTCCTCCAGGTGGCCTTTGTTTATAGCTTGGAAAATTCATGGAAGAGAAAAAAAGCCTGAGGGTGGAGTTGAGCTGTACACTACCAGGCACAAGTGAGGACTTACAAGCTTGATCTCATACAAGGTAAAAGATTTCACTGCTGCTAATAATTCGGTACAAAGCTGCATATTCTGGTAAACACAGCATTCTGGCTTAAGTCTTCCCTTCTGGCAGTTATTTTCTTACAATTCTTGGCCAAGCACTGAAAACATGGGGGATTTTTCTACACACAAATCAGTTGCAAAAGCAGATTATGTGTTCCCAAACTAATTCTTTTACTTCTAAACTCACTTTTTTTTTTACCAGCCCCTAACATCTCAAGGAGATTTGATTCTATACCTAAAAATGCAGAGGAAATCAAGTAAAGCAGAAGAGTGGTTTTCATATTGATTATCTCATCAGAGTGTTAATGTCTGTTGCCATCCAGTGGTTGTGATGAAAATATCCAACCTTTACTTTTTTTTTTTACATTTATTTATTTTTGAGAGACAGAGAGAGACAGAGCGTGAACAGGGGAGGAGCAGAGAGAGAAAGAGACACAGAATCTGAAGCAGGCTCCAGGCTCTGAGCTAGTGGTCTGCACAGAGCCCGACACGGAGCTCAAACCCACGAACCGTGAGACCATGACCTGAGCCAAAGTCGGACGCTCAACTGACTGAGCCACCCAGGTGTCCCTCAAACTTTACTTTTTAACCTCATCTCAAACTGTCAGCATTTGAAATTTATAGATCTCTTGGGATATGCTGTAAGAAAATATGTCTTTGATTTTAAAGTGTCCACTAAATGGCTAAATAGCTGGACCATTTATGTGGTGTTTGATCAGTTAAGTCATTATCCATATTTTTTTTTTGGAGCAAACACAAGGACAGAGTTTCAAAGATATTCCTAAATGGGTGACTTAGTTTTTATCAGAATTAATTTTAAGCTATACTATTTGGCCTGTACCAAAACAAAATATAACACCACATAGAATTTATGAACCACAGTTTCCTACTCATTGGAGTTTTTGGATCAATGCTCTCATTTTAAATTGAAGTAAAAAACTGAGGTATAGTCAATATTCCAAATGATTTTTCAGGGGTAGGAGAACCAGGATTTGAAATAAGATCTGACTGACTCTCATCTAGTGCCCTTTTCCAACTAAATGATTTCCAAGTAGTTGAGTTGTTTTTAAGAAAGTCTAAAAGTTTCTCTATGCCAAGTTATTTTAGAATTTGAAGATGTAAGATTTAATATCATAAATGTGTATTGATGTAAATAGGACTTTTATAACAGTACACAATATGTGTAGCTGGGTCAAGTGTTAGCATTATCAGTCAGCTGGAAATTCAGTCCAGTACCCTGGAAAGGATTTATTTTTCTTTAATTTTAGGCTAGCCAACTGATGATGAATCAGTTTCACATAAAGTCATAGTTTTCTCCAATGTTGGAAATAATAAAATCATAAGTAATTTGATTCTAGATAATTTTGATATGGGTAAAATGGCCTCATTGTCAATTTGTCCCTTTTGTTTTCTTACTCTACCCTTTGTTGGAGTCCACATTTTTAGGCCCTCTTTTATTCCTTTGAACAGAATGTTGAAATTTGGGGTAGATTTTTTATATTCTGCAAAGATGTGCTCTAATTCTAAAGCCAAATATCTTGGCTTTGACTTTGATTTCTAAAGCCTCTCATGGTTCACATTCTCATTCCTGTGGATACCACACCTTTCCCTCAGATCCCATTAGTGTGGCTGAGAACACAAGAGGACTCCTTGATTGGGAAGTCCCCGAGCCAAACCCTAGAGGCTGAGGGCAAAATCTTCGTGAAGAGACCCTTTTCGGATTTCAGCATTACTGTTCATGGGTCACATCTGGACTGTTATGCCTCTAGGATGAGATACAGACCATTCATTTGAATTGTAAGTTTTATACCTCCAACTGTATATAATGTTTCCCCTTATAATTTATATGATGACTGTTTTGTGATAGGTAAAGACAGATAATTTTCCACCATGTTAATACTTGCTCTTCCATAGTACAGTCGTTGCTGGGAAGTGGCTTCTCAGCTCGGCATTGCATTTCCCAGGCTTCCTTGCATCTAGGTGAAGCTATGACACTCATTCTTATAAATAGAATGTGAGTGGAAGTGAGCTGGGTCCTATCTGGGGCAATGTTGAAGACACAGTTGTACCTTGTCCTCCTTCAGAGCTCTACAGATAAAGAACTGAGGCCCCAGAATGGCCAACTGGAGGAAAGCTGCTTGCTAATGCACACCATGTTGATCGATTACGTTAGCTCAAAATAAATTTCTCCCATGGTAAGCCACTGAAATGTTGGGGTTGTTACTGTAGCTAGCCTCATCCTGACTGATATGATAACATGTAACATGAGGTTGAGAAAAGCCTACAGTTAGAACACATGTTGGAACACGTGTCCCATAGCTGCACAATTTTATGTCTTGCTTCTCATTTTCAATACCTACTTTGCACTCTCCTTTGCTGATGCTAGTCAGTCCTGCCAGAATTACTGGTAGCATAATTCTGAACCTGTTTGAAAAACACAATCATGTCTTCAAGACATTGTGTTGCAACTTAGCGAAATATTGTCATAAAAATGGAAGAGATCTTTAATAACCACAGGGTAAGTAGCCAGTGACCTCTGGAGTTCTGCAAAGTAAGAAGTAGCCCTTGTGGTGACCATCAGGTTCACCAGAGCAAAAGCATGTGAAGTTTTTATGAATTAAACTGCTGGGAGAACTAGAAAAGTCTCTCTGCCTAGGGCTAGCCCCAGGCAAAAGTAGGACATAGACACAGAATCTTGGGGTCCTCTGCCTCCCACCACTCTTGCATCCTTCACCTCAACACTGTCCTTCAGCTACTTAAAGGCTCCCAGTGCTCCTGAGCTCTCCTTGCCTCCCTTGCAAAACACGCATCCCCTATATTCTGTCTCCTCAGAGTCCTTCATGCTTCCCATTTCTTAGGGTGTTCTATACAGGTTTAGCTTGATAAACCAATTCTTTTTCATGTGTTAGTGAGCTAATGTATGATTCCTCCTATGCAACAGATCTCCAGAAGGCTCTGAAGGAAGGAGCCACCTTAGGTTAAGTCTAGTCCACTGTTTTAGGGAGTAGTTGCCTCAGTCTAAGACTCCATTCCCAGCAATATGTGTTCTGAAACACAAACATATTAGAATCTGAAATAAACTAGAATGCCCTTTCTAAATTTGCACTGAACATGTACCAGGAGAACTCCATCCTAATGTGGAGATCAGTTCGTTGTTGCCTGGTATAGAATTAGAGCAAGAAGAGTGAATGGCTTCATCGGAAATTTCCCACCTCACTCTGGAAACCTGTGAACTGTTCTCTAAGGACTGGGATCCTCAACTAGGATCAGAGCAGGATCCCTGAGCCGGGCCTGAGGTCCTTCCCTCTCCAGTGGCCCCTAGTCTGGATTCCCCATCTCTGGATTCTCTATGATTTTGATTGTATGTCTTTCTCTTCACTGGGACAAGGACTGAGGGGCTGGCTGGGTTTGGATCCTATTCCATCACTTACTACGAGCTATGTAATTTTGGGCAGTTTAATTTGTCTGCACTTCAATTTTTTCGCCTATTCAAAAGGGGAGAATAGTATGTGCATCACAGGATTCTTGTGAGGGTTAATTGAGATCATTTAGATTAAGTAATTACACTTTCATTTTATTACTATTTAAATATTTATGTTAATAATAATTATACAATGAGATAGGACTTTGGAAGAATCTAGTCCAGTTACTCGATTAATGCAGGAATTCTTTCTACAACATCTTCCTTCATAAAATTTTAATTAATAAGTTTATAGGTTTTCTTCATATGTCACAGTTTGATTGGCTACTTTCCAGTGATTATAGGAAGTTGACTTGATCTCACTAATAAGCTCCTTCCCAAGCATATTGTGGGACAGGTTGCTTCTGGGAAGGCTTTTTAAAGCCAGCTGGCCCAATTTATCTTCTGTTGAGTGTTGATATTTTTACCCAAAATATATATTCTTGGGTCCCACCCTAAATATCCCAGGGTATAATCTTTGGGTATAACACCCATATGTCAGAATTTTTTGGAATCCCCCAGAGTAATCTAAAATGTCTGTGTAAGGTTTGAAGCCACTGCGTTAACCCCAACTGTGGTATGTAGTTCCCTGAATCTTCAGTCCCATTTGTTTTTTCTCCCCAGGCTCTGGCTTTTATAATTTTTTGACTCTGTCAAGCCATGTTGGAGTAACAACTCCCCAAATCTCAATGGCTTAGCTCAACAAATATTTATTTCTAGCTCCTACAAAATCTGATGCTGGTTGGGGGTGCTTTTCTTTGTCCAGCTATAAAGGGATCCAAGCTCCTTCTCTCCTATGCCACTGAATATCGACACATGGTTTCCCAGGTTGCCATGCCAGGAGAAGAAGGAGCTAGAGTGGCACGCTAGTTCTTCAGAGCCTCCTCCTGGAAGTGACACATGTCACTTTTGCTTATGGTCCATTGGCCAGAATTAGTAACATGATTCTCCACTGATGCACAGGATACACTCGAAATTCAGTGAGCATTAAGTCCTTATCACAGACCTCTTGCACAATTGTCTCTTGTGTTAGAACTTTATAGCACTTATCATTACCTACTATATTATATGTGCATTTTATTAGTTGTTAATTGCTTGTTGCTACCATGTAGATTTTAAGTTCTTTAACATCACACACTTTGATTTGCTGCTGTGTCTCCAGTGACTGCAATGGTGCCTGGTAAGTAGTAGGGACACAACAAACATTTGATGAATAAATGAATAGTGACACCAGACCCATAGGTGAAGACACTGAAGTATATTGTGGGATTTTGTTGTATGTCAAGTGTGTTTTACAGCTGTGCTCTTTCCCAAGACCTCATTTAAATGTTATTGAGTCCAGTGAAAGGTTAAAGAATAATAGGCCAATTAAGAAGAGAATATTGTGTGTGGATCCCCTACTGTTACTCATGAAGAACATTTACCTCTTGGCTGTGCACTCCTGGAGCGATCAGCCCAGGAAAGGGCAAATGGAGTCAGCAGAGAAAGATGCTTTTCTGAGGTTCAGCTGACATAGCCAATAATAGATTTGAGTTGACAAAGCAGAAGGTGATGACAAACCCAGGAACTGTAGGCCTGGGTTCAGCCTTTCTTTGCTGAGCCTATGGCATTTGTACAAGTCTAGTCTATTGAAACTTTATAACCCCTATAAAATGGGAAAACGTTCTGCAGTGAATGCTTCTTTTAATTTTCAACGCAGCAGA
Organism: Cryptoprocta ferox; assembly: GCA_028646485.1. Taxonomy (NCBI): domain Eukaryota; kingdom Metazoa; phylum Chordata; class Mammalia; order Carnivora; family Eupleridae; genus Cryptoprocta; species Cryptoprocta ferox. Next base: position 38,585,666 of record CM053560.1, read on the forward strand.
ACCGAATTCAAAAACAAGACTTGTTACTAAGGTTGGTGTGGAGATAGGCAGTATTATGTGGTGACTAAAACATGAGCTCTGGAATAAGACAGATATGGGTTTGAACCCCAGTCCACCAGTTGCTGACCTAAAATTTCCCAAGCCTCATCTGTAAAATGTGGCCAGTAATTCCTACTCTTTGACCTGGAATGAGATTTAAATTGAATTCATTAAATGATGTTTTGAGGGGCTTAGGTCAGTAGAAGACCTGGCAGATTGTAAATGGCAGCAATTATTATCACATTCCATGGTTGGATCATGTTTTGTGTACTAGATAAGGCTGTACATCCTGGCTAGAGTAAGTAATGGGAGTTGCCAAGGATACGAGAAAATGTGAGGCAATGGGGATGGGCTCCCCTCAATGAATCAGCCCCCTTGCCTTAGAGGCTGGCAGCAGTATGGCAAGCCTCTATAGCACAGTGGTGGCAGCCCATCTTCCTTCTGCACACTCAGCATTACTGTTCCCCAGGATGGGGAGGATCTGAGTGGGCTGTGTGATCACCATCCGATGCTCACCTGTCACAGCCCTATCTCAGGGACATTATTCCCCTCATCAACATTAAGCTCAAGCCCCCAACACTGGTCCTGTCAGACTAGCAGGATGGATTCCTTCCAACACAGAAGAATGACCAGGGTGGTAGCAGCTTTAGCAGAACCATTAAGGCTACTTTTCTTTAAAAGGAACTGAATTCATGGCAAGCTTAGAATTGCAGATTCTTCTATCCCAATTCCCAAAGCGTAACTCTACACACAAAGAAGATTCATCCTTATGATTTATTTTTATGGAAAGCTACTTTCTGAACAATCAGATTCTTTAGGAATATTTGAAATACTGTTTGGGGAGAAGGTTTAGCTGTATTGTCACAATGATAAACATGGAATAACCTCTTTAAAATGGATAGACATATCCTTGAGGGTGTGTTTCTTACATAAAATGCTTCAAATGACTGCCATTTCTCTCAAAAATCTCTTCCATTTTTTTTATATGCTTTCAGTAATCCTAAGTAGGAAGGAAGCTGTGCCTTCACTTCAGGGCAGTCTCTTGTCTGCTTGGTCCCATATAGGCAGGTGGACTGGCACCGGGCAGATGGAATTTACACAGAATTTTTATCTCCATCTCTGGAGTTTTCTTGTAATATCTTGCTTATTTAGTGCATTTTGCCTCATCTTTCTTTCCACCATTTTCATACTTTAAAAAATAATTATGTATTAACTCCAAAAATCCATACAGGGTATTTCATAGGCATCAACAATGACTTGTCATCCATAACCCAGTATATATTTTAATTATCCTTTAGAGAAGACAGGGTTATGGTCAGCTCTTCAAACACTTAACTCTTATCTATGATTTGGAAATGAATATTCATGGTTCTTTTTAAGAAGATATTTAAAATAGATTATTATAGAAAGTTGCATACAGATTGGAGAAAATACTATTATGAACTCCACATTTAACAGTCATTACTATTTTTACACATTTGTTTCATTTACTTTTGAGGGGGGCATTTTAAAATTAAGCTACAGCCATCAAGATATTTTACCTCTGTATACTTTAGTGTATATCTCTAAAAACAGGAACATTTACTTACATAACCATGGGACCATTATTACATTATTACATCTAATAAAACAAATACCTTCCATCATCGAATGCCCAGTTCATATTCAAATTCATATTCAAATTCTCTCAAGATTCCTCTAGGTTTTTTTTTTCAGGTGGTCACTTTTTTTTTTAAGATTTTATTTTTTAAGTCATCTCTACCCCCAGGATGAGGCTCGAACCCATGACCCCAAGATCAAGAGCTCTCTACTGACTGAGCCAGCCAGGCACTCCTTCTTTTGATCACTTTTTAATTCGCCAATGAGCAAATATCTCTCAGCTTTTATTTTTCCACATATTTTTCCTACATTGGCTGTAATAACATGGAACAATGGACAGTTCCTTTGGTTTGTATGTTATATGATGATCAGATATATTTCCTTTTTTCCCAATATTTTATTATAAAAATTTTCAAACATGTGGAATAGTTGAAAGAGTTCTTCAGTGCACCCCTGTTTACATGGTTCTATTTTTAATTCTTTCTCTGACTTACGGAGGTGACCGAGACTGGACAGTCTCCATACCTCAGGTTCAATGAGACTGTGAATGTTCTATGGCTTCTTTTTAGGAAGCCTTAAATAATATTTGCAAAGCAGACAGATAGTGTGCTTATTGCTTTGCACGGTTTATAAATCTTGAGAGTATCTTCTTCTCCAACTGGCAGCCTGCAAATATTATTAAGCCTGACTTTCAGTTGACAGTATTTTTCTGGGGTATCCCCGGAGAGCCAGGTGCTACACTGTGACAGTGGCATCACCATTGTGAGTTAAGTGAGAAAATGACAAGCCACCCTAATACTGAAGCAATTGGAACAAGCAGTGTGTTTACACCTTATGCAATGTGAGTTGTATTTCAACATTATCCAAAAATATCATGCAAAGGTACTTGGAAAAGAGAAAAACAAATCTGGTTTCTAAAGCGTCTGTCTGAGGGTTGCTTCTGTTGCTATGGAGATCAGAGAAGCAGATTTTCATGGCTTTACCACACTGAGCTTGTTTTTGAACAGATTCATGAGACTGGGCTTTTTTTCTCTCTCTCTCTCTCCTATTCTGGGTGGTTTTGTTAGACGTAACCTTGCCTGAATAATTTTAACATCTTGCTTGTGTGAAAGCACATTAAATGCTAATGCTTGGAGTTGTTTTTAGCAGAATGATTTAACAGTACAGGATTCGTTTTTCATTTGAATGTTTTAAAATAGACTGACTCTCCTAATCAGCATTAACATAGAGCTCAGCTTGGAGCATAAGGAAATGTTAGTTTAATATTTTAGTGCCATCTGCTGTAAGTTTCATGGCATTCTACCCCATCTGGCTTATTTGCAGCAATCCCCACCACCACATCCCGCCACCACTTTCATTTTTAGTCTTAGTAGAATGCAGCAAATCTCCTTCCAAATGTTTTATACTGATTGGTCCTGTTTCTTCCCACTGGTCACTGGATGAGGCTTTTGTCAGCGAAATATATTCCCTTGGCTCTAGGTGTCCATTGCCTGACGACTTCTGCTTCAGCCTAGTGGCTGTGCGCATGCGCGCGTGATACTTATCAAGCAGTTAACACATTCCTAGACCTCTCTGCTTTATCATAAATGAAAGTCTGACTCTTCGTGAGTGAATATTTGTAAATTCAGCAACATTACTAAGTAAATAATTATGGAGAACTATCATGTGCCAGGCTCTTTTCTAGACAGAGTGAGTGGTGAGGGGAGAGTGGAGAACAAAGCAGACGCCCTGCTCCCAAGGAGTTCTGTTACAGGGGAGACTAACAGTATCCAAGTGAACACATATATCACAGTATCATGCAGTGGTAAGGGCTGTGAATTAAAAAATAAAGGAGGCAAAGCTACTTTAAATAGGATGGTTAAAGATGGATGATGGGATTAAAATATTGCACTGGACATCTCTAATGTATCACGTTGCTAACAAGGACAACAGATGTGTTCTCTAACCCTGTGCCTTGAGGCTCTTATTAAAGACAGATACTTATTGTTAGTTAGTTACTTTTGAACATTAACCAGCAACATTGCACAGATGAAAAACAAATCTATTCTTTGAAAGCTGTCAGATTCTGCTATTCTGATGGAACTAGGTGGACCTTGGACTTGACTCAGGTTGACAGTTCTTTAATTCAGCATAGGGTTATAGCTTATGTGTGTTGTCTAGTTCTTTGCTGGGGGATTCCATGGAGGAGCACTGGAGGATTTTAAGCCATAGCGTGCTCTCCACCAGTTGCTTTTCACTGAATGCTTCAGCAACTCTCAGTCTATCCAGGGGATAGAATAAATGCATATGGAACATTTAAGTAAAAATACTAGGCACAGTTACAATTAACTGTCTCTAAAAATGCTAACAATCTTAAGTGCAGTCATGTTGGACTTCAGAGAAGGGAGAAGTGTTAAAATGTCCCGTGCATTTCTCTTTACCTACTCTCTTTAAATGTCAGTTTGAGCTACGCATTGAGCCCCATGGAAATTACTAATATTTCTATAATTAGAAACAAAGGAGATGCTGAGGTAATTAGAACCATGAGCAATCCATTGGATTCCTCTGTGTGTGTGTGTGTGTGTGTGTGTGTGCATGCATGTACATTCACAGGTATTGATACACTCACATGGGCACGTGCTTGTTCATTCATTCATTCATTCATTCAAGAAGTAAGCCTCAGGGCCTTATCGCATGTAAGTGACTGGGCTGTGACTGAGGGAGCTAAGCTGAATAATGCCCACAGGTATTTGTAGGGACAAGAATATAGACAAATTGGTGCAATAAAGTGTTACAGGAGTAATGAAGCTATACTTGTCCTAGCCCTGTCTGTGTTATTGATTTATGCTGCATTGGCTGAGACACTATATGAGTATTCTGACCTTTCTGTGCCTCTTTTCTCATTTCTTAAAAAATCTGGGGCAGAGAGAAGTGGTAGCAGAATGATTCCTATCGCTTTCTTACCTTAAGGAGGAAGGTTGAATTTTTCCAAAGAGGTGAGAATATTTGTTTTAGTTTGCTGAAAAATAAGTCATATAAATAAAATCAGTTTTTTAAAAAAGTTTATTTATTTTGAGAGATTATGGGGAAGGGACGGAGAGAGAGGGAGAGAGTACCAAGCAGGCTCTGTCAGCTCCATCTCACGAACTGTGAGATCATGACCTGAGCCAAAATCAGGAGCTGAATGCTTAGCCAACTGAGCCACCCAGGTGCCCTTAGAATCATTTTTTATGAGCTGGAGTACCATTATCAGATGCTAGAGTGCTAGCACACCAGTGGGAGAGAAGCAAATGGTGAGAATGGTGAGAATGTATTGTCTCCCTGTTTTCCTGTTTATACAATGTATATGGAGTTACTGAGTAACTTTGGAGACTCATTAGTCCTTTGTATTATTAAATGTAAATGCTCACCTCAGTAGAGGCTGATGGCAGGGTAGCTGCAAATTGAGGGTGGTCGGTGCTGTACTCCTTCCTAAGTATGTAGTCTCCCCTGCCGTGTGCCTGGGAAACTGCAGTAGCCTGCATGGAAGCAACAGTAAAACTGAGTTTGGGAAGAGGAGGAGGCTGTTAAGTGTCTTATTTATTTCCTACACTCTAGGGTGCTTTTAATGTGATTTTTCTGGGCATAAAGGAGAGATTTAAGTCCGCCATATTACCCTTACTATATATAAAATTTCCGTCTAGTTGAGTACCACTTTTCAAAGCCAGGAATCTATTTGCTGGGCTAACTAAAAGCTGTAAACACGGCTTTTTGCTGAGTGTTTATATTGATGATCCAGCCCTCTGATTACCCACTTTTCCTCCTTTCCCCCAATCCAACATGTTTGGTTGGCATCAAAATGTTATTTCTATGGTCTCTGGCACAGCCATTGTGAGAGATGGATTTCCCTCCTGATCACAGTGTTGGGGAGAATCAAGGGAGGCAGCAGCAAGTCAAACTCCAGGGCCAACAGAGGCTCTCCCCAGACGGTTTCATTGCCATTTCTGTATCTTCTCTCCTCTCTCAGTAGCTGGCAGCTTGATGATTTCTCCATATTCCTTTACTTCTGTACTGTCTGCACAGGACAATGCTGAATTCAAAACAGAAAAACCAGCAGCCATCACTTCATTCCATTGCAGGGACACCCTGTCATTGCAAACAAGGACTAGTGTGTAGATTCTAGTGACTCCCTGCCTTTGGAACTCTGAAAGCTGACTCTTTAGGTGCCAGCAGATTTTCAAAGCTCTATTTCTGTTTCTCCTTTTCCTGATGGCAGACCATATTGTCCTCACTGCTCTTTCATTCTATCCTCACAAAGACATAAGGAGTAGTTTGCTAAGAGAGAACATTGTTAAATATTGGATGGGATTTCTGAGCAATGCTAAATAATTTTCTAAGTAGATCTTTGAAGCTGACAGAGATTTAACTATGTTAAGGGTATTCCTAAAGGCATGAGAATTCAGAGATTCTTATGCTGGCCCCCTCCTATGGTCTGGATATTTGTAGGTCCTCCCCCACCAAATTCATATGTTGACATCCTAATCCCCAAAGATGATGGTATTAAGAGGTGGGACCTTTGGGAGGTGCTTAAGAAACCATTGCCCAATCCAAGGTCACAAAGATTCATTCCTATGTTTTTTTTCTAAGAGCTTTATAGTTTTAGCTCTTATACTTAGGTCTTTGGTTCCTTTTGAGTTAATTTTTATATTTAGCATGAGATAGGAGTCCAACTTCATTCTTTAGTATGTGGATATCTAGTTGTCCTAGAATCATTTGTCAGAAAGGTTGTTTACTTCCCATTGAAGCATCTTGCCATTCTGCTCAAAAAACAATTGACTAAATGTTAGGACTTATTTCTAGACTCTTAGTTCTTTTTTTTTTTTAATTTTTTTTATGTCTTTATTTTTATTTTGAGAGAGAGAGACAGAGAGTGAGCAGGGGAGGGGCAGAGAGAGAGGGAGACACAGAATCCAAAGCAGCTCCAGGCTCTGAACTGTCAGCACAGAGCCCGACGCAGGGCTCGAACCCACGATCTGCAAGATCACGACCTGAGCCGAAGTCGGCCGCCTAACTGACTGAGCCACCCAGGCACCCCTCTAGACTCTTAGTCCTATTCCACTGATCTGTATGTCTAGCCTTATATTAGTACCACATTATTTTGATTGTGCAGCTCTGTAGTAAGGGAAAATCTGGAAGTATACGTCTTCCAAACTTGTTCTTTTTCAATATTATTTTGGGTATTCCTGATTCCTTGCACTTTCACATGAATCTTAGAGTCAACTTGTTAATTTCTGAAACATAGAAATTGATAGGGATTGCTTAGACCTTGGTAGAGATCCATCGTTAGGGACTGCACTGAGTCTGTAATTTGCAGAATACAGCCATCTTAACAATACTAAGTTTTCCAATCCATGATCATGGCATCTCTCTCTATTTATTTAGGTCACATTTAATTTCTTCCAACAATGTTTTACAGTTATCATTGTACAAGTCTTGTACTTCTTTTATTAAATTTATTCCTAATTACTTTATTCTTTGTGATGCTATTGTACCACCACCTATTTTTAAAATACAATTTTATTGGAACGCAGCCACACTTCTTTGCTTATATATTGTCTCTGGCTTTTGTATTGCAAGGACAGAGTTGAGTAGTGCAACTGAGACTATGTGGCCTGCAAAGCATAAAGTATTTACTATCTTGCCCTTCACAGAAACCGTTTGCTAATCAACATAATTTATTCTCAGAAAGTGCTGATTCTCTTCCTTTTCTCCCTCAGAGATTCTGCGGGCTAAGACGGAAGAGGAATCAGAATCATGTATTTGGTGGTGATAAATACAAATGATATTGGATAGGATGAGTTTTGGAGTTAGCAAGACCAAGGTTCAAATCCTAGGCCATCATTTTTTCCATTTGATCTCTCTGATATTCTGTTTCTCTTCCTTGAAGCTTTAGTATTCTTTTCTTATGAGGGAAGACAGTGACTTGCTAATGTCATATGTAAGAACCACTGTCAACAACTGGGCCCAGAACTCAGCCCAGAATTCCAGAACTTCTACTTTTTTGTCCATTTTCATTTTTATTGCTTAGAAGTTAAGTCTCTGACTGGAAGATATAATTTAAAAGTTGTTCCTCCCCTATTTCCCCACACTAAATTCTTTTTTTTTTTTTGAGAGAGAGAGAGAGAGAGAGAGAGAGAGAGAGAGAATTCCACGGGGGGCAAGGAAACAGGATAGAGAGAGAGAGAAGCAGGGCTCATCAAAAATGGGGCTCTTGCTCATTCAATGCGGGGCTCATGCTCCCCTGATGTGGGACTCAAACTCATGAACTGGGAGATCATGACCTGAGCTGACGTCAGATGCTTATCAACTGAGCCACCCAGGCGCCCCCCCCCCACACTAAATTCTTAATATCAGCTTGCTAGGTGTGCCTTTATTAATTATTTATACCATTTGCTTCTTTTCCATAAAAATTTAAGTGCTAAAAAATATGCTAGTTGCTCAATATTAGGTGATATTGGAATAAGTTTTGTTCTGTTTTGCTGTCCCCTTAAGGAAAAGATGTTAATTCCATTTCTTAGTCATGGTGTTCTGGTTTGACTCATAAACATATAGGGCATATTTACATTAGACGTAATGAAATGGAAAACATAGCCATTTCAGCCACCAAAACCATGTCTCTGCAGTATCTATTTTGTTGGTATAGATGACAACAGACTTCCAGCTGGAATATATTCACATGGGTTTCCTCTTTCTCCTTTTTTTGATTCTACTCCAGAAGAATGTTGACTATACCAAAATGGATTAAAATATTACTTAACAACTCCAGTTACACACATAAAATTCAGACTTCAGTCACAACTAAAAGTTTCAGAAGACTTTAGAAGTGTAACCCTATGGTTATCTGAAATCTAGTATTTACAGAAAGGCCTTTTTCAGTCACAGTATATTTTTAGCTTGATTCTCAATGCTTTACAAAAAATTAGCTGTTGTAATTTTTTAATAAAACAGGTTTTTGTGACTACTCATTCTTTCCAGTGGGACATAATATTAGAAATGATCAAGTGTTGAGACACCTGGGTGGCTCAGTTGGTTGAGCATCTGACTTTGGCTCAGGTCACAATCTCACAGTTTGTAGGTTCAAGCCCACAGAGCCCAGCTCTGTACTGACAGCTCAGAGCCTGGAGACTGCTTTGGATTCTGTGTCTCTCTCTGTTCCTCCTCTGCTCATGCTCTCTCTCTCATGAGAAAGCTCATGCTTTCTCAAAATAAATAAATAAACATTAAAAAAAAAAGAAATGTTGAGATAATGTTATCTTTTTCTGGAAATCCGGGAACTTCTTTAAAATAACACAAACAAACAAACAAACAAACCCTCACTGATCAAAGAGCTTAAAATCAGAGAACTTCTGGATTGGAAGAAGCCTGTACAAAAGACCTTATGAACATTCTCAGTGACATGAAGTCACTGCCTTTTAAACTGACTTTCCATCCTTGGTCACTTCTGAAATTTATCTCATATGTTGATGCTATGTATCCATTAAATCTATTGTATCCTGTAGGGCCATAAATTAAAAAGATAACTGTCATAATAACTTTGCATTTTTGCTTTTCTAAACTCTAAATTTTCATTGCTATCAACCAACATTGGTCAGTTGCTTTCAAGTCCGTGTACCATTTATCCTCTTTTGTATGCCTTCTAGTTCCTCCTAACGCCTTTGTTGAGTGTCATGCTCCAAGAACATCTTTCTGAGTAGTGTGTGAGCCAGTTAGTATATTCCACAACAAAACCATTGCTTCCCTCACTGTGGACACCCAATTTCTACCAATCCAACCTATGGGCACATTACCTGTTTGTCAGCTCCATCACATAGTTGACATGTGTTGACTTTACATCATCTAATACCCTTAAAATTTTATCTACATGTGCTAGCAATAAGTTACATTTCTTCTATCTCACATTATTACGGTTGGCACTTTGGAAGGAAGTACTAGACCTTGCATTTTATCTCTGTTAAACTTAATCTTGTTAATTCCATTTTTGTAGTCTGCCAAGATTTGAGAGGATTCTGGCACTCAATACATTTGCTACCTCTGCTAACTTTTACATTATTTATGAGCATGATCACTTGCTTTTTATGTATCATTGATAAAAGGTTTGAGAACCCAAATCCTGTGATTGGCTATTAGAAACTTCTCTCCAGATTTAGATTTAATTCCATAAACATTTATTCAGCATGTACTTGGTAATGAACTATAGCCAGAGTTGGGAATTCAATGATGAACAAGATAAGATGTCTCAACCAAATCATTAGTCTATATAAAGACAAAGGTATCCAAACAAATAACCATAGTATACAAAAGGAGTGCAATAACAAAGATGTTAACAAAGAACACAGAGGAGAGGTAAATGATGTGTACCAGGAGAAAGTGATATTTGAGCCAAATCTTTTGTATTTTTTTTAAGTTTATTTATTTTTGAGAGAGACAGAGACAGTGCAAGTGGGGGAGAGGCAGAGGGAGAGGGAAGGAGAGAATCCCAAGCAGACTCCAAGCTGTCAGCACAGAGCTCAATATGGGGCTCAAACCCTGAAACCATGAGATCATGACCTGAGCTGAAACCAAGAGTCGGATGCTTAACTGACTGAGCCACCCAGGTGCCCTTTGAGCCAAGTCTTGAAAGAGGAGGAAGTATTTGTGAGAGAAAAGAAAGAGATTCTGATTGTCATTCATTAATTATTATTTATTCTTAGGAAAACAAAATGCTATTTTCCTGAGAGTTCTTCTTTTGAGGAGCAAGTAGACCAAAAAGTTGAGACTTTACCACTATAGACAATGGTAGCCAACTAACCTAAACTCCAGTGTATCCAGTGGTTACTTCACAATGATACAGCAATCATATTCTATCAAAATGTTCCAGAAATTCCATTTTGAAATTTTCTAGATCATGTGTTTTCCTGTTTTGTTCCTATTGAGGGTGGTTAGGAAGCTCTTACTAATGAATGTTCCTTAGATTTAGGCTCTGTGAGCCAAGAATAGGAAATCCTGAAAAATTGTTTCTTGATCGCTTATCTTTATTGACTCAAATCTCTCCTTTGTAACAGACTCATCCATCTTGGAGGAAAAAGTCTTATTTAGATTAGATTGTCCAACAGCTAGGTTATAGTATCTTCCAACTTCTTCAAAGTATTTGGGACCCTGAGACTCACAGTGGACTCCCACACCTTCATTGAAATTCAGAAATTTGTTGCTGACAATAAATGGATTTGTCACTAGGCCTGACAGCCCGAAAGCCAGGACCAGCTCGTGCAGCTATAGTGAATAACATTTTCATTTAGTATCTCTACAAGGACAATCAATTTAGCAAGAGATTTTCTCCTTTAAAAACTGTAACAAAAGTAAAGCTGTCTCTCTTCTTTCACAAAAAGACTTGAGAATATAAAAAGTACTTGTGCTTTTATTAAGTTAAGCTGCTGACCTTTTAAGTGATGTCTTGGCCCTGGGAATGATGAGTGACTCGGGCAGAAAGCCATCTGAAGACCAAGGTAATTCTGCTGCAGGCCAAGTCATTCATTTAGTCCAAAGTGTCCAAGCCATTTAGCAATGATCCTGCATCTTTTAAAAGCAAAGTCATTCTACCTGCTGCCTCCGTGTAAAGGCACATGACCTTGTCCACTGTGAGGCAGGTAAATGCAGGTATTAAATTGCTGTTGACAGAAGGTAAGTGGAAAAGTTTAAAACTTAGCTGAATTGTTGGCAACTTAGTTGAATAGTTGCTCTGCCTTCAACAAAGTTACTTGCTAAATCTGTCTAAATCTCCAGGGAAGCCAAGAATAATATGAGGGCCCTAAAAAAGTAAAAATTTCAAAACTATATTAAATTTCTGGTAGCTTGCTATTCTTTGTAGCTTTTATCACGGGTTTTAAATACAGACTTATTCCTGTATTCATTCATTAATGATTGTGTTCTCAGTAGAGTGTATGCTCGAGGAGGGCATAGGTTAGGTTTTGTCATTGTTGAAATGCTGACTACCTAGCACAGTCTTCTTTGATGTGGAATAAAAGTGACAATTACTAGTCCTCCTGCCTCTGTCTCTCAAGCTCGCAGCCTGGCTTCCTTATTGGTTTTGCACATATCAGCCTAGAGCTGAATGTTTCTACAGAATAGTACCACTGGTGAAGGTTCTTAAGGCAAAGTGAGTACCAGAGAAGAATCCCCCTTGGCAATCTTTTTCCTTCCAGTCAAAGGCAAAAGCAGAAGCAGCACTTAGAGACATGTGTCTAGGATGAGAAATAGTGAATGTAACTTACATGTATTTTCTCTCAACCTCTTTTTTGCCTGTAATTTAAACCATCGATAGAGAATTCCATCATGTATATATTTCTTCTTTCACTCATCCAATAAACATTATTAATTGTCCCATATGCATTATTAATGCCCCAATGCAAGCCCCATACTAGATACCACAGGAAAATAATAAAAAATAAATAAAAATAAGAAAATCATATCAGCATTTCCCTCCTATGGTTCCCTACAAGACTGGGGGAATAATGTATTGGTGAATATCAAACTAGAAGGTTGACCAGGGTGACTAGGAGGATTTGCTAGAAGGAGGTGTACATGATGACCTATACCTCCAGGTACTTGTAGGTTCTGGTTTACCACTAGTTTGCCACCTTTGGCTCTTCTGCATAAAGCTGCTTGAGATTACCATCCCCCACCCCCCATTATTTCTGATGCATGGGTAATATATATAGTGTAAGATATGGGGCCAAATAAACATGTCACTTGAATATTTTTCTATAGACTTCATCAGTATGGTGCTAGAATTTTTTTGAGATCATGAGATGGATGGATGGATGGATGGATGGATAGGTAGATAGATACATACATACATACATACATACATAGAAAGAAAGAAAGATAGATAATATCAGGATATTTCAAAATAGTGCTGAAATAATCAAAGTTATTTTTAGGGATCAATAACTAAAATCAGATGATATTCCTCAGAGGAAAAAATAAAGAATTATCTTTAATTCATATGGATAAAACAGATGAGAAATCCTTTTGTCACCCACTAAGTCAGTGAGTTCTTCATCTTTTACTATTTTATAACAAATAAGCCCCAGATTTCAGTGACTTACAACAAGAAATAGTTTCTCCTCCACACATTGTATCTACACTCTGTTGGGCTCTGCTCAATTTTTTTTTTTAATTTTGGAAGCCAGGCTAAAGGAGCAGCCTCTATCTAGGACATGTTGTTCTTTCTCCTGATGCAAGGATGGAGCAAGAGGGCCCCCACCAAGCCACACGGTCACATTAAGTTTCTGCTAGAGATGACAAATGTCATCTTCCCTCACATCCCATTAGCCAAAGCATGCCACAGAGCCAAGTCCGAAGTCAGTGGATGGGTAAGCAAGCTGAAAGAAAGGAGGGAGAAAATAATGTGAACAAGTAATTAATTACACAGTGTAGCACATCAGCATTAGAACTGTAGTCATACTTCTTAAACTTTCTGGCATCCAGCTACATTGCTATAAAAAGTGATGTTCTGTGTTGAAAATGATCTAACTGAAAATAAAAGCCTTTTAGTTCGATGTACACTGGGGAGGTTTGTGAGGCTTTACTTAGATTGTACTATGCTTGGAACCTTGAAAACATGATACTATGTAATCAGATCCTTTTGATCCACAGCAAAACTTCTGGGGTGTTTAGGTTCCTCCCCAATTACTGGGATTGATTGTTTTGTAACAAAGCAGAACACTTCTTTTTTCTTTTTTTTAAATTTTTTTTATGTTTATTTATTATTGAGACAGAAACAGAGCATGAGTAGGGGAGGGGCAGAGAGAGAGGGAGACACAGAATCCAAAGCAGGCTCCAGGCTCTGAGCTGTCAGCACAGAGCCTGACACAGGGCTTGAACCCACGAGCCGTGAGATCATGACCTGGGCCGAAGTCAGATGCTTAACTGACTGAGCCACCCAGGTGCCCCCAAAGCAGAACTCTTCTGATGGGGTTCTAGCAGAAAACTGGGGAAACCATCCCAAGTTGTAATAGGCAGTTTAAGTAGACACCCAAGCTGGATAATGTCAGCATTGTCCAAAACGAGTACAAATGGAAATGACCCAAAAACCATTTGAGTTTTGAGCATTATGTCGATAATGTCCACATCACAGTGACTATTGTTGACATTAGGCTTAAATACTTTCTTGAAATGTAAAACTCACAAATTTAATAAGTTTAAGTCAGCACTGATCAAAGTATCTTTTTGACCATGATGGATATTATCTATGAAATGCAGACATATCCCATTTTCAAACTATACTTTGATATTGCAAAGCAATCAGCTGTGAATCCTTGCAACAAATGCATCAATAATATAGTCATTCCAAATGAAGGGTAGTTCAAACTCAGAAAATACATTGCAATCAGAGTATAGCATATTATTTAAGACATTTTTAATATGCTGCTGTTATGTCAGGGTGACCACTTGGAGGAGATTAATCTGATCAGGTCTTGGACATGAGACACTTTTCAGTCAACAGTGATAAATGTTGATTAAGCCTGAGGGTCCACAAAAAGACATAAAAACATGGTTTTAATTATATCTATGAGTGTGAATATGTAAAATCTTTTGATCTAGAAACCTCAGTTTCTGCTTAGGCACATAGATAAAATGGTTGGCTGTTGTTTTTTATTCATGGCTAGTGGGGGGAAGATATTTCTCAAATGCAGAGATACAAGTTAATCATGCTTTTTACTATAATGGAACGTATTCTCATCAATCAGTGAAGGCCTCACTCTCATTTTAAGTTATTTGACTTTAGCCCTTTTTTCTCCTTATTCCTATCCCTCTCTCCTTCCCATTACCCACTCTAACAGGATTGATATACATCCTTGGATTTGTGTGTATAAACTGAACGTTTGGTGTATTTTTTCTTTTAAAAAGTGGTATTGTGGTACAATTCTGATTTTGTTTCTTACATTTTCTACTTCAAATATGTTCTATGTGTACCTAGTTCATTGCTTCCAAATATGAAATAATATTTCATTGAATGCATCCATCAGAATTCACTTACCCATTCCCTTCCCTGATCCCCATTGATGGACTCCTAGGTGGCTTTTCATCCATATACATCACTGCCATAAAAATCCTACATGTGTCATCTTCTTAATCTGTGACAGAAGCTATGGTCTATTCATCATATGATGGGATTGTTACCTCATTAGGTATTGGTATATATTATTTAACTGCATATTGCCAGATTCCACCCCCATGCGCCCCCCGCCCCCCATTTTTTAGTTTACATTCCTACCAGCCAGTGTGGTTGAGGATCTCTTTAAATACTTGTTAGCTATTCAGGCTTCTTATATGTAAATTGACTAATTATAGTTGATCTTCCATTTTTTTTGTTGTTGTTTGTTTTCCTGTTGGTTTAGAACTTCTAGTTTGCAACCCATTTGTTGGCTCTGTTGTGCTGTTGAACAGAAATCCTTATTTTGATGTATATAAATTTTAACCTTGTGCTTTGTGCTTTTTAGCTCATGTTTAAAAACAAACATTTAGGGCACTTGAGTGGCTCTGTCAGTTTAGCGTCCGACTTTTAGTTTTGGCTCTGGTCATGATCTCATGGTTCTTGGGTTTGAGCCCTGAATGGGCCTCTGTTCTGGTGGTGCAGAGCCTGCTTGGGATTCTGTCTCTCTCTCTCTCTGCCCCTCCCTTTCTCTCTCCTCCCCCCCCCAAATTAGAAATAAATAAATAATAATAATAACAGTTTTGAGGTAAAAAGTTATTTTCTTATATTATCTTCTAATATCTAGACTTGCCTTTACACATACTTAAGCCATTTGTAGTTTACTTTTGAATATACTTGTAAGTTAGGAAACTAGCATTCTGTTTTTCATATAATTATAGACTGGATTTTCTCAACAAAATTTATTGAATAATTTATCTTTTCCCCACAGAACTGTGGTACTACTTTTATCATATATCAAGTGTCAATCTCTGTGGTTCTGTTTCTGAGCTCTGGTTTCTCTTCCATTGGTTGAATTTTCTCTTTCTGTGTCAGAGCCACATTTGTTTTTGTTATCATTGTACTTTAGTTGTCTGTCTTAATATTTGCTAGGGTGAATCTACTCTCACTTTTTTTTTTCCAAAATTGACTTTTATGCCTATTTTTTTTATTCTTCCATATAAGTTTTAGAAAACATTTTTTGCATTCTCACAAAATCATATTGGAATTTTTATTAGAATGGCATTGCATTTGTATATTTAACTAAGAGAAAATTAGCATTTTTATTACATTAACTTTTTCATTCATGCAAGCGGTATATATCTCCACTTACTGGAGTCAGTGTTTTATTTGTATGATCATTAAATAGAGTTTATACTTTTTCCTCATAAAGCTCATTTACCTTTTCAGGTTAATTCCAATAGTTTCCACTGCTATTGTAAAAGCAACCTATTTTTGTTGGTTATTACTAATATAGAGGAGTACTCTGTGTGTATGTGTGTGTATACATATGTACGTATATATTCTGTATCTGACAAGTTTGCCATACTTGCGTGTTAGTTCCACACCATGTCTGCTGAACTCTAGGGTTTCTGTGTAGATGATCATACTTGTCTTATGCCTGATCATAAAGGAATGCATTTAAACTTCCTCAACTAAGTATAATGTTGATAATTTGATTTAGGCATATAGGCTTTATGAAGGAAATTTCTTTATATTCCTAATTCTCTAATATTTTTAGTCATAAAATAGAAATTTAACTTTAAACACTTTGTTTATTATAATCATGTGATTTTTCTCTTTTGGTCAGTCAATGTAGTGAATTAAACTGATAGATTTTCTAAAGCTAGACAGTCTTAACATTCCTAAAATAAACTCTGGTTTCATTAACTGCTATTTTACATAGCATTTTAATATCTTTTGGTTAGCTAATATTTATTTAGAACTTTGACATTCATATCAATATTAATAATTACTAACACTGACAGAACATTTACTCTATACCAGACACTGACCCAGGACTTTACATATATTAACTCATTTGATCCTCCCAGCAATCTATGACATATATCCTAATATTTGTCATTCTCCTCTTACTGATGAGGAGGCTGAGACACACAAAAAAAGTAACATTCCCAAGATCACACAGCTGGTCAATGGTGGAACTGCACTTGAACTCAGAGAATCTGGCTGTGGAATCTGTGTTTCTACATCTGTGCTTTACTGTGGAATCTGTGTTTCTACATCTGTGCTTTACTGCCTCTTATAAATGAATGGAGCCTACAATCATTTTTTCTCATACTGCCCTCATCCCATTTTGGAATCAAGGTTATACTTGCAACATAATGTTATGTGGATAGTTTTCCCTTTTTGTCTCTTTCTAAAACAATGTGTATAAAATATGCATTATTTAGCCTTTGAAAGTGTGGTAGAATTGAAACGTAGAATCATCTGGAATCTGTGGGTTTCTTTTGTGGAAGAAGTCTTTGATTGCTATTTCAGTTTCTTTGAAGATTATTATTTAGTGTTAGATTTCTATTCTTCTTTATACTAATTTGTACAAAATTTTCCCAAAACATATCCATTTTATTCCAGTTTTCAAATTACTGAGGTATAGTTGTCCACAATATTATTTTGTAATCTCTGTTGTGTCTATAGCTAATTCGTCTTGGTCATGTTGGATTCTGTTTGCTGCTTCTTTCTCTTTTTCTTGATCATCCTGTCCATCATTAATCTTTTCAGAGAAGCAGCTTTTTCTTTTCCTTTTTTCTGTTTCATGTTTAAATAAGTTCCACACCCACTGTGGGCTTGAACTCATGACCCTGAGATTGAGAGTTGCATGCTGCACTGACTGAGCCAGCCAAGCGCCTTAGCAGTTTTTTCTTTTTAATCTCCATTTTTGTTGTTTGCTTGTCTCTTTCATTGATTTCATATTGATATTATTTCCTTATTTCTTGTGCCTTTGGATTTACTCTGTTGCTTTTCTAACACTTGAGACAAAAATATAGCTTGTTTGCTTTTACCTTCTTATTTTCTGACTGATATATTTAAAACTCTTAGAAATTTTGACATAAATTTTCACTGTCATTCAGATCTAAGTTTTTATAATTTCCTCTATGGCTTTTTAAAAAATATTTATTTATTTTTGGAAGAGACAGAGAATGCACGTGAGCGCAAGTGGGGAAGGGTCAGAGAGATGGAGAGAGAGAATCCCAAGCAGACTCTGTGCTGTCAGTGCAGTGCCCGACACAGGGCTCGATCTCATGAACCGTGAGATCATGACCTGAGCCAAAATCAAGAGTCTGACGCCTAACTGACTGAGCCACCCAGGCGCCCTTCCCCTATGGCTTTTAACTTTACTACATTTTGGTTAGTTTTAAATGTCTATAATGTTGATTTTCTAGGATTTTCCTAGCAAATAGTTGATTTTTGTGAATATTTCTTATATTCATAAAGAAAGCAAAAAATGTATTTTCTGTTGGATGTAAAGGTCTCTATTAATTTGAGTTTATTAATTATGATATTTAAATCTTATATATCTTTGCTAATGTCTGTGTGCTTGATCTATGAATTTCTGTGCAGGGTTTGTTAAACTTTCAATGGGTGATGAATCTCTTCCACCCCATAATTTTGATCAGTTATGCTTCATATATTTTGAGCCTCTAGCTGAGCCCTACATGATAAGCCTGGGAGTGGCAAAGGGAATGTTCTTGAGAGTAGAAAACCTCTCGTCTTATGATCCGGGTTTGACTTTCCTCTCTGCTGTATCTCCCCATGTCACTGAACTGTAACACCACCAAGAGACCTTGTCTTTCTGGAACCTCTTTGTTTCTTCCCCTGGGAGGAGGAGGGAATGCTCTGCTGCTCTGAGAAGCTGGTATTGCTGTTTTTCTGCTTCCAGTGACCAGTAGCCAGAGTAATAAGAGGAAAAAACACCTAAGAAGCTCTATTCTAGTCTTAACTCTGAGTGCCCACTCTCTTTCACTCTGGATTGTGTCTGCTGTCTATACTGGAACCCAGGCCACTACTCTCCCCTGAGAGTTTCCCCATTTATACATGAGCTTCTGAGATGTGTCAGCCTCCTTTTCCTTTCTGTGGCATCTCCAGGGTTAGCCTGGGAATGGGGGTGGGGGGAGAAGCAACTGGTGTAAATTCACAACCTTATCAGGCTACTTTGTGTTGTCTAACCAGTAATTTGCATATCCTAACTATAAATTGGTCTATAATGTTGGGAGGTTGGCAATCAATTCCAAATATCACATTAGGTTTAAGAATACAAGGGAAATGTTCTTTTCAACCTGAAGCTTTGAGGTTCTGAGACACCATATGGCATTTTCTCAGTTTTGTAATTGATGTACCTTAATGTTTTTGCACCATGCAAATTTTCAGAATTGTTTTCAGAAACCTATAATTAACATTTCTTTAAAAAGATATTTAATTATCCTTGTCAAATGAAATATATTTTGATGAGATTCTGACTCTCAGAAGAAGAGTGCACACACATTCACACATGTTATATCTCCCTTCCATTCTTGTAGTGTTGTCAATCATCTGTGCCCATCGGGAGTGATTTTCCTGTCCCTTCCTCCCACTTGTCCTGAACTGTGGCTCTGCTTGTTTCTAGGTAGATAATCTGCTGCATTTCATTGTCATGCTGCCATTGCTTTTATTGAGATGTATGATCAAAAAAACAAAATAATGACTGCAGCTGAGGAATAAGAGCTGAGTAACAAAACACCTGGCAGAAGATGGTGAACACATTGAAGACCTTATGCTGAAAGATGGTATTTAGAATTAAAGTAAGGTTCCAGAACCTAAATGGACCATTTCCTTTGAGATACATCTCCTTTAAACCAGTCAAGGTGTGGACAAAGGTATAAAAGGAGCTGAAAAAGTGATTTGGGTTCTGAGCATGTGGAGTCTGGCAGAAATCATCTTTAGATGTGTTGCCATGGAACAGGCCAACTTCTTTTTTTGGCTGAACTCCTGTACCTGTTGTGGGTATAGACTAGCCTTTGTTTGGATTCTCAGGGACTCTGATCGCATGCATTTTTCCTTCGACCGTTGTCTGAGTGCGTTCTAAGCAAAAGTAAGGCACAAAGAGAAAAACAACTTTGGACAGCAGTATCCATGTTGAATTGGACTGTAGAGTTAAACCAATCCATACAAAACAGTCAAAGCCAGGAGCCATGTTCAATGAGATGAACATACACATGTTGATTCATATTCTAGTAAATGCTGCAAAAGATGAATTGTGCAAAAACTGATCTTTAGGGTTGCTCATTATTTCTTACTGGTCTTTTGCTTCCACTCTGGCCCCGTACAGGCTGTCCTCCACATGGCAACCCCAGAAGCTTGATTCAGAGGATGTCAGCTACTAGTTCAAAACCATTCATTGTTTTCCCAGTGCTGACTGAGCTCCTTAATGTGATTTAAAAAGCTCTGCAAGATCTCATTCCTGCCTCACTTGCTGTCCTTACTTTCTACCACTTTCCTCTCATGCACTTACCTTCTTCACATTTCTGTAACACACCAAGTTTGTTCCTGCCTCAGGGCATTTGCACTAGCCATTCTCTTTGCCCAGCAATCTCTCCTTTTCTCATTTTTCTATGGATATTTCTAGCTTGTTATTCTGTTCTCAACCTACGTGACACCTCCTCAGAGAAGCATTCCATGACCACTAATCGAAAGTACCTACCAATTAGTTGCATGTACATGATCCTATTTTAGTTCTCTCTCTGAAGTAGCTAGTTGAACTTGGGGATCTAGCAGTGTTCTAGTTATATAATACATGCAGGACCTACCTTTCATGTCTAAGAGGTATTAGACATTTTGTGCAGACACTCTGATTTTCAAATATTGGCAGAATCCTGTGGTACTAAAAAAAAGTTAAGAATCCTTAAATATTAATGCTGGGAAGAAATTTAGAAAGTCCTTGTTACCCTGCTTCACTTTAAAAATGAAGGAAACTCCACAGGATTCTACCCCAAAAACCAAGAGCACACTTTACACACTGTGTTAGCTAACTTGACAATAAATTATATTTAAAAAAATAAAAATAAAAATGAAGGAAACTGACACAAAGGTGTTCAGTGACTTGTCCAATAATTATAATTGATTTATAGCAAATCCAGGAACAGGTGTTAATAAAACAGGTATTAATAAAACAATGATTGTATATTCAGAGCAAAGTATGTCAACAGAGTTAAACTTTTGCTGGTCACTAGAAGATATCTAGAATGGCTTGAGGATCTTTTGGTTCAAGATGACAAAACAAGCAGTTGTGCCCACCTCTCCTCCCTCCCATTTTCCCATTGAAATGACAGAAAATATTTTTTAAACAGTAAATTTATGTATAGGCACTGGAAAATATGAACTAATGAAATGAGTGGACAAGAAGTTTTGAAGATTTTTCTGAAAAACAGAAAGCAGACGGCATTGGAGTGGCAGAGGAATTGCAGAGGAAACCATAGTCCAGACATCAGCTCCTGGTGCAGTTCATCCCAAGAGAACCAGAGAGACTCCCAGCTTAATGAATACCATGGCCAAGTGGGACCTCTTGCGTGAGTTTGTATAGATGAAACAGGGTTCACTACCCTCCTTAAACAGGGCTGGTAATGGGACTTGAGCCCTTTGGCTAAAGCTAGAGAACGCTTTCTAAAGAAAGCCATCTTTCGTACTAGGGAGGGTACCTCACAAACAAGTGGGGTGAATGAAAGGAGAATATAGGTTGAGGGCATGGGAATCAGTCAGGTATTATATTTTTGAACAGCACCACACATGAGAAGACGGAGGAGCAGTGATTTAAGATTTGTGTGGGGAAACAATCTTGAACATAGACTTCTATATACGCACCCAAACTCTTATTCATATAAAAGAGCAAAATCAAGATATTTTCTGACTTGCAGACTCTGAAACGTTCTCTCTCCACTCAGGTACCCCAAAGAAAAACAAAATTCTCAGGGAGATAACCCTAACAAAATACAAGTGAATTCAAGGCAAGGATGGAGTAAAATATAAGAATAGTAGCCAAATATGGCCTATAAGAGCAAAGACCGTTGAAAAGAAATTAGTAGAAAATATGTTGGATCTTAATGCTTAAAGCTTTTTCTTTTCTGTTGAGCAGTGGCAGCTTTAGTGGCAGATGATTAATTCCCCCTTTTTGAGTCTAAACTCACTATTTATTTCTGTGGTAATTAATATTTAAATAGTTATACTGTTATAACTATAAATACCGTAAGTTTTAGAACCACCTCCATGGACAAGGCAGAGAAGTCCTAATTAAAACTCTTTAAAGGAATATAAATTTTATAAACGTTGGCACTAAGAATAAAGTGAAAATCAATAACAGGAAAGGAAATGAATGGTAGTGAAAGTGTAGTAAGCTTTTTAAAAATTTGTATATAATAGATATTGCCTAAAATTAATAAATCAAGAACTGGTTGCAAAATAGATTCATTTAAATAATCATAGTAACTAGTATACATAAAAATAGAAACTAAGTAAGAAGAATGGGGTGGAGTGAGGAAGACTTTAAATTTTTAAAAAATCCTATTTTAATTAAAATTCACAGAATCTTTTGCAGCTACATTATCACACCATTGCAAACTAAATATGAACTGTATCTATTTTGCTTGATTCATTACAAAACTTTAAATGCAGAAGCTTTTTGAGCCTGTGAAAGTCAATCACTAAAATTAGCTTTTAAGAAACGGACCCAAAGCACTATAGTTGATAAGAAGAATGACACAAAGACCATCAAAACACTAGGGTACTATTCACAGTGAAAGGAGTTGGCTTTGACAAGAATAGAAAACCAAAGAAGACCAAATTAGATGGGTCATCAGTTTTCTTTCATGGCAGACAAAAGCCAAAAACACTTTTCTGACTAATAAGGTCAACTACCTGAAACCAAAGAGGAAATAAAGAGTAATTCTAAAGCAAGAGAAAGGAGCCCTTCAAGGGATCTGCTATTGAGCTAGAGTATCTAATCTTTCAGGAAATAGAATGAATAAACAGATTTGTAACTTGGCTCACCTGGTTTGAGGAACAAAGAAAGTTTTCAGAAGTTGTGGTAAAGCGCCTCATTTGTGACATTCAATCCCACAATGAATGGATCTTAGGAAAGTACCTTAAAGTGTTCTGGGACCAGCCAAAGACGTGCTCTCACCAAGATTCTTTTAATTTTCTAAAAAATTTTTAAAAAGAAAGAAAATAAGCCCTAGTCTTAAATGCTTAATAGGTTGATAAAGATTTATATTAAATGCATATCATTTCAAATACACAAAATACATTTTCCATCTCAACTGTATTGCAAATGTGCAGTTTTTTTACTTCCTCAATCCTAGGATGATTCGGAAATATTTAGATAAATAAGTTGTGGTATGAATTCATGAAAATTAATACCACTTCTGTACATTTTTATTTTCTTAATTAAAAAAAATTTTTTTGATGTTTATTTACTTTTGAGAGACAGAGAGAGACAGAGCAT
The DNA here is from genome assembly GCA_028646485.1 of Cryptoprocta ferox. Taxonomy (NCBI): domain Eukaryota; kingdom Metazoa; phylum Chordata; class Mammalia; order Carnivora; family Eupleridae; genus Cryptoprocta; species Cryptoprocta ferox. The sequence goes on from CM053560.1 coordinate 38,608,765, forward strand.
GAGTGGGGGTGAAGCAGAGAGAGAGGGAGACACAGAATCTGAAGCAGGCTCCCAGCTCCAAGCTGTCAGCACAGAGCCTGACACGGGGCTTGTATTCAAAAACTGTAAGATCATGACCTGAGCTGACTGAGCCACCCAGGCATCCCTGTACATTTTTAAACCAATTAATTAATGTATTTGTTCAGCGAAAAAAAGCAAAAGGTGGATGCCAACTAGTGATATCCAGTAGAAACAGAACATGAGATTGAGTTTGGAATAAGCCCCTCTGTAAACCCTACTTTGGCCATGTTCTAGGTATACAAGGATGTTTATGATCTACTCCTGGCCCTCTAGAAGTTAAGGGGAGAAAAGGTATAAATAGGAAGGGCAGTAAAGGTAATGTGAGTCCCCCTGTGGGAGTAGACATGTCTGTACATCCAGTAGACAGCTCAGTGCATGGCATAATATTGGATGCTTAGTAAATTTTGATTGAATGAATAAAATATCATGAGAATATATACAAGAAGTAGTAATGCCATAGGGAAAGGGAAACAAGAGGATTTGAACCTTGAGCTAAATCTTGGAAAATGTGTAGCTTGCAGACATGGAATAGATGAGAGGATTCCAGTTGAAGAGAAGAGTATCTTTCCTCAAAGAAGGAAATAGCCAGGATGGCTCTGTTTGCTTGAGATGTTGGATGTCAGTGGTGAGGCCATGGCAGATGGGAAGTAGCCAGATCAGATAGGGCATGCTAAGAAGATCTACATTTTATAAAGATTTCTCCATGTGAAGGATAGATTAGCAACCAAGAGGATGGTTAGAAGATCATAATGAAAATCCAGTGAGGAGTGACGAGGATTTACACCCTAAAGCAGTTACACCCTAAAGCAGATAAGGGGATGAATTTGAGAAAGATTTGGGAAGTAGAAATGAAGGTGTGAGAGAGTGGGCATGAAAGGGACAGTGGGAAAAAACAAAGAATCTGAGGTGATCTTTGTGTTCTGATTTGATTGTGTGCCCTGGAGTGTTAGTTACCAGAACACAGTCTAAGGAGAAGGGAGTGCAGGCAGGATGAGTTCATAGATGCCTATGAGACATTCAGGGAGAGCTGCTTAGTGACCTGAGTATAGAACTCAGAGGCAGGATCCAAGCCTCTGGATCTCAGGGAGATACAGACTTGGTGGTACCTATGTCTGGTGGTAACCATGAATGTAAGTGAGATAGTCCAGAGAGAGGATATAGAATGAATAGCCCAGGTTCATTATTTCCCTGTGCCTACTGCAATGTATGTTCATCATTTAAAGATGGAATTGATATGACTCTCATTGTCTATAATCATCGTTGGAGCTAGAAAAAATGGTTGGAAGAAAGTAGGATGGAGAAAATTTTGATACTATCAAATTACCATTTTTCAGGTATAGTAACTTACAGGTGGGAAGGATAGTAATTTGGGGGAAAATCAACTAAGAATGAAATAATTTAAAAGCAAAGTAATTGGGGTTTTTTTGTTAGAGAAAATATCTGTTCATATGTTCAAATTAAGAATTTTTCCTACAATAATGCTTAATAAGTATTTGATGGATGGGTACATGTAGAATTCTAAATTTTATACAGTAAATATGCAGATAAAAAACAATTTTCGTTTTATTTTATGGACACTTAGAATGAAAGCAAAGAGGCAGGGAAAAGAAGAATGAGAAAGATAGTGATAGACACACCATTACTATTGGTTCAGAAATGTATAGAGGACAAAAATAATTCTCATCCACCATGTAACCACAGAGGGTAACCACCACAAATTTCAACATTTTCCGATTTTTTTACATATTTTACATTTTTCATATATATCATGTTATATATATAATTTTGTGTGTTTCTTACTTATATGATAATCATATTCCTAAATTGTTAAGAACTTTCCTTAAATATGACTTTCAGTGACATTGTCAGATACTAATCACCTTCTAGTTATTTGCTTATACTGTCTTTATTGTTCAACATTTAGGTTTTTGTTTTTTCTATTTTATTTACTTATTCATTTTAAAATGTATGTATTTTGTGTGTGTGTGTGTGTGCGTGTGTGTGTGTGTGTGTGTGAGAGAGAGAGAGAGAGAGAGAGAGAGAGAGAGAGAGAGAATCCCAAGCAGGCTCCCAGCTATCAGTGCCCAGCCTGATTCAGGGCTCCAACTCACAAACTGTGAGATCATGACCTAAGCCAAAAATCAAGAGTAAGATGCTTAACTGGCTGAGCCACCTAGGTGCTGCAGTGTTTTTTGTATTTTATTTATATTATTTTTTTAGGGTGAATGAAATGTCAGCAATACTTTATTTATTTATTTATTTATTTATCTATGTATCTGTTGGTACACTGCATTTTTTTTCAGGAATAGAAGTTAATGATCTCTTTTTTCTATTTTAATTAAATACCACTCCAATGAGCATCTTTTTTATAAAGCTGTGTATCTATTTAAAATAATTTCTTTGCATGGGTTCCTCAAAAGTGGAAAATATGGAATTACCATGTTAAAAGGTGCTATAGTCTGAATGTTTGGGCCCCCCTCCCCCAAGTTCATATATTGAAATTCTCTTGCTGGATGTGATGATCTTACGAAGGGGTGGAGCCCTCATGAATGGGATTAATGTTCTCATACATTAAGCCCATAGAGGTCTTCACCCCTTTCACCATGTGAGAACACAGCAAGAAGGCACAGGCTACGAACCAGGAAGAGGGCCCTCATCAGAATGTGACCATGCTGGTGCCTTGATCTTGGGTTTCCGAACTCCAGAACTATGAGAAGTAAGTTTCTGTTATTTATAAGCTCCCCAGGCTGTGATATTTTATAATAGTAGCCCAAAAGGAGTAAGCTAAAAGGTATAAACATTTTCACGTTCCTGTTGCCAAGTTGCTTTTTGAAAAATTAGTATCAGTTTACACTTCAGCCAGCTTTATATGGCAGTGCCATGAAGCTTATTATAAAGCCTGTGTTTGGGGTCATTGGGAAATTGGGAATTGGCGATATCCTTGTACTTTATTGATTTAATGAATACACTGAGCAGTTCAGATTCATGTAAAGGTGGTCTTATTTTAAACAATCACTGCTGTCTCTTTTGTTAGCTAACCTTTATGCAAAACAGTCTTAAAAATGTAGGTCAGGGGTGCGTGGTTGGTTCAGGTCGTGATCTCAAGGTTCGTGGGTTTGAGCCCCACGTTGGCCTCTGTGCTGATAGCTCAGAGCCTGGAGCCTGTTTCAGATTCTGTGTCTCCCTCTCTCTCTCTGCCCCTCCCCCGTTTGTGTTCTTTCCTTCTCTCAAAAATAAATAAACATTTTTTTTAAAGTGTGGTTCAAAGCACAATACATTCTGTAGTTTTTGTATGGTCAAGAAACTTGGAAATGCTTCTCTAAACGAAAGAAAGAAGAAATGTTTCTTTAACTGGTATCCAGGGGAAGAGGGGTTTGTTATTTTATTTTTAGTAAAATTAAACACTATTTAGCAACAATTTTGGAGAGGTTTTGTGGCTTCTTAAAAACAAAGAGACAGACAGTGTCCCATTTATTTATTCAGGAGCAAAGCTTTTAGGAGGCAGTAGCTAAGGGCTATATTACTGATTGTTCCAGAAGTGCTGCTCAGCTACCATGGTGATAGGTACCATGGTAATAGACACACTTTGTCAGATGTATTGTAAATGCTTTTCAGTATGAGGGCAGCAATTGCCGCAAATATTTTATTATTGCTATATTGTGGAGGTTGTACAACATACCAGAGCTTATTTAGGTTCTCTTGATAGGTTTGACCTAGATTAAAAAGAAAGTTTCTTTAAAAATTAAAAATAAAAAAACAAACTTAACCTATGAGACCTAAAATGAAATGAGAGCAATTTGCCAGGCTCACAGCCATCTTTTAAGGGAATAAGCAGGTCTGTGTGGAAGCTCCAGAAAATTATATAGTATTCTAAAGAACTGTGAACTATGAAGTGTTGCAGTAGGTGATAGGCAGAATGTGAATAATTGAAATCCATAAGTAATCCCCAGACTTTAGTTAAACAGATCAGCTTCTCCTCATTGTTCATTTTTAGTGACAGTGTGAAATTATTAGCAGTGGTTACTGGTGTTAATACTGATTTTGTGCCCTAATTTTTTCACTGGTCATCCGTCTTTAACAACCCTAGAAGGTCCATACAACTGAAACTATAAGCATGCCCATTCCATAATGGAGGAAATGAAGATATAAAGAAAAAATGAAGACCTCACAGTCTCAGCTCAGATGGGTGGAGTTTGAACTGATAAACGTGAAAGCCCAGAGCACCAGCCTTATTTTACAAACTGATACAATGGCAGAGACGAAACCTAAATCAAAGGATACATGGGTTATCATCGCGGCTCTGATTAACAGATAATGCCATTTAGCAGAGAGCGCTGTGCCGTGGTTTATTTGGGAGCACCTATGTGACTCTCAACACTGAAGAGAGAAATGCAGACTACTTCCCCAGTTCATACTCAAACTACTCTAACAGTTACACTAACACATGATACTAGATAAGTCAGAGATTACGCTGGTCTTTTTTAGTAGGTTTCTACCTGTGTCCACTTCTTCCTAAATACCATAATCCCTCACAATCCAATCTCTCACATTCTAAATCTCAGAAACGAACAAGACCCAGATGCTGTCCCTTGCTTTTGAATTCACTATTGAACTCAAGAGCCAAGCAGATTAGAGACTAAGACTTTGCACCTACAGTCGTGATTCTTTGTCTATGTCTATATATCTATATCTACCTATATTCATTTTGAGACAGGGAGAGAGCAAGCAGGGAAGGGACAGAGAGAGAGATTGGGGAAGAGAGAGAATCCCAAGCAGGCTCCACACTGTCAGCACAGAGCCTGATTTGGAGCTCATCTCACCAACCATGAGATCATGACCTGAGCCAAAATCAAGAGTGGGATGCTTAACCAACTGAGCCACCCAGGAGCCTCCATTGCAGTTTTGACTCTTAAACTGATCTGCGTGTAAGAATTCCCTGGGGAGCATATTAAAAATACAGATTCCCAGCTCTCCATTCTGACTCATTAGGCCTGTGAGGGGCCCACAAAGCTGCATTTTAACCCACTCTTCTCATGGTTTCAAAGCAAGTGGTCTGTGGGTCTCACTTTCCAACAGCTTGTCAGTCTGTTACAGCCTCATACATGCCTGTGGTCATAGGGACAGTGGGGACAGTGGGGAGTTTGGGGAGGTAGCACCAGCGAGAAGGGAGGCCTGTGCCTCTCTGTCTAGGTGCCCAGCAGGGAGCCTTCTGCCCCAAGGTCCCAGCACGTGCTGTCCAGACTGGACCTGTCTGTGCATGAAAAAACAAGCCTTCAGTATTTACAGAGAAAGAGGCACAAGGTAAAACAAAAACAGGAATGTGGTGATCCGCAATCTGAGTCAGTGAGAGTCATCTGTAGTTACTTAAGTGTTTAAGTCCATTTTTTTCTCCCAGATAGTGGAAACCAGAATACACATTAAAGAAAGACTAGGCCCCAGCCTTTTAGAGAAGTCAAAAGTTTTGTGACTCATTGGTGGCTTCTTTCTTGCTGACAGGAAGTCCTGGTCAGAGTGGCTAAAATAATTGAGCTGGGCCACTGTAGTGTTAACATGCAATCCTTAGAAAAAAACTTTGGAGAAAGGCCCTTTTCTCATTCCCCACATGCCCCGCCACTACTGCCTAAGTGTTGTCGGCCTTCCAAATCCTCATGGAGCCCGAAGCAGGACTTGTCCCCTCAGCTTGATTTCCAGGGCTTATGTGACACCCTTGTTCCCTTCTTGGCAATCCAAGTGAAGCTCTTTATCTCTGGCCACGGCCATGGTAGTCATTGTTGTAAATAACTTTGACTAATTTGTCTTTCTAAAGTGCTCAGAATAGCATTTAGATGCCAAGAGACTTGGAGTGGGAAAAGAATGTTATTTTTGTAAGAAATACTATTTTAGGGGATGGTTATAACATTAAAAGACAGAAATGGGCCAAATGGTTTGTTAGGAAATTTCCTTGCAAAACTGAAATCCATGTTACTGCCTTCTATGAGTGGGGTGGTTAGTCACTTTCTCACTTTCTCTTGAATGAGGTCATGATTCCTGACTTATGGCCACCTCTCAAAACGAAAAGAATGCCATGAGTCTGGCCAAATGCTTTAAATTGACTCAAGAGAAAGCCAACATGGGTTTCATTGATTTCCATCCACCTGTGGAAGCCAGGTCCTTATCTTCCTTTGGCAGAGTAATTATGACTACCTGTATCATCTCCCTCCCCAGGGCCAGATTTTTGTGTTCTATAGTTTTGTTTTGGTGATTAAAAGTCTCCAGTATTAATATCATTCTTTTGTTTTGTTTCCTATCCATTTATCATATTCTATCCATTTAATGCAGTATTTGACCCCTTGAGCTACCTATCAAATTGTAAATCTCTCTTCATGCCTCCTAAAAAAGGGAGGACTTTTCTTGTGTCTCTATGTATTGCTTTTGTTTTAAGATAATAACCACTTTTACCCCATTGACCAGAGCAATGAAGTACCATCATCCTTGCCAAAAGATGTCCTGAATAATCTATAGGAAAATCAAATGGAGAGGGTTGCCTGGGTGGCTCAGTTAGTTGAGCGTCCAGCTTCAGCTCAGGTCATGATCTCACGGTTCTTGAGTTCGAGCCTCACATCAGGCTTGTTGCTGTCAGTGGAGAGCCTGCTTCGGATCCTCTGTCCCCTTCTCAAGCACCTTCCCCACCTGTGCTCTCTTTCTCTCTCTCTCTCTCAAAAATAAATTTTAAAAAAAACATTAAAAATTCAAATGGAGAGATCCTTTCTTTGCCTATTAGAAGCTCAAAAATCTGAGAAAAACCAAACTGATGTTGTTTTTTTAAATTCAGAATGCATGAATACATCAAATCAACCTATCAATACCTATGAGTGTGCTCCTTATAAAAGACCCCAAAGACTGGGATTCTGGAGGAAGAGCCTCAGAAGGCACGTTGGAAGGAAGAAGGAGCAAGCCCTAAAGACAGCCCTGAGGTGACAGCCAGTGCCCTGCATTTGGGGAGATGTGAGCAGAGAGCAGTAGAGCAGGGGCACAGGTAGATTTGTGGTGAGACCTGCTTCCTAAATAGGGTGTGGTGAATACGACACATCCATTCTCATCATCTGATTTCATAAGGCCTTTCCAAAAAAGAACTCTTCCAGCTGTTCATCTGGCCTCCTAGAGAATAAGCATATCTGGACCTCATCGCTTTCTGTGCTGTGGTTATTTTTTTATGTTTATTATTTTTGAGAGAGAGAGGCAGAGCATGAGTGGGGGAGAGGCAGTGAGTGAGGGAGACACAGAATCTAAAGCAGGCTCCAGGCTCTGAGCTGTCAGCACAAAGCCCGATGCATGGCTCAAACTCACAGACCACGAGATCATGACCTGAGCTGAAGTTGTGTGCTCAACCGACTGAGCCACCCAGGTGCCCTGAGCTGTGTTTATTTATCATGCTTCATGGATTTAAGAACTAGTGGATCATTTTCTTTCATTTCTTAATTATCATCCCAAAATCCTGTTAAAATGCAAATTCTAGAGCTTCATCCCCAGTGATTCTGGTTTGGTTAATTGAGGATAGATACAGAAATTTTCATTTTTAATGAATACACCAAGTGATTTTTAAAGCTGATAGTTAACAGAGCTACACTGCCCTACTGTTTGTAGTCCTGCCTCCTTTTTTGACATTCTTCCATCACACACCATGTTTGTGTATGTGCCCTTTGCCCTCAGAAGTCCTTTCCAGTCATTAGTCAGCTGGGTACCCACTTAAGCTTTAGCTTATCTCTTGGGGCTTCTCACAGAATTCCATTAATTTTTCTTTGCATCAAACTCTGACTTCTCTCTCAGGCCATAAAACTCCTGGTGTTAATTGAATCTGTTCCCTGGTTGCCGTCACTGCAGTTACAAATGATGATAATGATGATATTCTCAAGGTCATGTATGCGCTACTGAAAATAAACAGCATTTGCTATATATGCAGAACTTTCTGAGGACCTGGTATACAGGTGTGCCTTGCTATCTGAAAGTAGAGCGTTCTAATGAAACCTTTTGTGAGCTAAAATGGCACAAAGTGAAGAAGCAATTAACATTTTGTAAAAAGTGAAAAGTCTCTTTGGATTTCTTTCAGCTAGCAAAAACAGGTATTAATGTAGGTCTTTCATAAAAGCAAAGTGGCATAAAGCAAACCTTAGATAGAGGGAGACACCTGTGTACAGAAGGCATTGACTCATTAATCTGCATAATTTCTGTGCAAAAACTAGCTAACATTACTTTTTCCACTTGCCAATTAAAGATAATTGTTCATAAATGTACATTCCGGTGTTAACTTTTTCCTATTTATCTTGATATAGAAAATTCATTTAATGGATACTTTATTCTTTTAACATCTATTTTGATGAGATTGGGCATGTTCAGGGTGGTATGGCCTTAGACCATTTATTTATTTTGAAAGAGAGATCAAGAGCAAATGGGGGAGGGACAGAGAGAGGGAGACAGAGAATCCCAAGCAGGCTCTCTACTGTCAGTGCAGAGCCCAACATGGGCTCAACCTCACGAACTGTGAGATCATGGCCTAAGCTGAAACCAAGAGTCAGATGCTTAACTGACTGTGCCACCGAGGTGCCCCCATTTAATAGATATATATTTTAAAACTAATTGCCATATGTCAGACACTGTACTAGGTGCTAATGACACAGTGATGAACCTGCCCTCGTGTAAGCTTATAGTCTATTTGGGGAGCAGACAAGAAGACAAGGGGAATTATGAGCACATACATGGGGGCATCTAACCCAGTGTTAGAGGGGGCAGGGCTGTCAGGGAGGTGTCTTAAAAGACTGAAAGTTAAGTAGGACCTAAAGTCTGAATGGGGGCTGAATATGTTGACCTAAAATCATGTCCTTGATGGTTAGTTTCATTTAAAACAAAATTCTAGGATTTATTTTCTTATACTTTATATATTAATTATAAAATTGCAATAGAGAACAGTTCATAAAAAGTAACACAGTTAACTGAGGACTCTGGGTGTTGGAATTGGACCCCCGAGTTTAAATCCAAGCTCTACCACTTATACATGGTGTGACTTTGGACAAGTTACTTAACCTATCCAAATCTTATGCTTTTCATCTGTAAAGCAGAATTAATTGTCCCTAAATCACAGGGTTGTTGTGAGAATTAACATGAGAAGACACATGCAAAGCATCTAGTGCAGTGTCTGGAACATAGTAAATGCTCAATAAATTTTAATGTTCCTCTCTTCCCAACTGCTGTCATCCTCAAGTAATTAAATTTTGTACTTTAATTAGTCTCTTGACCCCCCAAATTAGCACTCTGGCTTCCTGCTGAGCACTCTGACTTTTGCCTCCAAATTCTTCCGGCCTCAAGGACTTTGCACGTCAACTCCCCTATTTTCTTTCCTCTCTTCCCCACCTCTTGCCCATATGCACGCATTGTTTGTGTGACTTAGTTTACTCATCCTTCAAGACTCTGCTTAGACACCACTTCCTCCCAGAAACCCTTCCTGGCCCCCTTCACCACATCATAGTTACTCATTCCTCTCACGAGCCCTGTGATTCACTATCCTGCCCCTTAACGGTGCCTCTCCCCTGTGTAACTGTGTGTGTGCTCATCTGCGTAGACTGCCAGGTTCCCTGGCCTCATGTGTGACTTGTTCACCTTTTTATGTCCAGCACTGAAAAGGAAGCCCAGCCTGTAATAGGTTTCTAATAAGTAGTTTTGAGTGAATGAATGAATTAATATATCAATTTCCCTCTAATTTTAGGTGAAGAAAGTAGTTAGTTCATATACTACAACTTTATTTGGCTTCCCATTATAGTTTTTTATAGATCTCTTGTCTTTTCACTCTTTGCCATTTGCAGTTTTTAAAGTATTAATTTACCTCTTTCACTGCTTCTGCCTTTTGGTCCAAGTATGTTCTGTTGTTTGCTTCGTTCAATTCAGAATTATTTGTGTTCAGTTGCTTCCTTTTCACAGCTGAAGCTCTGAACTTCTTTCAGTTGTAAAGAACTTCTTTCAGTATAAAAGTTGAAGATCTTTTAGTATGTTGAATACTACACACACACAAACACACACACACACACACACACCTTCTTTATATTTGGATTAGTTTTGGGATGCCATTTGTTAAATAGCTCCTTTGGTAGTAAGCCTCCTAGCTTTAAGTAAAGCCATTGTTCAAAGCATTTTTAATAATTGGTAATTTTTAGCTATTATTAAAATAGCTCTTTATTTCTCCAACTCAGAATTCCTTAATCTGCACTGGAAAGCAAATATTTGAAAGAAATTGTGGTATCACCTGCATTGCAATTACCTCTTTAAATTTCTACCTCCCAGTTATTGATGAACACTTGTACTTTATCCATCTTTGTTTCTCCAGCACCCAGCACATGCCTGAAACACTGGGGACTCAACAACTGCTTATTAAATTAAAATGTGGAAGAGTGCCTGCCCCAATTTTGTTTCCTCACTGCCAGGGAAGCTGCTATACTAGTAACACATAGAGACACCGTCACCTTGCTCTCTGGCCAGCTTAGCCAACATAGCCAACAAGGCTGTGATGAGGTATAACCTTGTTTTCAAAATATTTAGTCTTTCCTACTTATCCCCTGTGGACTTCTAAGACATGTAGGAAAGAGGCATATTAAAAATAGAATTAAATGTGGGAGGATTGTGCAAGGGGAGTGTGGTTAAAAAAGGGCACCAGGATAGATTTTTGTGGTATTGGAAACTGTGGTATTTTGTAGTATTAGAACTGTTCAGTGTCTCTACTGTGATGATGGATATACATACCTAAACAAGTGATATAATTTTAGAGAATTTAATACACACACACACACACACACACACACACGTGTCCCAGTACAAGTAGAACAAGAAATCTGAAGGTTGGGGGATTGAATCAGTGTCCACACCCTGATTATGCTGCTGTATTTACTGTATTATTGTTGTTTTGCAAAATGTTACCGTTGGAGGAAACTATACAGAGTGTACAGGATGTCTTTGTATTATTTATTGAAACTGCAACTGAATCTACAAGTGTCTTAATAAAAATGTCAGTTAAAAAAACTGAAAGTAGGGGGCACCTGGGTGGCTCAGTCAGTTAAGCGTCGGACTTTGGCTTAGGTCATGATCTCATAATTCATGAGTTCAAGCCCATATTAGGCTCTCTGCTGCCAGCGTGGAGCCCACTTTGGATCCTCTGTCCCCAGCTTTCTTTGCCCCTCCCCCACTTGTGTGTTTTCTCTCTCCCTTTCTCTCTCTCTCAAAAATAAATAAACATTTAAAAAAACTGAAAGTTGAGGTGCATGGCTGGCTCAGTCAATAGAGCATGCAACTCTTGATCTTGGGTTGTAAGTTCAAGTCCTATATAGTTCATAGAGCTTACTTGAAAATAAATAAATAAATAAGAAAACAATTTAAATGGAAGTAAAAAAGAAATAGGAAACCAAATCCATAAAGAAAGATGAGTGAAGTAAATGTACTATGATAAATGTTAGTATAGTTCCTCCGATTTTATATTACATTTGGCTTTGAACTTCCTGGTTGAACAAAAAAAAAAGTTGGGGCAAAAAAAATGCTTTATATTCATTCAACACAAATTATTTGTTAAATAACTACCATTATCTAATAAAACACAATTTATTTTATAAATGTAACACCTCCCTTGATATTAATTTAGAAAATAATTTGCCACATGGTGTACCCTTTGTGTGCATTATATGAAGCTCAAAACGCCATGGTAGAAAAATAGTAATTTTCCTTGGAACATAACAGTATTTTAAAGGAACATCCTCCAAGGTTCCAAGGTAATGTACTAGTACTTTACTTACTACTGTGGAATGACTTTTTACGTTGACAGGTACTGTCTAATTTTACCCTCTTCTGACCTGGCACCAGTGCTATGTACCAAACACGTGGCCTATTTACCCATGTGTGGTAAGCATTATCTTCTTTTTCCTGCTGATAAACCTGAGTAGAGGGAAGTCAAACTGTATCTGAGGGAGCAAGACTAGTAAATGGCTGAGCCAGAACTCTTTCTTCTGCCTTTGCTGCAACTTAACCAGACTAGATTCACATCCCAAAGTCCAGAGAGAAAGCAAGGCTGACTTTGGAGCCTCCCAGCATTTGCATGTCCAACTGATCACTTCCTAATCGCTGTGGCATCAAGTTGTATGGTGTCCATTTCGAGAAAGAGAAAGGCAAGGAGTAGAGGTCAGAAATGTAATATCTGAGCTTTCTTGTTTTCATTTTGTGGGCAGTAGCCAATGACTAGACAAAACACTGAACACACAATATCCTCTCCCTTTATTGAATTCTGAGCCCAAGTTCAGCTCCATAGAGGTGTGGAGCTATCCTCACCTTGGGATTGGCCTTTTCAGGTTTAGAAGCTTTAGACCCTTTGTTTGCCCAGCCCCTGGCTTCTCTGGTACAGACAGTGGGTGGTTGTTAAGAAATGTCAGTTGGCAGTAAAGTACCCTGGATCATAGCCAGAGTTCTCAAGTGGGAGAAACCTAGGTCAAAACCTGATTCTGCCTCTAAGGGGCTTTGGGGGTGGGGTCAAATTACCTAACCTGAGCCTCAGATTCCCCTCCCCTCTGCACCTTCCACCCCCATAAAATGGAAGTATTAGCAGTCCTTCCTTATAAGATTGTTGTATTAAATGAGAGCATCCATGTAAAACATTTAGCCCAGAGTCTGTCACTTGGTATATATGTTAATGAATGTGTGCCATTATTGGTGTTACTCTTATTATTCTGGGAGTGGGATGTTTTTCCACTTTGATTTATGTATGAGTTACGTATAATCTTCATTCTGTTACCTGACAGTTGCAAAAGGAGGAATAAGAAGGACTTTTTTTCAGACTCCTGATGGTTTGTCTTTAACGGAGGTTAAAAATAGGAAGTGAGAATCCTCCACAGTATATAGATACTATATAAAGAAGGACATTCAAAGAGGAGCAACTTTGACACTGGGCATTTTCTCCTTTTCTTTTCACAAATTTGACTCTTTGAAATGTTTGTAGGACAAACATCTCTTTAAAAACTTAAATAACAGGAGCTCCTGGATGGCTCATTTGGTTAAGTGGCTGACTTCGGCTCAGGTCATGATCTCACGGCTCGGGAGTTCAAGTCCCATGTCAGGTTCTGTGCAGACAGCTCAGAGCCTGGAGCCTGCTTCAAATTCTGTCTCTGTCTCTCTCTGTCTCTCCCCTGCTTGCACACTGTCTCTCTTAAATATAAATTTACATTAAAAATATTAAAAATAATAAAAACTTAAATAGCAGCCTTCTCTCTGCCCCATACATATCAACCCCAGGCTGAGTCAGTATGTAGTGATGTGGATACAGTAGGAGGAGGGGTATGTGTTCACTGTGCCACCACCACTGCTGGTTCTGTCGGGGGCTTAGGTAGAAAAGTCCGGTAAAGAATATTGTGCAAGCATAACTTGCCCAACTGGCCTGTATTTTAATGACAATTACTTAGGAAGACATGGTTAATAACCATGTTGGTATTTAGGAGTATTCAAGGAAACGATTTGATTATAGTCAACACCTTCTAACATGGCTCAAAATACATTGCAAAAATAGGGGTGCCTGGGTGGCTCAGATGGTTAAGTGTCCGACTTTGGCTAAGATCATAATCTCACAGTTCATGGGTTCAAGCCCCACATCGGGCTCTGTGCCAACAGTGTGGAGCCTGCTTGGGATTCTCTCTCTTTCCCTCTCTTTCCCTCTCCCACTCATGCTTGCTCTCTCTCTTTCTCTCTCTCTCTCTCTCTCTCTCAAAAGTAAATAAATAAACTTAAAAAAATAGATTGCAAAAATATACTAGACATTATTTATAATTGGATGTAATTTACTTTCTTTGAGCATAATGACGTAATTTACATGCACTTATTTCGCCTATACTGGCACATATTTTTCATCCTCAAGCACACGAATGGGCTGAAAGACCACTGTCCTCCCATGGAGCTGCTAAAGCACATGGTGGAAGGAGATTGGTCAAAACATGCCCGATCTCTTTTAACATCCGATGTCAGTTTTGCTGAATTACTTTTAAGTCAGTGTCTCTAACCTTCAAGACTCTTAAAAACCGTCATCAGTTAGGTTAAAGGAAAAACAAGAATATAATTGGAGCACAGCTCTGTATTTTATACCACAAAAGTAAGTCTATGCTAAGAACACTGAATCAAGAAGTGTCTCCAAGTATATTTCTGAGATCAGTTGACCTTTGAGAAGTAGATCTGTGTAGATCTTCAGTTAACCAACTTCAGGAGCATTCCTGCAAGGTCAACAGCAACAACAGAGTCACTGTTATAAGCATCTTTTAAAATTCACCTCACGTGAGTTTTTTTGCCTGGGACCTAGTATGGCCATTATTCTGAAAGAAAGAATATATAAAACTTCTAGTCTCACTATAACACAAGTTATAGACCACCCAACAAGTCTATACCACCCAACACATTGAAAAAAAGAGAGGCCACACTATTGTTAGGTTAGCTAAGGGTGAGGAGATGTTCATATTTTAGGAAGCATATTGATTCAATGTTAGTGTTTATATTCCTTTGAGCTCCTATGGCTGTGTGCTAACAGAACTTTGCAGTGGGTTTTTTCTAGTACCTCTTCCCCCCACAATAATCTACTGTTCTAGTGCTTTGTCTATTTTTTCCATAACACTGAGCCCTTCTCTGAAATTCCAAACTTTAAACAGTGAGACTCCAGTTTTGTGGATCCAGGTTGCCTCTTGCTGAGAAAAACTTTCAGTGCTACCCCAGCAGCTTCCTAGGCTAGTATTCTTAAAACTTCCCTTCTAGATATGTTAGGGGTGGTTTGCAAAACTGTAACCGTTTGCAAAAATTAACTGCTGTGCTGTAAATGTTTAATGAGATCATTTTTTTAATCTAGTTTCTGGTCTTTGTTCATTAATGCATGTTCAGCAGAGGAAACTTTTTTGTGTGTGGTGACTTTCTACTAATAAGGTACTCTTGCAAAATCATCAGAATCTCCCTCTATGACATATGGTTAATTGAAAATGTTTATTTTACATTGATGTACAAGGCAAATTTTTGCAGTAGCAACCCATTTATTTAGTTATTCTATTCGCAGTAGCTTTCTGTCACACTGGTCCATGACGACCGTCAAACAACATGGTTGCAAATGCTAACTCACTCATGGTGAGAGGACTGCAGAAAATGGAGAGACAGAAGGTTTTGTTCCTCGTCACTGGAACAAGGAGTCTATATAATAAAGTCTATATATAAAGGAAAAAAATACAACACTGTTAACCCTGCTATAGAACCTCAGTCAGTGATTTGTCAGTAGGAATGCTTCTGGCTGCAAATGACAGAAAAATCCAAATTAGTATCAGTGTAAACCATAAGGACATTGAGTGTGCACTTAATAAGCTTAGAAGTAGGAGACACCAGAGACACTGATGATGGCTCAACACATCCACAATATTAGAGCACTATACTCTTGACAGTTATCACGGCCTTCTCCTCATGATCACAAGATGGCTGCAGCAGTTCCAAGCATCATATCCTCAAAGAAAGCTGGGGGGAAGCAGGGTGAGAAAAGAGTTCTCCCTACTTTTTAATAAGGAAAACAATCTTTCCCAGAAGCCCCCCAGCTGATTTCCCTTTATATCTCATTGGCTAAAACCTGGCCTTATTGCCACTGATATGTACAAGGCATACTGGAAAAGTTATTTTGTGTGTACGTGCATTGATAACATTATTATATATACAGTTAGCCACTGACCAACAGGTAGCAACAATAGAAAAAGAAAATCTGGAGCCACTCATAGTTAGTGGGCAGGGATGTACAAAAAGCAAATCTGAAGAACTGAATCCCTAGTAAGGAAAAAAAAAATCTGCAAATACAGTCATAGTACCAGGTCTGGTGGAAATGTGTAGCCTGGCGAAACCAATTCAAGTTATGTCCAACAATAGAAATTCTAAAAGATGTGATGGGAAGAGAGGACCAGGAAAGGGACAGCAATAAATTCAGGTTGTCAAGGAACTCCAGACAGCAATTTTGGCTGGGGCCAGAGTTGTGTTGTCAGTAGAGGCTGAGACAGAACAAGGCTGGCGTGGAGGGTGGGCTGAGTAGCAATCCAAGCTGCCATGCAAAGTTGCCAGGTTGTGCCCTTTGTAAGAATGCCTGGCCAACATGGCAAATGAGGCTTGATTCCAGCTCACCCTCTGTTCACCAAGCCTCATGCCGAGATGCAGCATTGTAGCCATCTGGAGGTGGAATCTTTTTTTTAAAACTGTATATAATCTCCTTTTTTTAATTCCAGTATAGTTAACATACAGTATTATATTAACTTCAAGTGTACAGTACAGTGATTAAACAATTATATACATTACTCAGTACTCATCATGACAAATATACTCTTTTTTTTTTATTTAAATTCAAGTTAATTAACATACAGTGTAATATTGGTTTCAGGAGTAGAACCCAGTGATTCATGACTTACATATAACACCCATGGCTCATCACAAATGCCCTCTTTAATGCCCATCACCCATTTAAACCACCCCCCACCAACCTCCCCTCTAGCAACCCTCAGTTTGTATTTAAGAGTCTTTAATGGTTTGCCTCCCTCTCTGTTTTTATCTTATTTTTCCTTCCCTTACCCTATGTTCATCTGTTGTGTTTCTTAAATTCCATAAAATCATATGATTCCATAAATCATATGATATTTGTCCTTTTCTGACTATTTTGGTTAGCATATACACTCTACGTCCATCCATGTTCTTGCAAATGGCAAGCTTCCATTCTTTTCAATTGCCAAGTAATATTCCATTGTGTATATATGGTTGCATGTGCCCCTTCGAATTAGCATTTTGGTATCCTTTGGATAGACATCTAGTAGTGCAGTTGCTAGGTCATAGGGTAGTTGTATATTTAATTTTTTTAGGAAACTTGATAGTGTTTTTCAGAGTGGCCGCACCAATTTGCATTCCCACCAGTGGTACAAAAGAGATCCCCTTTCTCCGCATCCTTGCCAACATCGGTTTTTTCCTGAGTTGTTCGTTTTAGCCATTCTGACAGGTATGAGGTGGTATCTCATTGTGTTTTTGATTTGTAGTTCCCTGATGATGAGTGATGCTGAGCATCTTTTCATGTGTGACTGTTAGCCATATGAATGTCTTCTTTGGAAAATATATATTCATGTCTTATGCCCATTTGGTTATTTGGGTGTTGAGTTTGACAAATTCTTTATAGATTTTGGATACTAACCCTTTATCCAATATGTCATTCGCAAATATTTTCTACCTTCTGTTGGTTGCCTTTTAGTTTTGTTGATTGTTTCCTTCACTTTAGAGAAGCTTTTTATCTTGATGAAGTTTCAATAGTTCATTTTTAAGTGTACTATTAATTCCCATCACCTATTTCACCATCCGGCCACCCACCTCCCCTCTAGTCACCATCAGTTTGTTCTCTGTAGTTAAGAGTCTGTTATATATCTTTTAGAATTAGTGTTTTTGCATTCTTTGGGTAAATACCCAGTAGTGGAATTACTAGATTATATGATAATTCTATTTTTAGAGGAACATCCATACTGTTTTCCACAGTGGCTGCACTAGTTTGCATTTCCACCAACAGTGCACGAGGGTTCCTTTTTCTCCACATCCTTGCCAACACTTGTTGTTTCCTGTGATTTTAAGTTTCATTTATTTAAAGTAATCTCTACACTCAATGTAGGGCTCAAACTCATGACTAAGCCAGCCAAGCATCCTTGTTTCTTGTGTTTTTTATTTTAACTATTCTGGCAGGTATAAAGTATATCTGTTTTTTCACTTTCTTGGCAGTATTCTTTGATACACAAAAGTGGGTTTTTTGTAAGTCAAAAAAACTTGATCAAAATTGAATTTATCTATGTTTTCTTTTGTTCCTTGGGCATTTGATGACATATTTAAGAAACTTCTGCCTAATCCAAGGTTATGACAAATTATACTTGTTTTCTTCTAAGAGAGTTCTAGTTTTATTTCTTACATTAGGTCTTTGATCTAATTTTTGTACATGATGTAAGTTAGGGGTCCAACTTTGTTTTTTGTATAGCATGTTGTCCCAGCACCATTGTTGAAAACATTGTTCTTATTCCCATTGAGTGGTCTTGGTACACTTGTTGATAATCAGTTGAATATATATATATATATATATATATATATATATTCATATATGAATATATATATATGGGTTTATTTCTGGACTTTCAATTTTATTTCATTGACCTACATGTCTATCTAGCCTTATGCAGTACCACACTGTCTTAATTAGTGTAGTAGGTTTTGAAATCAGGAAGTGTGATTTCTGAAATCACACTGTTTTATTCAAAATTGTCTTGTAACTCAAAATGGATGAAGGACCTGAACGTGAGACAGGAAACCATCAAAACCCTAGAGGAGAAAGCAGGAAACAACCTCTATGACCTCAACCGCAGCAATTTCCTACACGACACATCCCCAAAGGCAAGGGAATCAAGAACCAAAATAAATTATTCGGACCTCATCAAGATAAAAAGCTTCTGCACTGCAAAGCAAACAATCAAAAAAACTAATAGGCAACCAACAGAATGGGAAAAGATAGT